>JALIGW010000018.1:16688003-16755503 GCA_023053685.1 Diadophis punctatus similis
CACCAAAATAGACCATCACAATCAGGATTGGCTCAGGTCACCCAAGTTCATGAGAATCCCTTGTTACAGCACTTCTCACCTTCTGAGCTTCTGGGTGACCTTTCAAAGCAACTCTCCTCTCTCTCGTAGCCTTAATGTACCCCTAGCCATGTTTCTGTCTCACCACAAAGGGCGTGAAATTGCATCTCCTCCCAAACTCAGGAAGGTTGTTAAGGAGAGAGACAAATAACGACAAAGTAGTAAGAAAAACCAGAAGACAGGATGCAAAATGTGGAGTTCAGATATTCTTGGATTGGAGTCTGGAATGAGGCTGGAGGTCTACCGAAGCTCTAAAATGGTCCTTCAGACCAGACCAGACCATTCCTGGTGAGGAGGGTCATAACAAACAATTTCAGCCTCTACCCCGAGCATCGAGCTACTACAGGTGCTTAATTGTATTTGTGTTGTATCAATAGTATCTGCTTCTGTTCTCCATGCTCATTCCCAGATAAATTATTCACCACTGGAGCCATGCAAACCTGTGGTAATCACCAGGGTGCTGACTTTATTATTGTTAAAATTATATTTGTATCCTGCTTCTCATTACTGTAAAGTTTAGAGGAACCTCAAGGTAAAGCTGCATACATAGTGAGCAGTTCATTAAAAATTATAATCACCATCAAGGTTTGGCCAACTGTCCTTGCTTTGGTTGTTTAGTCCATATAGCAGGAAAGAAAGAAAGAAAGAAAGAAGTTAGTTTCTGGCTTGACTAGAAGACCTCCGAGGTCCCTTCCAACTGTTGTTCTGTCACTCATTCAATAATAGTTGAATGAATGAATGAAAGAAAGAATGAATGAAATTTATATGTTGATCCAATTGTTGACCAGCTCTAATTAGCTTGCAATCCTACGATGTATAAACAAGATTAAACAAGATACGTAGAAAACACAACTTTCCATAAATTTAATATAATAATGCTAAACCTTTCCTATGCTGGGGAACCATAAAAATGCAGAGTTCTTTCATCATGCCAAAGGCATTTCTTCTAATTAATTTGATTACCCAAAGCTGAAGGTGTGACCCCCATAAAGTCTTAAATATCCTTCCCATTACTTAGTGAGTTGTGATATCCGAGCTCCTTCATCAATCTTAGCAGACAAGCCTGCCAGCCCGGAGCTTTCAACAACTTCTCAAATTCAAGAAGTTCCCTCCCATCTCCAAAGGTCTCTTCAGGCCACCATCGCTTCCTGTACAGATCCTCTTAAGCCACCCTTCAGATGCTGGGCAGATCCGTTAATCCAGCACACCATCTCCATGGTCAGGCTTCAGTAAATACAGGTTGGAGGATGTTAAATTGAGTTCCATGGTCATTAGTCCGAGAAGCCTCTTGAGATGAGAGAGAGGGGAAAACCAGAAGGCCTGGCAATTATCATCATACCTCTGGCCATTTTCAAAAAGGCTGAGAAAATAGGCATGAAAAGATGGAAAGAGCAGGGTTCAGGGCAGTGATGGCAGTGGTGGGTTCCTATCAGTGCGGTCCACTCTATAGCACTGGTAACGGCCTGCTGGGTGACATCACAGTACCGGTGCGGTCGGTTGCCGCTGCCTGGGCGCCACCATTTTTTTTTTAATTTTTTTTTTAAATTTTTTTTTATTTTCTTCTGCGCATGCTCAGAAGCCGAGTTTCCGGCACTGCGCATGCGCTGCATTCCTACCTCACAGTGAGTCCAAGCAGGGGAGGATGGCTGAGGGAGTGCCTGAGACGCTGAAAGAACGGGCGGCAGGAGCTATCTGCATTCCCCTCCCTTCAGCAGTCCGAGAAGCCACGAACGCGCGGTGATGATCCTAGGCATTTTCGGACGTTTGAGGCTTCTCGAGCTGCTGAGGGGAGGGGGGAACAGGCGGCAGGAGCCTAGGATCATCAAATTGGGAGAAGCATTCAGGCCGGACGGAGCCTCCTAAAAGAACCGCTGCCGCGGTCTTGCTGCTCCCGCTGCGGGGGGGGCTGCGTTGCGGGTGTGGGCAATGCTCCCGGCTTCTCCGGCCGCTGCCAAGCTCCTGAGGCCCACGCCCACCTGGTCACGTGGCTGGCAAGCCACACCCACAAAATAAGCCACGCCCACAGTGTGGTAGTAAAAGAATTAGGAACCTGAGTGATGGTGAAACTTTTCGGCACCGAGTGCCCAAACTACAATGTGTGTGCATATGCACGCCCCAGAGCGCTGGAAACCCAAAGAACAGCTGGCGGCGTGCCTGTTTTTTGGGTGGTTTTTTGGGCCAAAAAACGGCCCGAAAAATGGTGGGAAAGCAGGCCCGGAAACGGCTGGGAAAACAGCCCAGAAAACAGCCTTCTTTTGGGGCATTTTCCGGCCGTTTTCCAGTCCTCCGGCGCCCACGAAGACCAGCTGGCGACGGCACACATGCCCACAGAGAGGGCTCTGAGGGCCACCTCTGGCATGCGTGCCATAGGTTCTCCATCACGGGTTTAGGTAGAAAGAGAGAGAATATCTCATCCCCTAGGAAGTAATTCCTTCCATCTATTTTATTAAACTTCAGTGCAGAAATTCAGCTATCCAATCTCTTGGTGGCTTCCATTGATAACTCCTTCTCATCGTAATAGTCTGGATCAAGCATGTAACAGAATAACAGAAGAGTTGGAAGGGACCTTGGAGGTCTTCTAGTCCAACCCCCTGCTTAGGCAGGAAACCCTATACAATTTCAGACAAATGGTGATCCAATCTCTTCTTAAAAACTTTCTAGTGTTGGAACATCCATAACTTCTGGAAGCAAGTCGTTCTACTGATTAATTATTCTCATGGCGGAGGAAATTTCTCCTTAGTTCTAGGTTGCTTCTCTCCTTGATTAGTTTCCATCCATTGCTTCTTGTCCTACCCTCAGGTGCTTGACTCCCTCTTCTTTATGGCAACCCTTGCGATATTGGAACACCGCTATGTGGCTTTTTTCCTGAAAGATACAGGAACTTGCATTGCCATCCGAAAGTCATGGCCACCACCTTCTCTGGTCAGGCAAGTCCATAGTTTTATGACCGGTTTGTGTAAAGAAAGACATCTTTTGCTCAGCCACATTGAGTGGGGAAGCCAGATTCATTTAACAACTTAACAAATGCAATGATTCACTTAACAACGATGGCAAGAAAAGTCATAAAGTGGGGCGAATTCACTTAACAAATAGCAACATTCACTTAGCAACCTAGATTTTTGGGTTCAATTGCAGTCGTAATTCGAGGACTACCCGCATATGATTAGCTGCTGATGGGAGGCACAACTGACATCTGCCTTCAGCATTCTTTGTCTAGTTCCTCTCGTCGTAGTTCATTCCCGAGCCAAATCAGATAAGAATAATTATCCTCTCTTGGGATATTAAACAGCTCCTCATCAGGACAGCAGCTGACAGCTGTTTTATTGGCAGAGTTTAGAAACCAAGAATTAATTGTTCCCGAATCTTGGTATCTCCAGAAAGCAAAGCAAAGAGAGCCATTGCCTTGGAGATCCCCAGCTAATTTCCCCCCACCCCGGCCAACGCCATTGTGACTCGACAACTGGTGAATAATTTCCTCCGGACAGTCTTCCAAAGCTCAATAACTCAGCTTTGAACCAGAAAAGGACATGCTGGAGATCAAATATCTCTTTTCCAATGAAGGAGGAGGGGGAAAAAAAATAAAAAACCAGTCATTGTGGAGACTTGGGTGAAATTAACAAACCGGGGGTAGGGTGGGGAAGAGATAAATGAATTGCAAGGCTGTGTAGTTAACAGACTTAGCCCTTACGTTGTGGACATGGAGGAAGAATGTTTTAGAGAAAAGAAAAAGCTAATGCTAAAAGAAAAAAAAGCTCACAAGGGCAAGAAAAGAAAAATAAAGGTTGAAGAAAAATAAAAAGGAAGAAAGAGATAGCGGGCTTCCGATATTCTTCATAGCAGTTGTAAATACAAATATTTTTTTTTAATGTCTGCTTCTCTTGCATTACATGCAATTACTCTTCTTTCTAGAAGTATCCTATCCAGTCATCAAAACCATGAATCACAAATTTATTTATTTATTTTCATTTTTACACCATAAGAGGCTTTCAGTCATCAATAAATATAAATAACATCTCAAAGTCCAACCCTTTCAGAAACTTCTTGATATAAGAAACTTCAAATTATAAAATAGTGGTAATTTTATTTAACTTTACACAGTTAATAAAAAGGGGGACGAGGTTAGTTCACCAACCTGACTTCTAAGCCCGTGTGTTTAACTTCAAAAAGCAGAAGACAAGTTGACAGGACACTAAAGACATTGAAGCAGGGGGCCCCACAAAAAAAGTCAAAAGCACCCCCCAAAAAAAGTTGTTTCTGAAAGAAAATCCCAGTGAAATGATGTCTTTGGAGTCCCAAAGATCCATAACTCTGTGCAAACCTGAACAACAAGCAACAATAAATTACACTGTTAACCGGTTCTTCTGAATGCACCCCCAAAGAATAGGTTTTAAACTAGAAAGTTTAAGCTGCATTTGGGCTCTTTTAGCAGGTCTCTAAGCTAAAGGAAGTGAAAGGCACATAGAGTTCAGCCTGTTTTAGGATTGTGTGTGTTTTCTCCTTCCTTTTGGCCAGAAAAAAAGGGGTCTCCTTCCCCCTCCGCTCCCCCAACTGCAGAATTGTCAAAGAGTTCAGTCTTGTGGCCCAGATCTGCCGGGTGTCACCGCACAATGAGAACGCCGCCGGTTGCATGTCACAAAAGGTTTGCAAAGGGACAGAGATGTGAGGTCCGGCAATTATGTGAATGCCAGTCGAGGTATCATGGCGGGCTCTGGTGGCATATCAGTAGGAGGCGTGATAATGATGATGGATGGAGGAGAACCGGGAAGTGAGAAGATAGTTCTTGCTTCAGTTCTCCATTGATTGAGGGAGCAGAACTTCCACCAGGGAGGAAGGAGGTGTCTGCGGGGTGCCCTGTGGCCACAAGTCAGAAACACCTGGGTTTTTTCCTCCTTGGTGAAGATGGAAAGCAATAGGAAAGCAATAGTAAGGCTTGAGATGACGTGGGGCAGAACAAGCCTACCTACCTACCTACCTACCGGCGGTGGGTTGCTCCCGGTTCAGCCCGGTTTGGTGAACCGGGTAGCGGCGGGTGGGAGGCTCCGCCCACCCACCCGGGATGCTTCTGCGCATATGCAGAAGCTTCACGCGCGCACACACGTGCCCACGAGCGAACCAGTAGCGACGGGGTTTACAACCCACTACTGCTACCTACCACCACATTTACAGCTCCTTGGATTTCCCAGTTTGGTGGCCATCACAGAAAGACTATGTGGAAGCAATTGTACTGATAGAAGAGAACATTTGTTGCTCAGGGTTGAACTGTGGGGTCCTTGGTGCTCTCTGAGCTTGGTTGTTTTCTTGCAGACGTTTCATGACCCAACTTGGTGACATCATCAGTGCTTGAAGGGGAGTTTGCCTTCTGTTTATTTACCGTGACTTGCCCTGTCAGTGTTGGTGGAAGTGTCCTTGTTGTGGTTCTTTGGTGGTTCCAGTAAACAGAAGACTGATCAAGGAACCACGAAGAATATTCCCACCAACAATGACAATGCAAAGCACTTGTATATAAACAGAGAACAAACCCCTCTCCCTTCTAGCACTGATGATGTCACCTAGTATGGGTCATGAAACATCTGCAAAAAAACAAACAAACAACCCAAGCTCAGAGAGCACCAAGGACCCCACAGTTCAACCCTGAGCCACCAAGATTCTCTTCTGGAGAGCAAAAATGGACATCACAAATGGATTCATAGCATGTCAGTATGCTCAGGAGAGCTCTGACTTTTCGAGCTCACCTTATCTAGGTTTCCTGGTAAAAGACATGGGAAAATCCCAATCCGAGGTGGCGCAGCGGTTAGAGGTAGTACTGCAGGCCACTTTAGCTGATTGTGATCCGCCGGTCAGCGGTTCAGATCTCACCGGCTCAAGGTTGACTCAGCCTTCCATCCTTCCGAGGTAGGTAAAATGAGGACCCAGATTGTTGGGGGCAATATAAATATACATTGCTTACTGGTGTAAACTGCTTAGAGAGTGCTTGCACTGTGAGGCGGTATATAAATGTCATAGATAGATAGATAGATAGATAGATAGATAGATAGATAGATAGATAGATAGATAGATAGATAGATAGATAGATAGATAGATAGATAGATAGATAGATAGAGATAGATTGATAGAGAGAGAGAGAGAGAGAGAGAGAGAGAGAGAGAGAGAGAGAGAGAGAGAGAGAGGAGAGGAGAGAGAGAGAGAGAGAGAGAGAGAGAGAGAGAGAGAGAGAGAGAGAGAGATAAACAAACCCACTTACGGTTAGGTCTCCATGAGAGCAAAATGGACATTCTTCAAGATTGACTCAGCCTTCCCTTTTTCCGAGGTTGGTCAAATGAGGACCCAGATTGTTGGGGGCAAGAGGCTGATTCTATAAATCACTTAGAGAGGGCAGTAAAAGCACTGGGAAGTGGTATATAAGTCTAAGTGCTATTGCCCTTCCTTCCTTCCTTCCTTCCTTCCTTCCTTCCTTCCTTCCTTCCTTCCTTCCTTCCCTTCCTTCCTTCCTTCTTCCTTCCTTCCTTCCTTCCTTGCACAGTGGTTAGAATGCAGTATTGCAGGTGACTCTGCCCACTGCCAGGAGTTCGATCTCGACCGACTCAAACTTGAGTCAGCCTTCCATCCTTCCGAGGTGGATAAAATGAGGACCCAGATTGTTGGGGGCAAGAGGCTGACTCTGTAAACTGCTTAGAGAGGGCTGGAAAGCACTATGAAGTGGTATATAAGTTTAAGTGCTATTGCTATTCTTCCACTTCACTTTCCCTTGAGATGTTTCCAGGTGAATAACCCATCTGTGCAACACCCTCAGCCCAGGGGGAAATAATTAATATTTATTGGGGAGGCTTCCATTGCCCATTGCCCATGCTTTTTTCCTTTGAATTTCTTGAGCCACCGAACTCCGTGTTTGTGTACGCGTGTGGGTGTGCGCCTCCGTACACATGCAAACACGGCAAATCCCGGTGAATAACACTACGGACAGGGTTCTGCTTTGTTTTATTTATTTATCTGTTTTAAAAAAAAAACCCTGGGCGGGGGAGAGGCAGCAATGCAGAACGGGATGTCACTACAATTGTCATCCGGAGGAGTCTATTGTTGTCTATCCGTGTACCAAGCAGATGAGTGTCAACTCAAAACTATTGTCTGTCCCCTCTCGGTTGAAGTCGAGATAAGGCGAGGATAAATCTCACCGGGCCTTCTGCCCTGTGATATTATTTCATGCCACATCACCTAATAGGTGTATTTTCACACTGGTTGCCACTGCTGTGAATTTGTCCAGCTCCTTGCCGACTGACAATCTCACTATATGGAGAATGGAATAGTGACGGCTAATTGATTTTACAGCAGTACCGAAGGATAGACAATGGAAAGTACCATCAATTTAATCCACTATTTAATGGTTCCAATTTAGCCTCTGTAAATGCTCACTAAACTAATTTCTCTGGGTTCAGCAATTTGAAAAGCTATCATATCTCTAATCTCTTCCAATATATTCATCTGGAAAAGGGAATTTAGCCAATTCTGATGTGCGGAGATGATCTGTTAGCACAGTGTAAATGTTTATAACATGGCAATCGAGTTCGTTTATAAGGATATGAAAAGTTTTATTGGGGAACCCACCAGAGCGGAACCGGCGGATAATAGGCAGTTTACCCAGCAGTCTCCGGGAGCCGGAGAGTCGAGCAGGCATGCAGAAAAAGACTCGGATTTATTTTAATCCCAAATTGTAAACTCAAATTCGGCCCTGGCACGTAATGCACCTGGGATTTGATAGCACAAAGGATTCTCTGCTGCTCTCCCTGGGGATGGAGGGGCTTTCGAAAACCAGGCTGTGATCAAATTCAGGGGGGGGCTCCCCAAACTCTGACCCTTTTCTCCTTGCCATCAGCTCGGCGTGAATTTGGATGCAGTAGATGTTGGCTGTCTTAAATCAGGCGCCCTCTAAACATGCAGGGACTACAACACCCAGAATTCCAAGGGTGTGGAGGACAGTCTGCTATTGCAAGGTCATCTCAGAGGGCTTTGTGTGTTGAGTAGGATATCTTCCATCTTCTTTTTCCTAGGATTGTCCAGAATCAGCTCCGGCCTTCTCAGGAATGAGGGGTCTATCTTGACTTGTGATATCGTTCAGAGTTATATGACCAACCTTTGCAACTCAGTGTTTCCATTACTGGTTTTCTCTCAACCTTAGCAACTCATACCTCTCCATATCGTTCACCTGGACCTGCTGATAGAAGGTTTCCATTCCCTCCTTGGCCACAGAGCTCAACTCTTGCACCATTCGTGGTGACTTGCTTGGATCTGCCTTGTGAAGATGTCAGGATGAGAAGAGGAGAAGAACGTAGAGTGTTTCGTCTCCTCGTACCTTCTTTGGAGGAAAGACCGGGTAACCGAAATAGCAAATAATACAGCAATGGCAATTTTATAATAATAACAACAACAACAGCATGAGTGGGTAATTAATAGGAAACGAGGTACAATAAAACCATGTCATAATTAAGCAACGGTAGAGAACAGAATCTGTGAAGAGACTCCCAAGCCTGTTTTTCATGGTCCCCAGAGGGACCGAAGCCAATTTTAATTGAGAGGCAATAGGAAATTTGCTGGAGAAACCCACTTCCAGTTTCAGGTGTCTGCAAGGAGTCCTCCTTAGTCCTCTTCCATCTTGTTCTCCAACACCTGGTGTTGAGAGACACCATCTTGCTGGACAGGAGCCATCAGATCAAGGTGCTTCTTCTCAACTCTCAACTCCTGGAATCCTTAGTCTGGCTGCCACTTCGTTCAATAGCTCTCCTTTGCGAGACACGGAGGAAATTTTATAATCTAGCGAACGAAATCATGAAGGTGTTTCAAAGGAAAAGAGAGAAGCGACACGGAAAACCAATTTGTGCAGAGTGGGTCCAGACAGCTTTCCTAACTTCTTTGTCCCAGAACTACAGGTTTACAACAGTTAGAAACTCTTTTTTCTCCCCCTCTTACCTGTTCCCTCCCACTTGTAAATTATATTTAACATTCTTTATTGCAGACTGTATTTGGGCTGTATGGGGGAAAAAAATCTGTATTTAACTTCAAGCCCTGGTAAACATCTTTGCTTATGTTGTTATAAGATTCCTTATTTGAGTATTTCGATTTAATTTCACAGTTCATATACCTCAAAGTTTTGATTTCCCACCCTCCCTTCCTAATCATTTCAAGAGTCGTGGTGGTGGCCAGAGGCTGAACGTCATCTCTTCTCTTTCGTGAGTTGGGTCTTCGCCCCTCTTCGCTGTTAAAAAAAAAAGGGGGGGGGGAGAAATTATGAGCCTTCTGATGGCGTGTGAGTGAAGGCAGGACTGTTTGTTTTGCATTTATGCTTTGCTGGAGTTACACTGCCAGTTATGGTCCAGAAAGTGAGGATGGGGGCTCTAAAACCATTAAAAACAGATGGAGGTTAGCTTATACCTTTGCAGGTGGTCATTTCCTTGTCTACCTTCCAGGTACTTCCCTCTTGGGAAAACAGATTGTGATAGTGCCATGGAAACCCTTCTTTCTTTCCTCCCTTCCTCCCTCCTTCCTTGCATCCTCTCTCTCTCCCTCTCTCCCTCCATGCTTCTCCTCCCTCCCTCCCTCCCTCCCTCCTTCCTTCCTTCTCTTTTCTTTCTTTCTTTCTTTCTTTCTTTCTTTCTTTTCTTTCTTTCTTTCTTTCTTTCTTTCTTTCTTTCCTCCCTCCCTCCTTCCTTGCATCCTCTCTCTCTCCCTCTCTCCCTCCATGCTTCTCCTCCCTCCCTCCCTCCCTCCCTCCTTCCTTCCTTCTCTTTTCTTTCTTTCTTTCTTTCTTTCTTCTTTCTTTCTTTCTTTCTTTCTTTCTTTCTTTCCTTCCTTCCTTCCTTCCTTCTCTTTCTCTTTTTTCCTTCTGTCCTTCCTTCTTGGTTTCTTTTTCTTCCCTCCCTTTCCTTCTTTCCTTCTTTCTCTCCTTCCTTCTCTTTCTCTTCCTTCTTTCCTTCCTTTCTGGTTTCCTTCCCTTCCCTTCCCTTCCCTTCCCTTCCCTTCCCTTCCCTTCCTTCCTTCCTTCCTTCCTTCCTTCCTTCCTTCCCTCCTTCCTTCCTTCCTTCCTTCCTTCCCTTTCCCTTTCCCTTTCCCTTTCCCTTTCTCTTCTTTCTTTCCTCCTTTCCTTTGGCTGAGAACATGAGGACTTCATGGAAATTCATTCCTTCTTTGAAACAGGTGAACTTTGATGGTTTCCACAACAGGGGGTCAGCAGGAGGCTGGTTGCCCCCACCTCTATAAGGGATTCTGAATTCAGCTGGATCTGCCAGGATAATTTCCTTCTGGGGACACAGTCAGAAATGTTTCTTATTATAGCATTACACAAGAATGGTGCAACTTGAAGAACTGGGCCCAACGTTAGTTTTTCCTCCTGCCTCGTCTTCCCCCTTTCCTTGTAAGTTGCTTCTTTTTCCATCCCTACTTGTGGGATTTAAGCTCTTTTGTCTTTATTCATCTTAAGACATTCCTCTGGGAATCGTTTTGATTGAAGAAAAGGGTCCAAGGGATTTAAATAAAGGATCACCGTGTTTCAGGCTCTCCCTCGTTGTGCGTGCGTCTTCCGTGACTTGTCTCTGTCCTTTGTCTTCCCTTCCGAAGCTTCATCAACATTTGCAAGCAGCCCAGCGATTCAGGGGCAGAATCACAACCAAGCGGAGACTTAGCCATGCTATTAAAAAATAAATAACCGCATATAAATAAACACAGGAACTGCTGAGTCACATTGACTTTTTCCCACGTTAGATTTGCTGCAGCTCATGGTGGTTTATTTCCTTCCCTCTTCTTCATAAAGAAAGGGGGAACATGTTAAACAAAACAATGGGGAAGGAAGGAAGGAAGGGAGGGAGGGAGGGAGGGAGGGAGGGAGGAGGAACTGAGAGAGATGAAGAAGAGAGGGAGGGAGGGAGAAAACCAAAAGAAAGACAATATATGTACTCCTTGACTTATGACCGTGACTGAGCCTAAAATTTCTGTTGATGGTTGTTAAGAGAGTTGTGCCCCATTTAATGACCTTTCTTGCCACAGTGGTTAACTGGATCATTGCAGTTGTTAAATTAGTAACACGGTTGTGAAGTCAATCTGGTTTCTCCATAGACTTTGCTTCTCAGAAGGTCATCAAAGGAGATCACATGACCTCCAGCACACTGCAACCGTCATAAATGTGAGTCAAGCACCCGAATGTAAATCACATGACCCTGGGGATGCTGCAACAGTCGTCAGTGTGAAAACCGGTCGTAAGTCGCTTTTTCAGTGTCGTTGTAACTTTGGTCACTAAATGAACTGTTGCAAAACAAGGACTACCTACTACTGAGTTCAGAGAGCAGACTGGCAAACCATCCTGACCCCCTATTTGCAAGCACCTGTATTCCGACTTCCACTGAGCTGGAGTTCAGTTCGGATGATCTCTAGGAACCCTTCTTCCCCCCCCCCCCCCCGCAATAAAAGCCAGCGCCATCTTCGTATTCTCCAATTCCTGGAATAATCCGAGAAATTTTCTGGGTGAAAAACAGGGAAACCTATAAACAAAGAGGATAAGGAAAGGGCTTTGGGTCGCAACCCCAAACTCCTTAAAGGATGGGAATGGGGAAAGGGTGGGTGGGTGGGCAGTAGTGGGTTCTAAAACCCGTTGCTACTAGTTCGCGTGTACGTTCATGCACGTGCGCGCAACTCTTCTGCGCATGCACATAAGCGTCCCGGGTGGGTGGGCAGAGCCTACCACCACCACCGCTACCAGTTCGCAGAACCGAGCCAAACCAGGAGCAACCCACCGCTGTGGGTGGGAGGGAATTGCTTAATTTCTTTCCAAAGCTTGCAGGAACCAGATCAAAACCGACGGTGTGGATGTAGAAGGTGCCTTCGCTTCAGGTTTCCTTGGGAGCGGTCGCCGACTTTCCAGGAGCTCAAGAGGGATCATCAGAACGTTTCTCAAGGCCAAATTAACCCCAATGGACAAGCCAACACTTGTTTACAAAGCCAGGATGGAAATTTATGGTGTCACTAAAACGAACGTCTCCCCTGGTGTGCAGGAGAGAGGATAGGCATAACAATACCTCCCATGGCAAGGAAGTGGAAAAGCTCTTAACAAATCAATACTGTTATTTAGTCAATAAACCCACAAAACAGCCCCTCCAGGGGATAAACACAGAGAAAATTCACTGCTGGAAAACAGACCGACCTGGTCCCGGCCTTCGGTATGTGTCTGAGCGCACGCGTGGGCTTACGGGGAGGGGGGGGGGGAGTGTGCAAACGAGGTGGCCAAGTGTGCAAGAAATGCAATGGAGACTCTGCCACCACAAAGGGCTGCCACAGAGAAGAGGAGGGATCAACTTATTCTCTGAAGCACCTGAAGACAGGACAAGAAGCAACGGATGGAAACTAATCAA
Source organism: Diadophis punctatus similis (assembly GCA_023053685.1). NCBI lineage: Eukaryota > Metazoa > Chordata > Lepidosauria > Squamata > Dipsadidae > Diadophis > Diadophis punctatus. Next base: position 16,700,468 of record JALIGW010000018.1, read on the forward strand.
GGAGAGAAGCAACCTAGAACTAAGAAGAAACTTCCCTAACAGTGAGGACAATTAACCGGTGGAATGGCTTGCCTTCAGAAGTTGTAAGTGCTCCATCACTGGAGGTCTTCAAGAAGAGATTGGACAGACATTTGTCCAGAATGATATAGGGTCTCCTGCTTGAACATGGGACTAGAAGACCTCCAAGGCCCCTTCTGTTCTTCTCTTATTCTCACTATCAGGAAACGAGCCAAGAAGCTCTGGAGATGGAACCAAGGTTAAGAGTTTTCATCCCTTGTTGCAGGGAGTGGATCTCTGATTTCTTTCCCAGAACATGGACCATCTGGGTTTGGTATTGAGAGAAGAAGACAAGGATGGTTGGATGGGGTAGGCTCTTCAGGAACTGCAGACAGAGTGAAGACAAGGGCAAATAACATCAAGGATATTTAATTGTCTTAAGAGTGCCATGCGTACTACAATATATTCAAAAGTCTCCCAAAGGATCCCTACGAAGATGAAAATCAATGAAATTACCCATGATAATTGGTTGCAATGATGATATAAAGATATTGTCAGGTTTTCCTCGAGTTACGACTGCTCATTCAGCAACCATTAAAAGTTACGACAGTGGCGAAGGAAGGGATTTACGATCAGTCCTCAAAGACTGATAAAATCATTCCGTGATATTAGTTTTATAATATTGATCGTCCTCGAGCTACGGCCATTCGTTCAGCGACTCTTTGGAGTTACGATGGTGCTTGAATGAAAGGACTTGCAACTCCAAGTCTGATAAGATCATTCCGTGGTATTATTTTTTAGAAGACAGGTAGTCCTTGAATTACGACGGTCAGTTGAGCAAAGTTACATTGGTACTGAAGGAAAGGACTTCCCAACTGGTCTTTGAGAAGTTTGAGAAGATTTTCTAATAAACAGTTTTTGGGGAAACACCGGTTGAACTCCTGTAATCTGTGAATCAGGCCTTGGTCCTTCACCCTCCTTCAGGTTGCAGATAGCGGTCCGTATGTGGGTGCACAACTGGGCGGGGGGCAGAGATTCCAGGCCGGGTTGCTTGATGGGATATCTTCAGCCCGGAATGGCACAACTTGCCTCAGCCAACTCACCACGGCCAACTCACAGCGATACAATTCAACAATTCAATTTACTTATTTCAAATAATCTCAAAAATCATTTTAATTTTTGTCATTCGCATTTTATTTTGCCCGTCCTTTCTTTAATGACGAGCCGTGATGGCTCAGTGGTTAGAATGCAGTACTGCAGGCTACTTCTGCTGACTGCCGGCTGCCTGCAATTCGGCAGTTCGAATCTCACCAGGCTCAAGGTTGACTCGGTCTTCCGTCCTTCCGAGGTCGGTCAAATGAGGACCCAGATTGTTGGGGACAATAAGCTGACTCTATAAACCGCTTAGAGAGGGCTTGAAAGCACTATGAAGCGGTATATAAGTCTAAGTGCTATTGCTATTCTATTGGACTATTTTTTTGACATTAGTGTAACTCTGGTCCTGTGGCAAGATGGCCGTGGCGAGTTGTTGTAGCCCTGTCCTCAGCCATCCCCACTATGAGGATAAGCGAGATTCTGGGGTTGAAAAGCTATCTGCCCATACCTTTCTCCAGCCCCTCCCCCTCCCACCCCACCAGCTCATTCAAATGTATATCCCTAATTCAAGGCTTATGACTCTTTCCCAGGATAAATGTGCTGCTTCCTTAAGATTACGCCGAGAGAGAAATGCACTAACCCACCACTGAAAGAAGACGGCCTTAATCTTTTTTTGGGGGGGGGGGCAGATTCAAAGCCGGTCCTTTTTAATCTTTCTCGCTGCTGAAGCGTTGAGGCTGCATCCAACTTTGGCGGGCTGCGCTAGGACAGGAGGCTAAGCCTTTCTGGGGAAACTGAAGAGGTGGGAGGGAGGGTGTTACACCAGCAGGGTGTTCTCTCCTAACTCTTCCCTCCGACTGTATCATGTATTTTGTTTCCTCCCCTCCTTCCTCACTTTTCCTGACTGGGAAAATGACAAGGGGGAGTGGAAGATAGAAGACGCCATTGATAGAGAAGGGATCTCTCTCTCTCTCTCTCTCTCTCTCTCTCTCTCTCTCTCTCTCTCTCTCTCTCTCTCTCTCTCTCTCTCTCTCTCTCTCTCTCTCTCTCCCCTTCCTCTTGGATCATCTGCAATCATCTTGATCAGCCTCTCTGAGACTATCTATCGTATCCACCCTTCTTTCTCTACTAGGGGTGTGTGTGTGTGTGTGTGTGTGTGTGTGTGTGTGTGTGTGTGTGTGTGTGTGTGTGTGTGTGTGTTATTTCCATTGATATCAATGATCATGTCCAATTCATGACACTTTCTTTTTTCTCTCCTCTCTCTCTCTCTTTCTCTCTCTCATCTATCTATCTATCTATCTATCTATCTATCTATCTATCTATCTATCTATCTATCTATCTATCTATCTATCTATCTCTTTCTCTTTCTCTATATCTATCTATCTACTCTCTCTCTAACGATCTCTCTCTCTCTCTATCTATCTATCTCTGTCTGTCTGTCTATCATCTGTCTGTCTGTCTGTCTGTCTGTCTGTCTATCTATCTATCTATCTATCTATCTATCTATCTATCTATCTATCTATCTATCTATCTATCTATCTATCTATCTATCTATCTATCTATCTATCTATCTATCTATCTATCTATCTACTGTATCTATCTGTCTGTCTGTCTATCTATCTATCTATCTATCTATCTATCTATCTATCTATCTATCTATCTATCTATCTATCTATCATCTATCAATCATCTATCTATCTATCTATCATTTCTCTCTCTCTATCATCTATCAATCATCTATCTATCTATCATCTATCATATCTCTCTCTCTATCATCTATCAATCATCTATCTATCTATCTATCATTTCTCTCTCTCTATCATCTATCAATCATCTATCTATCTATCTATCATCTATCATATCTCTCTCTCTATCATCTATCTATCTATCTATCTATCTATCTATCTATCTATCTATCTATCTATCTATCTATCTATCTATCTATCTATCTATCTATTTATCTATCTATCTATCTTCTATTGATACCTCCAATTCATGACATCTGGACACCTAACAGCCACGAAAGACTATCCAAAAATATAGAAATTGGTACAAAGCAGCAGAAATGCAATCAGCAAGCGAGGTGAAAAGAACCAACACCAACAACTTAACTCAGCATTTCTCAGCCTTAGTAACTTCAAGATATGTGGACATGGCTGACTGGGGAATTCTGGGAGCTAATCCCACCCCTTTTCAAGTAGTCATGGTTGAGAAACATTGACTTAGCTCAAACCCCGCCTGGGCTCTGCTACAGATCTGGATCCTCATGTAACAAGACAGGGTCTTGTGAAAAGTAAGCAGGGTTGGGCCAAACTATACGGAGTTCCTAAGTGCAAAATCCACATCAGAAAAGACCCTCTTCCTGGTCCCTACAAGATGACATTCCCTCGCAGACTTAAAGCAAGCCTCTTCTGCATTTTTGCGAGCCTTAAAAACCAACAAAACAAAGAACTCTGGTAAAGCGCCAGTTCTGAAGGATTGCCAAGTTGCCAGTTCATGCACCAAGTCCATTGTGCAAAATATAGCGAGTTTCCACCCTGATGTGGGAGTCGAGCAAAGCTGTCTCTCGGCCGTCACAGAACAATTAACTAAACATCATCTAATCAATTGGCTGAGATTTTTTTGACCAGATGTGATCCACATTACCGAATTCAATAGGATTTACTCCCCCTTATTATCGATTTGGGATGGCAGCCTGCAGTTATTTCTTGCACACGCCATAGTTCCTCTTCCTCTTATTCTCGAAACTAAACAAGAGAGAGAGAGAGAGAGAGAGAGAGAGAGAGAGAGAGAGAGAGAGAGAGAGAGAGAGAGAGAGAGACCTGCAGGCAAATTCTAGTTTTCCTAGAAACTTAGCTGATTTGAGACCCATATACATTTTTTTTAAAAAAAAGGAAAGTTAGCATTGCTGCACAAAGTCGATTTATATAACCCCAGTCCATTTCAGATTGTGCAGTCAGCAAGAAACATGTCCAAGTTTTCATCTTTACTGAATATTACAATCATTGAAGGAAAACTTTCTGGCATTGACCCAAACGACTCCTGTTTTTATCCTGGAAACCTCTTTATGGAACATTCTTAGCCTATCGGAAGCAAGCTAAAAACTTTAGGGGTTGCTGGCTTAAGGTCTGCTTCAGTTAAAACACAGTTTGGCCTTAGTTTCATCGTTTATGGAGTCTTACTCTTGGGGGGGGGGTATGTTTGAAATTGCGTGGAATTTGTTCAACTGTAGGAAACCATCCTGGTTTGTTGCAGACAGAATATGGATGTTTTAACTGCATCCCATTCCAGGGTAGGAATGGAGAAGGGATGAAAATGCCAGCTTAATTTAATAAATAAGTTTGGTAAATAAATAAGTAAAAACTTGCTGTTTTATTTGCTTTCAGAAGAGTTACACTTGCCAAATTCAAATCAGGTCAAGGCGATCTCCTTCCATCTTTTGAAATACTCAAAGAGTTGAAGTCCACAAGTCTTAAAGTTGCCAAGGTTGGAGAGCCCTGTTCTAAGAGGTTGTTACTCTTCCAAAGGAGCAGGGAAGAGTCTGCTCTGCATTTCCTGGGTCCTGGGAACGATGATTTCCACAAATCCTTCCTTTATCCTGGAACTGAAGAGGAGTCTCAGTCAACAGGCTCAGACCAACCACATGTACAATGCCATTTTCTAGACCAAAGGCTCTCCAAACATGATAACTTTCAGACTCCGGGACTTCAAGTTCCGGAATTCCTGAGCCAGCCGCAAGTCTTAAAGTCCACAAGTCTTAAAATTGCCAAGTTTGGAGACCCCTGATCTAGATGGTGTGGTGGTTATGGGGATCAGGAATCCCATCCTGCCCCAAATCTAACCCTGAGCCTGACCCATCCAAACCCATCAGATGCCAAACTGAAAAATTGGTTCTTTCCCCAGGTCCCCGACAGGAGCTTGGCCTCCTGAGAATGCATCAAGTCCTTGCCAGACCATGTGGGGCAACTTCCATCCCCAAGGCAGATGTCAGCCCTACTCACATGCCAAGGAGCTTGGCACCTCCATCCCAAAGCACTGGCCAGCCCGCCTGCCTGCTGAATGCCTGTTCCGAAAACCACAGGCAGCTTGACCGTTTCTGTTTGCCAAGCTCACCAAGCGAATGTGCCCTAAACCAACCTGGAAGCATTGTCATTATTATTATGGTCCGACACACCATCAGCCAGTTGTTCAGATTGGATCTGGCATTCCCCCCCCACCACCACCACCTATGTATTCCTTCCCAAAGACCTGAGATTGGCAGGTGTGAATGTTTGACAGTGTTACAGAAATCGTTGCAGGACTTGTAACTTGCTCCGAGTCAAGCTGCCTTTTGCAATTGACCAATGGTGAATTTGTCAATGCCGCTGGTGTTCAAGCGGTGCTCCAGATGTTTTGGGATTGCACCCAAAGTAGCATTGATACTACTTTTGCCTTCTTTCACGACAGTCGTTCTATTTCTATTTGCAGGTCTTCGTATGTTATTATCTTCTGTAGTTCCTTCTCTTCTGTTGTTATTATTATTATTATTTTATTCAATCCTGGCTCATGACCAGAGCTGCCCAGAGTTGGTGATAAGAAGGGCATCTCTATATCTGTTTTAAAAAATAAATAGAGGGCCTCTCCCCACCTGTTTTTTTCCACCAAAGACCCCATCTCCTTGCCCATTTCTGCTGCTGCTCCCTGGACATTTGTTTTCGGTCTGTCCCCACCTTTCACAGGTTTTTTGGGGGGAGCTACAAGTCCGCCATATCCCTCTGGCCCCCATCTCCATCATCACCACCTTCTACAGTGCCAAACCGTCCGAGCTCTTTAAGGCAGCCAGTGCCATCTCCTCCCCTCCCCGGGCGCCGACCCATTCGCATGCCGTATTAGAATTGTAGAAGTAATAAATGAACAGTGGAAGGGGGGCTTTTTTGTAATGATGATTAGAGACTGAAATTGGCTCAGATTTACTGTGTCACTCAGGAACGGAGGGCGACGGGTGGGGGGGAGCGCGAGAAGCATTTGGAGCAGTCTAATGGATCCATCAACTCGTTTTGGCTGCTCAGTGGGCCGAAGAGGGTCACCAGGCTTTCCGCTGGCAGCACAAAGCACTTCAATTTTGTTAGGAAATGTATCAATTTAACTGACTTGAGCAGCACACTGCAAAACCTAATGAATCTGGACTCAATTTTCCGGCACACTGCTCCTGAGAACTGTCGGAAGCAATGTCGGCGGTTGGGGGTGAAGCCGGCGCCGATAGGCTGCCTGGCCTGGCCTGCCTGCGCCGGGGTTAGCGGAGATGCGAAGCCTCCCGCCATCCGGTGACAGCTCTGGACCCGGTGCTTGCCACTCTCCTAACAATGATGTCATTAAAGGTAAATTGGCCTCTATTTCAGCAGGATGATAGTGCTAATTGAGTGGCAAAATATAATATAGGGAGCTGTTGTCTGCAGTTAAAGGGAGGAGCGGGAGAGATTAAGTGGCCTACAATAGGGGGTGTCAGGCACGGCAGATGTTGCGTTCGGCTGATAACGGCACTGACGGATCTCCGGCTTGTCAAGACTGGGCCGTTTGCAGAGAGACGTACAGCGAAAAAGGACGGCAGATGGCCGCTCGGAATGGGAATGAGGTGCTTAACCAGCCTGACTGCTTTGGAGGCAGCTAGTTGGTAAACAGAGTGAGCCCCAGGCGGAGGACGGATTGCCCTCCCTGGCCAGAGCCTGGCTGCAAGGAAGGAGAAGGCAAAGAAGGGTGGCTTTGGCTAAAAGGTCAGGAGGCCTTACAAGGAATGAATGGATGTCCAGGCTCAGGCCGGAGGGTCAAACCCACTGCCCTGCAGAGTGCCCAGATGGAAGAAGGATCTAACCAGAGACCACCTTCTCCTTTGGTTGACTGGAGGACTTGGGTAACTCGGCTCTGTTGATTGATTTGTGCAAGTTGAATTTTGCTGGATTTTCATTTGTTGTAGGCCATCTTGGACAATGTGAAACAGGGAAGGAGGAGGAGGAGGAGGAGGAGGAGGAGGAGGAGGAGGAGGAGGAGAAGAAGAAGAAGAAGAAGAAGAAGAAGAAGAAGAAGAAGAAGAAGAAGAAGAAGAAGAAGAAGAAGAAGAAGAAGAAGAAGAAGAAGAAGAAGAAGAAGAAGAAGAAGAAGAAGAAGAAGAAGAAGAAGTAGTAGTAGTAGTAGTCAAATCACAAAGCTGCAGTAGACAGGCAGCCCTTCAAATGGGCCTATGAGGCCTTCAGTCAGGGTCCATATTTAGAGTTATTTGTGAAAAATAATAAAGGCAGGATAGAAATAAATAAAAGAAAAGTAATCTGATCCCATGGACAGTGAAAATTCAATCAACACCTATGTTCTGGGGAGGCAAAATGAGACATTTACACTGAATAAAGTAATATTAGCCCTCCAGAGGCTGATGTGGTGGAACCTCTGTGTGGAAGGAAACAGGCCCCCCAAATATTATAAAATATTGTTATAAAATATATGGCAATTCATCCCGTATGTCGTCTGCATTTTGACATCCTGACATTTCTTTTCCAAATGCAGTCAGATGATGCATGGTCTTTATACCACGAAAATGAAAGAAGGATCTGTCCTTTGACAAGTGACCTGAGAAGAAATCAACGGGCAGAGGCAGGAGGGAGCTGTGAGCGACGCACGGCCCCTTCCCAAATCACCATCTCCGAAACCTCTGGACAAAATGCAGAAATCAACCTCGTGCTGGGTCCAACTGAAAACAACAACTAACTTGATTTTTTTGCAAGAGGTGTTGGTTTGGAATTCAATTTCAGTATTATTTCAGCATGATTCACTCAACAACTGCAGTGACTGGCTCAACAAGAGTAGCAAAAAGCAAAAACGTTGTAAAATCGGACATGGCTCACTTAACAACCACCTTGGTGATTGGAATGGAAATTCTAGCCTCAATTGGGGTCGTGGGTTGAGTACTACCTGTATCAAGCTTGCTAGCTATCTTCCAAAGGACCTTGGAAGGTAGAACAAGAAGCAACGGATGGAAACTAATCAAGGAGAGAAGAAACCTGGAATTAAGGAGGAATTTCCTAACAATTAATCAGTGGAACAGCTTGCCACCAAAAGTTGTGAATGCTCCAACACTGGAAGTTTTTAAAGAAGAGATTGGACAACCATTTGTCTGAAATAGTATAGGGTTTCCTGCCTGAGCAGGGGTTGGACTGGAAGACCTCCAAGGTCCCTTCCAAGTCTTGTTATTTTGTATCTATCGATCAATCACCTGGAAATGTAAGTAAGAACAATTCAAAATAGGACCTTTAAGGCAGGTTAACCTGGAGAGACACAGCGATGAGATTCATCAGATTATAGAGAAGCTCTTTACATTCGTTGGTCTGATGGTTGCGCTCCCTTTTTTAAGATAAAGTACAAATCAAGGAACTTGCTGTATATTTGTTCACTTGCAACTAACTACCTCCTCTCTATTGCTGATATATTTCCCAGCAAAGTTAGGACAATCCATAAAACAGGTAGTCCTCCACTTACAACAGTTCATTTAGTGACCGTTCAAAGTTACAACAGCATTGAAAAAAGTGACATGATCATTTTTCATTCCCAGAATTCCCCAGCCAGCATCTGTGAACTTCAACTCCCCCCCCCCCCGTGGCTGGCTGGGGAATTCTGGGAGTTGAAGTCCACACATCGTAGAGTCGCTAAGGCTGAGAAACACTGGGGTGGTGGGTTAAGAGGAGGAAGAAATTACTACAACCCAAATAGAAGCACTATGAAATGATAGCAGTATTTTGACAGGAAGTGAGGTTAAACTTGGGCTTGGCACAATCTATGCCTTTTATATCTGAAGTTGGTTTCTCCCAAGAAGTACAGAAGATGGAAGAGGAAAAAGCACCACATTTTCAGCATCCAATTTCCCCCAGGAAAGTATCTCCAGGCCTTCCAGAAGGTCAAGGAGATACAGGTCCAGTCACAATTCCACAACGTGGAGGTCCCATCGCATCTCCTTAACCCAGAACCCCGATACAGACAAGGTTTTCCCAGAACTAAGCCCGATACTCGCCGGTGCAAACAGAAAGTACAAGTATTCTTTAAACGAAAATGGAGACAAGGGATGAAGTGCATAGAGTTTTGAGGAGACAGTCCTGCATTTAAAGTAATCAAGGGTGATTCAAGTGACAGCTTTTGTGGTGTTTGCTAATTTACCAGAGATTCATTTCCAGGAACAGCTGGCTCTCTCCCAGCAGGAGTGAAGGTTGCACAGGTCCACCTGCTGCCAGGCAGACGGACCACGGGTACAGCTGTGCTTAAAGTTCAGTAGAGCTGATACGCTCGGCCAGGGATGGGTTGAGGCGGACTTTTTAACTTATCGGAGCAGTTGTCTTCCTGCAGGAGACACCCTCCGAGTCTTCTCAGATCTGTCTTGGGAGGTTACTACAGAGATATCCTCATGGCCAAGAGAAGAATCTCAACTTATGGACAATTAACAATGACCGTGAGATAATCACTCAGGGCCACCAAGCTCCATAAGGGCCAAGAACTTCTCAATGGTGCAAATGAGGGCTCTGAGCCAACTTGGGTCCTTTCAGCAAACTCCAAAGGGTAAAAATGCAGGTAGACCTTGATTTATAACCTCAACTGGGACAGGACGTTCTGCCGCTAAGGGATAGAGTGGTCAAATGCATCACAGCTGATGTTATGACCTTTGTTGTTGTGGTTGTTCAGTAAATCACATTCGTTAAGCAAATCTGGTGCTTCCCTTCCTCAAAAGCTCCTGCATTCTTCCAGGTGATCTCTTCTTTCCTCTGCATCATTCCTGCCCAATCCAGCACCCATCTTTTTCAAAAGAACTTAGAACCTGACTTTTAAACCCACCGGGTGCCTCTATCACAACATTTCTGAACCTTCAGAACTTTAAGCTGTGTTGGACTTCAACTCCCAGAAGCTTTCTGCTTGTGAGGCTGAGATTCCCATCCTTCTCACCAAGCTAGGTCAGGATGGGATTGCAGTCTTGGAGACCCGGAGGCCACCTGTCGAAGAAGGTTGCTTCCTACCTGTTGGGTTACCCTCAACTCAGCAGACTTGCATGCTGGGGCCCACACGCATCTCGCTGCCAATCAAACCAAGCCAAGATCTCAGAAGCATCTGACCTTGTCTCAGTTCCCACTTGACATCTCCAAAGCTGTTAGATCCACGGAGGTCCTATCAAGGCCACCTTTGTGGTCCTCGGAGTCCAGCCAGGAATTCTTCTAATGAAAAAGGCTGTTCTCTCCTCCAATCGGCCTGTGGGTCCCCACAGCATTGTTATTTAAAGTCAGGTTTTCGAAAAAGTGGAGGAAGCCGAAGAAGAGGATGGAGGGGGGATGAATCAGGAGACAGGCTGGTTCTTGAAAGCCGGAGGACAGGAAAAGTTAGAGATATTTATTTGACAGGGTCAAGGTTGCCGCTTTCTCCTTCTTTCTCCCCAGGTCCCATAGGTGTTAGAGTGAGAGACATTTAATCGAGGGAGTAGCGGTTTCATATCTATAACAAAAATCAAATAATGCAAGATGATTTACTCCCCCTAGCAACCGGGGAGCTTACCCTTAGCAACCAGCCTAGCCTCAGGCAGCGGTGTAATCAGCTTGAAAATATTTCAATTATTGTGTTGATTTTAGTGGATTTGAGAAGCGCTGTGCGGAGAGACCAAGCACATTCTACCCACGACCTAAAGAGGAAGATATTGATTTAAACAGGTGTCAGAAAGGAAAAGTGGAGTAAATTTAAATGCAGGAGGAGAACCGAGGCTGCTGAATGCGGGGCGGCGTGGGGAGGGTGACACTTTGCTCATTGCCTTGAATGAAAGTGACTGGGCCGAAGTAGAAATTTCACCTTGAAAATCATCTTCCGTCCAGACAATCAGGCGGGAGACACTCGGCATCTCTTCTCCTGAGGCTGCGGGGAGATGGGGTGGGATGGGGCGGGATGGGGGGGGAAGGAGAGCTGATGGATTTGGCTGAAAAGAACGATAAAACGGTACTTAAAAGTTGGCAAGGAAGGCGGGCAGAAATCAGTTGGGGAGAAGGTCCAGCTCTATTATAGGTAGTCCTTGCCTTATGACCACAAACCTTCCTTCCTTCTCTCTTTCTCTCTCTCCTTCCTTCCTTTCTTCCCTCTTTCCTTCTTTTTTCCCTTTTCCTTCCTTCCTTCCTTCCTTTCCTTCCTTCCTTCCTTCCTTCCTTTCTTTCCTTCCTTCCTTTCCTTCCTTCCTTCCTTCTTTTACTTTTTCCTTCTCTTTTTCCCTTTTCCTTCCTTCCTTCCCTAGTCCTTCCCTGTTTTTCTTTTTCTCTGAAACTCTCCTTACTTTTTTTTTTTTTTAGAAAAACGTCTGCAAATTTCAAGGGCCACTAGTTAAGGATCAATAGATGGAACCTGTTTGCCAATAAAGTTTAAGATTAATGCATCCTCTTGTCTCGTATCTGAAGTGAAGGTGTCGTGATATTTGCAAAAGAATAAAGTCTAGCATTTTTCATCATCGGCCACGCGAGTCCGAACAGCTGTGACCTCAGCAACAGATGATGTAGGAAATATCCTGACCCTCGTGATTTAAGACAAGGAGCCCCAAGAGAAATGCCTAAACTTCTACATGTGTTCCTTGACTTACGACCATAATTATGTACAGGTAGTCCTTATGACCACAATTGGGCCCCAAAATTTATGTTGCTAAGTGAGAGTTGTTAAGTGACTTTTGCCTCATTTTACGAGCCTTCTTCTGGCAGTTCTTAAGTGAATCACAGCAGTTGACAAGCTGGTAACACGGTTGTTAAATGAATCTGTCTTCCCCATTGGCTTTGCTTGTCAGAAGGTCACAAAATGGATCGCATGACCCCAGGACATTGCAACCATCGTAAATATGAACCAGTTGCCAAGCAGCAGAATTTTGATCACATGACCAACCTCAGTGATGTTGTAACTTTGAACGGTCACTAAATGTAGTGTTGTAAGTCGAGGTCGTTCCTGTCCCACCTCCTCAATCCCTGACAAAGAACAGTAATTTTGAAGTTTTGCAGGGTCAAGAACATCACCGGGAAACAGCAATTCCTCCAACAAGCTGATGGGGAAGAACCAAATTGTGGTAAAAGAGGCTGTTTTGCTGAATTTTGTACCCCTGTTCGCCAGCTATTCTAGGCTGAATCTTTGGTGCTTCCCTATGTTAATAAAGCATCCATAAAGCATCCATGCTATCCCATAAACTGACAGGCATGGGAGAAACAGATCCGCTGGACTCAGAAGTCAAGGAGCCAGTTGATTATCCAGCCGAAGGAGATCTCCCAGGGTGGTATAATAGTTTCTCCTTCTTTGAAGATAAATACAAGGCGGCCCTTAACTCTCTGAAGATCGTGTGGCAGGCTCATTGCTGCGACAGGGCATTGAAAGGAGCCAGGCCTTTTGAAGGAGAAGCGACATTCCTGTTTTGTAAATGGCAAGTGATAAGCCGCAAAAGGCCACTTTTGAAACCGAGCCCATAGAAGGATGAATTGGCCAGCTTTGGAGCATGTGAAAAGAGGGGGAGAGAGATGGGGAGGGGAGGGGAAGAGGAGGGAGAAGGCCACGTCTCTCTTGGCCATTTGTGGTGAAACGAAGGGTGGACTTGGCAAAGAAGAGAAGAAATAAATAAAAGAAAGAAAGAAAAAGAAAGAAAGAAGGAAGAAAGAAAGAAAGAAAGAAAGAAAGAAAGAAAGAAAGAAAGAAAGAAAGAAAGAAAGAAAGAAAGAAAGAAAGGTTTATGAGCCATGGTGGTGCAGTAATTAGAGTGTAGTGGTTAGAGTGTAGTGGTTAGAGTGCAGTACTGCAGGCTACTTCTGCTGACTGCCGGCTGCCTCCAATTTGGCAGTTCAAATCTCACCAGGTTCAAGGTTGACTCAGCCTTCCATCCTTCCAAGATGGGTAAAATGAGGACCCAAATTGTTGGGGGCAAGAGGCTGACACTGTAAACCACTTAGAGAGGGCTGTAAAGCACTGTAAAATAGTATATAAGTCTAAGTGCTATTACTATTATAGAGATTCTCAGTCATCCAGGTCATGGTTGTCCCAAAGGTGCTTTTGGGACAACCCCCAAAAAACTCCTTTGGGAGAATCATGACCTGGATGACTGAGAATCTCTACAGACTTTTAGTGATCCAATTTGGGATGAAAACCCTTCGAATGGTGTGGCAGTAGGAATGGATTTCCAGAGAGAAAAAATTGCAGACTACAGGAACCAGGAGCACAACTCAGGTGACCCTGAGGACACAGATAAACCTCCATGTGGCCTCAACAACCCTATAATAGGATGCAAACGACTAGCTGTCTACAAGGAATAGAAATCCCTTCCCTTCCCCACCATCCAGTCAGAGCGGAAGAAGCTTCTTGGATGAGAAGCGAAACGTCTTCAAAGAAAAAACAAGGAAGTCCAGTCACCTCCTGAAAAAAGCACCTTTGGGAGAAGAAAGAAGAGGGAGAAAATTAAGGCAATAGAAGAGAGAGATACGAAATGGTTCAGATTCAAAACTGAGCCCAACATTTCTGTCGCTAAGTGAGACAGTTGTTAAGGCAATTTTGCCCCACTTTATGACTTTTCTTGCCATGCTGGTTAAGTAAATCACTGCAGTTGTTATAAGCTAGTAAGACCGTTGTTAAGTGAATCTGGCTTCCCCATTGACTTTGCTCGTCAGAAGGTCGCCAAGGTGGATCACGTGACCCTGGCACCCTGCAACTGTCATAAGTACATGCCAGTTGCCAAGCACCTGAAATTTGATCACATGATAATGGGAATGCTGCAACAGTCATAAGTGTGAAAAACATTCGTAAGTCTCTCTTTTCAGTGCCATCATAACTTTGAACCAAACATATGATTGTAAGTCAAGGAAAAGAACAGAGAGTTGGAAGGGACCTTGGAGGTCTTCTAGTCCAACCCCCTGCTCAGGCAGGAAACTCTAAACAATTTCAGACAAGTGGATGTCCAGCCTCTTCTAAAAACCTCCAGTGTTGCAGCATTCACAATTTCTGGCAGCAAGTTGTTCCAGTGATCAATTGTCCTCACTGTTAGGAAATTCCTCCTTAATTCCAGGTTTCCTTCTCTTCTTGATTAGTTTCCATCCATTGCTTCCTGTCCTGCCTTCTGGTGCTTTGCAGAATAGCTGGACTCCCTGTACTTCACTCCTTTAAACTCAGGTTTGTTCCTCATTTGGGAAAGGTGTTAAAGATTCCGCCTAGGATGTACAGGGGTACAAAATTCAGCAAAACAGCCTCTTTTACCGAAATTTTGTCCTTACCTGCCAGCTTGTGGGAGACCTCCAGAATTGCCTTGGCCCATTTCCCAGATCTAAGAGGGGTGTGTGTGCCATCCCCTTTCCCCCCCTCCCTATAATGACAGTGGCTGGGATGTAGGTTGTGTAGCCACCAAGAAGGAGTTGACAGGTTAAGCTGCTGTGACAAAGAAGGCGACTCAGCCCGGGAGCAGTTGTGACATTTATTTTTTCCTCTTCTATCGATCCCATCAAGTTCATACCACTGGCAGGGTCATTCCTTCAGCGCAGACTATTTGCTTATTGTACTGGAAAGCAGGTGATAAGTGCTTTGTATACAAACTGTCACAGGCCCATGCAGGCACAGGCGCACACCCGCGTCAGGAGCCCAGGCAAGTGTGCAAACCTGTCTAGAGGTTTGCGATGAGCTCGACTTAGCAATAATGCAGGGTGGATCAGTGTCACGGCGCTAAGAACTAAGATCTTAATGCAGTTGGATGATGTCCTTCTTAGACTGGCTGGGCCTTGATGTTTCAGGAAACCATTGGGTCTGGGAGGAAAGGAAAAAAAGGAAAGAAAAAGAAAAAGGGAGGGAGGGAGGGAGGGAGAGAGAGAGAAAGAAAGAAAGAAAAAAGAAAGAAAGAAAGACAGACAGAAAGACAGACAGACAGACAGACAGACAGGAAGGAAGGAAGGAAGGAAGGAAGGAGGGAAGGAAGGGAAGGAAGAAGGAAGAAATGGAGGGGAGAAAGGAGGGAATAAATGGAGGGGAGGGAGGGGGAGGAAGGAAGGAAGGACATTTTTGTCCATCAGTCCCACCTTCATTGCTTAGAACGTAAACCTTTCTCCACCACTTTTGGTAGATATCTGTTATCTTCTACAACCAGGTCCTTTTCACTGGGTCAAACTTGCAGATATTGTCACTGAGCATAAATTTCACCCTTAAGTCCATCAAGCATTGGTCAACCTCAAACGCACCTTCTTCCGTGGGCATCACCTCCCATTTAAGGAGCACAGTTCCAAATGCTCCCCTGGCCAATTTGGAGTGGACACCTGCTTCTTCAGAGCGTCTTTCCTTCTCCCCAGTGCAGAGGTCTGCCTGTAATCCCACAGCCATACCTGGAATCTCTTTCCAACAGGTGCTGTTTTCACCTGTCTCAGCCAAAAGAGCACCAAGAACTCCAGGAAAGCTGTCGAGAAGCGTCCTTCTCTTCTGGGTCTTAGGTCAGATGGACAGGCAAAGCTCCAGTTTTTGAACTAAGGATTCCTCAAACAGAAGCAGGCTCCCTTCCAGGGGTTTAGGATCCCAAGCGTGACTTGTCAGTTTCAGAAGTGCTGTTTATTCTCTTAATATGTTCTACCTCACTCCCCTCCGTGGTCATTTTTCTCCTGCCCCGGCTGAGCCTTGGCACTGAGGGAGCCGTATCGGTATCCAAAATAGCTGCCAGCCTGCTTGGCTTTGACCTATAGCCATTACAAGTCCTATTTCCTTTTAGAAACGTCCCAACCATGCGTTAAGAGGGAAACTCATTTCTTATTTATAACAGCTCCTGGCCCAGAGAACAGAACAGTCTCTTTGCCAGGTCTTAAGTGATTTTCTCGTCCTTCTTCTCCTGCTTCTTTCTTCCTTGAAAATTCTGGGTTTCAGAACTGCCATTCACTTGGGATTGGGGTGGGTGGGGTTCACATGGCGCATTCAGGGTCAGAACATTTTTGCCGGGATTTTGTTGTCCTCATCAGGTATATCAATGAACTAAAAATTGTTGGGGGGGGGGCTTTGAAGCCCCGCCTAACAGTAGAACTTCTCACCAAGGTTTATGGGACTGCCTTTTATGAGATTCAAACTATGTTCTGCACATTCAAGCAAGTCATGCTTTCTTTACTTAAGCCACAATTAAGCAAGGCTGGGTGTCTTCTGTGGATATCTAAGGGTCTGCCCCAAAGAAAAAAGGGTCTACCTGTTTTCCAAAGCAACAGAAGGCAGGACAAGGAGCAACAGATGGGAACTAACTAAGGAGACAACCAACCTAGACCTAAGGAGGAATTTCCTGATAGTGGAACAACTTGCCTCTAGAAGTTGTGGGTGCTCCATCACTGGAGGCTTTCAAGAAAAGATAGGACAACCATCTTCTGAAGCAGGTTTCCTGTTTGAGCAGGGGGTTGGACTAGAAGACCTCAAAGGTCCCTTCTAACTCTGTTATTCTGAATTCATTCCGAGAATCTTATCAAACAAGAATCCTTTGGCAACGAAGACCCCCTTATGAGGAGGGAATGCAAGCAATGAAACAGAATATGACTCGGAAATAGCCCAGAGGCCATGAAAGGAGAGGTAGGGAGGCTGTTTTGCCCTGTTACCTCCAATGGGTATGGTAGATGTGGGTCATTGCCCATTGATCCAATAAGGATAAGGCTGGAAGAGGCTGAGAAACTGGAGTCATGGTGTGTAGGGCCCAAGCAATTAGGAGAAATTAGGAGAAAACATCAGCTAGGAGATAGGGAACAGAGATCAAGGACTAGGGATCTAAATTGATTTAGGCTAACTTGAACCCTCTGTTGCTTCCAGTTAACAGTCGCCATGTCTGGGGTCATCAGAGAAGAGGAGGAGGAGGAATAATGTTGTACTTGCAACTCCTGAGTTACTAAGGTCTTGCTTGCTATAATGTGTAGCTCATGAATACTACCCCAAATCTCTCTCTCCCTCTTTCTTCCTTCCTTCCTTTCTTTCTTTCTTTCTTTCTCTCTCTCTCTTTCTTTCCTTCCTTCCTTCTTTTTCTTTCTTTCTTTCCTTCCTTCCTTCTTTTTCTTTCTCTCTTTCTTTCTTCCTTCCTTCCTTTCCTCCTCCTCCTCTTCTCCTTCTCCTTCTCCTTCTCCTCTCCTCCTTTCTCTTTTCTTCTTCCTTCTCCTCCTTTCTTTCCTCCTCCTTCTCTTCCTCCTCCTCCTCCTCCTTTCTTCCTTCTTCTACAAGCTTTCCACCGAAACTTAGCTAGCTGACTCAGCTCTGCCTTGGGGGGGGGGGGGTATTGACTGAAGACTAGCCTCCACTTGCTTTGGAGAAATAACAACTGTGAGGCTTGTTTGTCACTGAGCTGGTTTTGGAACCATGGAAGGAACTGGGGAGAGAAACAAGACAGATGTCGGCTTACTAAGATGTTATCTTGGTCAGCTCATACCATCGGACAAACGGCATAGCTTTTTTTCTACACAGGAAAGCTGTACTTTCCCCAGCACAATTCAGATCAGATTTTATAAATTTCATAACAGCTCTGTTATTCATCTGTCTGTCTTCATTTCCTTATCCATTCAACACGACACCAAATCTATCATAACCTCTCCTTTGGGTTCTCCAGCAGCTGGCTGGTTTATAAATGCGTCCTCTTTAGCATATCCTATATGGAAATGCTAAGTTCCAGCCTTTAGCACATTTGAACCTTTCGGTAAATTAAATATCTAGAAGAGGAAGAGGAGGAGGAAGGGGAGGAGGAAGGGGAGGAGGAAGAGGAGGAGGAAGGGGAGGAGGAGGAAGGGGAGGAGGAGGAGGAGGAAGAAAAGAAGAAGAAGAAGAAGAAGGAGGAGGAGGAGGAGGAGGAGGAGGAGGAGGAGGAAGAGAAGGAAGAAGAAGAAGAAGAAGAAGAAGAAGAAGAAGAAGAAGAAGAAGAAGAAGAAGAAGAAGAAGAAGAAGAAGAAGAAGAAGAAACAACTTAAAGTCCCTAGAATATGTTAATCAAACTTGTGATTCTTTGATGAGACTTCGCCCCTCAGTGAATAGATCTTTTTATTTGATCAACCGATTTTTCACACTCTCTAAAAGTTTCTCCCCAGTCCTTTCAGTTTTTTCCCCAAGCTGATTTTGTTTGTGTGAATTAATCTGAAGAGGCAAAATTTACAGATCGTAAGATGCATGGCATCACTTCAGGTTAAGGATGTATCTGTATCAAATATCTGTATTTATTTGTATCTATACTTGATCAGATATCTACAAATAACATTATCTATAATCAAACATCACTATTTTTCCTTTCTGTATTTCTTTTTTAAAAAGCCTTAACTTCAATGCTCTTAGAAAACTACCCACTAGCCATAAGTAAACAGCTACTAGGCAGGTGAGCTGCCATATTATTTATTTGGTCATTTCCAAGCCAGGAAATCAACCCAACAGAAAGACTAAAATGACTTTTGTTGAGATTGGTTATGCTAACACAATTTCGGTGTTTGCATATAATAAACCATGACTCTTTCGATCCTGGTTTGCAAGCCACGGATAGGGTCAAATGGCACGCTAAGCTGCAAATAAGCAAGCTCTGTTTGAGTTGAGTCAGTTGCGCGAATCCTACATTGGTTTCGGGTTATTCTGGGCCTTATACAGATGTTGACAAGTTCAAAAGCCAGAAGCTGCAGCTCTGAAATGCAATGTCATATAAGAAGTGGGGGAAATAGGGGCGGAAGCAGGCTTGCCTAATGGTTAGATTCAGTAGGAAGCAGCTTTTAATGTTGGCTGGTGAACAGGAGCTGAGGGGCTCACAAAGAACTTTAATGTGCTGGGATTCCCCCCCCCCCTGCACATAGTTAGGAAATCATGGTTGAAAATAACAAAGGGTGCTTGGAAAATTCAGTTACACCTAATTGGGCCTGAGATAATGAATCTGTGCTCAGTTTTGAAGCCAGCTCGTCCTGCCAAATTTTTATCATTTTATACAAATGAGGAAAATCTGCAATTTTTGATAGCAGGGTAGACTTCTGCTAGCTCTTAAGAAACACTGAAGTTCAAAACCCTGTTTGGAAAAACCTCATGAGTCTTCCACAATTAAAAAGCCTACACAGGTAGTTCTCAACTTACAACAGTTCGTTTAGTGACCGTTCAAAGTTACAACGGCACTGAAAAGAAGTGATTTGGGATCGTTGTTCACACTTTATGACTGTTGCAGCATCCCCATGGTCACGTGATCAAAATTCAGACCCTTGGCAACTGACTCATATTTATGACGGTCGCAGTGTCCCGGGGTCTCCTTTTGCGACCTTCCGACAAGCAAAGTCCACGGGGAAGCCAGATTCGCTTAACAACCGTGTCCTTAACTTAAACACTGCAGTGATTCACTTAACAACTGTGGCAAGAAAACTTATAAAATGGGACACCGCTCACTTAACAACTGTCTCGCTTGGCAAACAGAAATTTTGAGCTCCATTGCGGTCGTAAGTTGAGGATTACCTGACGCTGTTCATTGCAACCCTTGGTTTGATATGGGTTCGGTCTTGATCCAGGGTCCATCTCACAACCCGACATCTCATGTTTTGCATCTCCCAAATAAGTCCTGTAGACCTAAGGCGTTTTTAATAAATAATACTTTGCACGTCCATTTGGTGTGTCCCCTCCTGCACGTGGTTGGGAATTCAAAGCTGTCTTTGATAATCCATGGTGTGTGTGGGGGAGATGGAATCCCTACTGGCATTACAGCCATTTGTCTATTTGCAAAGCCTCTGCAGATATCCACAGAGGTACAGAAGTGACGTGGGTCATGAAACATCTGCGGGAAAACAATCGAGCTCAGAGAGCGCCAAGGACCCCCACAGTGTTTCTCAAACTCGACCACTTGAAGATGCGTGGACTTCAGCTCCCAGAATTCCCCAGCCAGCATGCTGGGAGTTGAAGTCCACGCATCTTCAGAGAGCGCCAAGGACCCCCACAGTGTTTCTCAAACTCGACCACTTGAAGATGCGTGGACTTCAGCTCCCAGAATTCCCCAGCCAGCATGCTGGGAGTTGAAGTCCACGCATCTTCACGTGGCCAAGGTTGAGAAAGGTCCTATCATAGGGGACCTTGGTAAAGGAAGACCACAGAGAGGTCTTTAGATAGCAGAACTTAGGAGGAGCTCTCCATGGTCCTGTTTTCTTCTGCTTTGCTTGCCTTCGTTTTAATTCTGTTGGACCTTGGGAGCCTCCAAATGCCTTCAAATGCCCATGGAAGAAGAGATTTAATTGTCAGCGTCAGCGGTGAGGGTGGGGAGTATTGCTTTATTTATTTCTTTTCCCCAAAAACATCTACATCGTTCCTACAAGAAGCAGAATCTGGAGTGACCTCATGGAACAGGATCCTTATGTCATTCCTCTCCTGCCCCCCACTCCAAAAAAACCTCTCTAGCAAATTTCTCCATTCTGTCACTCCACCTGCAGCCTTCCAGCCCCCACAGCTCTTATGCATCTCGCACACATAATGGATCTTTTTCCTCCTTTTAAACAAGGCAGCGGGTTTCGAAAACACTTGTCGAACGCAACAGCCTGCTCTTTTGTTGAAGTGAGAGTCTTTCATATTTTTTGCTCCCAGCTGAAACTCCAGTAAAAATATTTTCCTTGCTGGCTTAAAATGCTGAAGCAGGACTTGACACTGTGCCAGATGTTGGAAAGTACACACACACACACACACACACACACACACACACACACACACACACACACACACACTACAATATCCCTTCAGTGGAGTTTCATAAACATGTAGGGTAACATATGGGGTCCAAACTTAGTTAGACACCCACCTTGTTTCTGAATAGATTGTGATCTCGAGGTAGCCCTATGTTTAGGAAAGTCCACTTCTCAAGGATAAGAGCCGAGGTGGCGCAGCGGTTAGAGTGGGGTACTGCAGGCCACTTTAGCTGACTGTGATCCGCAGGTCAGCGGTTCAAATCTCACCAGCTCAAGGTTGACTCAGCCTTCCATCCTTCCAAGGTAGGTAAAATGAGGACCCAGATTGTTGGGGGCAATTTAAATATACATTGCTTACTGGTGTAAACCGCTTAGAGAGTGCTTGCACTGTGAGGTGGTATATAAATGTCACTAATAAATAATAAATAAAATAAATAAATAAGAATAATTTTCTTATCATTTCTTTCCATTTTATGTCATGGGAAACCCTAAAGGAAGTGAAACAGTATGAGCTGGGCCCTAACAATGCTTCTGACCAGTGAAGTCAGTGTTACTAAGCTAACAACTGCAGTGAGTCACTTAACCACCGTGGCAAGAAAATTCACTTAATGACTGTCTCACTTAGCAACGGAACTTTTGGACTCCGTTGTGGTCGTAAGCCAAGGACTCCCTGTATCGGGGTACAGCTCTCTCTCTCTCTGCCACTCTACGGTGAAGACCCAACAGCCTTGGCCACTGAAGAGAAGGCGAAGGATCTTGAATATTTTGAGATGCACCCCTCTTTCCCTCCATTCCCACCTATTCCGACACAAAGGCAATTTCAGACTATTTACCCAAAAAAATAAACCGCTTTCAGAATGAGGCTCTGAGGGGCTCGGTAAATGATTATGCTAATTATATCTAGAGCGATTCCCTCGCACCGCGGTGATGCTCAGGAATTCTGAACTGGAGTTTGTAGTGTGATTACAGATGATATTAAAATTCTATTAGGCTCTGTTTAGAAATGCCAAGAAAGGCAGAGGAAAGGAGGAGGTTCACTTTGGGGGGGGAGGAAAGAGAATTAGGAAGGGGCAAAAGAAGGAAGGAAAGGGGGAAATAAATAAATAAATAAATAAGTAAGTAAGTAAGTAAGTAAGTAAATAAATAAATAAATAAATAAATAAATAAATAAATAAATAAATAAATAAATAAATAAATAAATAAATAAATAAATAAATAAATAAATAAATAAATAAATTGATAGAGTGAGAATTAATATCACAGAGGAGATGTTTGATCTTTTCCCGGACATCAGACATTAGAAATGAAACCGCAGTTTAAAAGTCTAAGTAAAAATATTTATTTCAGTACAAAAACAATAAAACCTCATTTGTTTACATCTCTGATATAAAATGTGCGACTTCACTCAATGGAAGCCAGAAGAGAAAGGATAGAGCAGAGATTGGAATGCACACATGCGTACAAGAACATATCAATCACGTGCTCAGGAATAAACCATTATATTGAATAGGGATGCATCTCCCTGCATATACATGTAACAGGCAATAAATCACACCGTGACATAAATAAATAAATAAATAATAAACAAAAACACACCTGTAAAATAAGAGTTGTCATTCATGAAATTGGAGAGTCCCGTTTCAAGAAGATTGATAATCCCCCAGAGATTGCTTATTCATAATTTATAATTTATTTATTAAATTTATATGCCACCCGTCTCACTGTCAAGCGAATCTGGGCAGCTTGCGGACATCATAAAAGCAGAGGTGCAAAGCAAACATTCAAACGTTAAATATTAAATAAACAGAAATGAAAGAAGTTAAGAAAATCCCAGAATACAACAGGGCGAAGATAGGATCTTTTTTTCTAGCCCACTTATTACCTCCAAGAAAAAAGTCTTTTCTAGGCACCCCAAAACTGGTGGTTTCCAAATTAAAGGGAGTCACAATGGCAACCTTGACCTTGTAATCAAAGCACCGCCCCTTTTTCACATGCCTTAAGGGGCGGGGCTTCAATGGTTGCAGCCGCCATCTTGAATTTGGGGGAACCTCTTTTCCTAACCTTTCTCTAGTCCCAAAAGTTTGTGTTTTGACCCATTAAGAACAATATTTTATAATGGCCTGCAATGTTGGCTATTGATATCCTCTTTTTTCTTCTTCCATTTCTTCCTGCATTTCTGACTCCTATTTCTTTTTAACCTTCTGGATGCCCCATTTGTGAAAATTAAAAAAAAAACAACAAGAGAGAAAGCAATTTTTGTTTCCATTTTCTTCTCTCTCTCTCTCTTTCTCTTGCTTATGATAAATTCTTAATGAGCACCTGTTACAATGTTAATGAAAGTAAGCCCAGTCTGTAAATAAAGAAAATTTAATAAGTTAACAAGCTGGATTAAGATTCCCAACCTGCCCTTTGATAATCTAACGCCAAATACCAAATAGTTGCCATCTAAGCAGGAAACTCATTAATGCATTCACCTCCGTGTACTTTGCTGACGATAATTAATATTTTAAAAATTTATAAAACCGAAATGGTAGGTTTGATTGTAACAAACAAAATATCTGCTTAGATTAACTACGGAAGGTTTCGGTACGATCCCCTTAAACTAAACTCGCAGCAAATGGGGGGTCCAACGAGCCCCAGGATGGTGTTTGCCTGCGTTGATGTTTGTCATATTCGCCTTCTTGATAATTGTATTTCAAATTAAGGTTGATTGGCCATTCTGCAGCTGGGTGGAAACACACAATGAGAACAGAGTTTCCTCGGTAAAAAAGAAACAAAATCAAACCAACTGTGTAAATAACTTTCAAGTTTGTCCTCTGGACTTTACGGGAATATTAACATTTGAGAAAGGGATGGTGCTACTTCTCAAAGTAGAGTTATTTCAAGAGGCATCCATTGACTTTTCCTTCCACAAAATATTTGGTTGTGGGTTAATAAGAGACTAGCCACAACGATGTGAGGTGGTCACCCACAATATGTTTAACTTAGTTAATGAAGTAAGCCACTTTCTGGGTTCATACACTCAACTGAATTGATTCAACTGAATCAATGGGCTAAGTTCCTTCCAGATATTTAATCCACCCAAAGAAAAGCACTAACCAATTCACCTTAGCAAAGCTTTGTATGAGTGTAGTACAGTTCCTAAGTTTGTAATGACCTAGTAGTCAATGGTGTTCTGTGAATATGGCTTGTGGTATGGAAGGATCCAATTCTCTTCCCACCAGCCTTGAAGTATGAAGTCTGTAGAGATGAGTTAGGAGGGATCTTCTGTCCAAGAGAGTCAGCACCAGCCAAAATAGACCTTCTCACAGGGGAGACAGATAGACTATCTGGATGAAGAAGAGGACAAAATAGACTTGGGAACCAACTGTCTTCTGGGCCAGTCAAGTTTTCTTCTCTTTCAACATAGCTTCCATCTTTTTAACCTCTTGATCTCACCTGCCCAACACAGTCAACCTTCTACTGTATCTAGTTCACTCTTCACCTCGAATGGAACTGAATGAGGTGGTGCAGTGGTTAAAGTGCAGCACTGCAGGCTACTTCAGCTGACTGCTAGTTCAGCAGTTCAGCTGTTCAAATCTCACCGGCTCAAGATTGACTCAGCCTTCCATCCTTCTGAGGTCGGTAAAATGAGGACCCAGATTGTTGGGGGCAATATGCTGAACTCTGTAAACTGCTTAGAGAGGGCTGTAAAGCACTATGAAGCGGCATATAAGTCTAAGTGCTATTGCTATGAGTTCCTTGGTTGCTACTAATGGGGATATTAGAGTCTGTACTCAAATGTCAAAAGGACCACCACCCATCTCACCCATCTTGGACAAGACTTGTGATGACTCCAAGACTTCACTTTGGAGAAGACTTCCCAAGATCTGTCTCACCTTGGGAAGACAGGTGAACTTCCCAACTGGTGGGGCGTCCATGTGTTGTGAACCGCAGATGGGTGATTCTCTTGTTTTGGTTATTTTTCTAGATCATTAAGCTGAACTTGGACCAAAAAGTCCCTCACAAAGTGGACTCTTATAGCTGTTGAGAAGGAAGTCCTTGAATTTTGCAGAAGTTTATGATTCCTGCAGATCAGAAGAGCCACGAGAAAAGTAATTTGAAAACCAGGGCTTTCCTTTAAAGGTTTAGGTCAAAAAGACTAAAGAACACATTCTATTTTATTTTTTAGCCTCCTGTCTAAGATAAGCATTTCCTATCGAGATGAAAAGTCAAAGTTCTCTTCATCTTTCTCTCTTATTTTTACCTCGATGATCCTTGAGTTTGGGCAAATATCATTTGCAAAATTGCAAGTGGCCGAGAGCCATATTCTTTTTTTCTCATTGTCACAACAAGCAGGAGTTCTCCCATTAACGGAACAATTTTGAAAGTAATAGATGTTCAGAAAACAATCTCTTCCAGAAACTGAGCTCCATAACCTGAAAAAAATGATCTCGTTTATTTTATTTTATTTTGTAAATGAAATCTATTTTCTTTCTAAATTTTACCGCCCGTCCTTCCTTTGTATCACAAATATCTTTATTTAACCAACCTCCCAGTCTACGTTTCTATGGCTTGGTGTGTGTGCTTTGTCTCTCCACAATTTTGTTACTGTTTTGTGTTGTTGTTGTTGTTGTTTTTTAAAAAGGCAGTCAGTTTAATGCATCACTGTATAAGTATTTAGCTTAGTCATTTTTCATTCTTTGAGCTTACTTTTAATTAGAGACTAAATAATTAATGCCATTGGATGGGAGGCAGACTGCTGGAGAAATGTCCTCACTTTACAGACCTGTTCTTAGGAGTGACGTGTCCAGATTTTGAAATTTTCAAATAAAATAACAAGCGACTGCTGGAGCGAGAGTCAGGGGAAAGAAAACAATTTACATTTATTGCCCAAGCCAAGCATACATCTATCATGAATCTGGCTTGAACCTACAGGCAAGACCAACCGCCCGAAAGCAGCCAGGAAAAATTAGAAAATTAAATTTCACTTGCGCCCTGACTCTCTAAAGAGCTTTCAAGAACTTCTACGGCTCTAGAAAATAATAGGAGGATTCATAATTTTAATAAGATAGATAGATAGATAGATAGATAGATAGATAGATAGATAGATAGATAGATAGATAGATAGATAGATAGATAGATAGATAGAAGGTAGGTAGGTAGGTAGGTAGGTAGATGATAGAGAGAGAGAGGATAGAGATAGATAGAGATAGAGATAGAGAGAGGTAGAGAGAGGTAGAGATAGAGATAGATAGATAGATAGATAGATATAGATAGATAGATAGATAGATAGATAGATAGATAGATAGATAGATAGATAGATAGATAGATTGATAGATGATAGATGATAGATGATAGATGATAGATGATAGAGATAGAGATAGAGAGAGGTAGAGAGAGGTAGAGATAGAGATAGAGATAGATAGATAGATAGATAGATAGATAGATAGATAGATAGATAGATAGATAGATAGATAGATAGATAGATAGATAGATAGATAGATAGATGATAGAGATAGAGAGATAGAGAGAGATAGAGGTAAAGGTAGAGAGAGGTAGAGGTAGAAGTAGATGTAGACGTAGATACATAGAAAGAGAGAGAGAGAGAGAGAGAGAGAGAGAGAGAGAGAGAAGATATAGATATAGATATAGATATAGATATAGATATAGATATAGATATAGATATAGATTAAAGAGCCGAGGTGGCGCAGCGGTTAGAGGCAGGTACTGCAGGCCACTTTAGCTGACACTGATCCGCAGGTCAGCGGTTCAAATCTCACCGGCTCAAGGTTGAGTCAGCCTTCCATCCTTCCGAGGTAGGTAAAATGAGGACCCAGATTGTTGGGGGAAATATAAATATACATTGCTTACTGGTGTAAACCGCTTAGAGAGTGCTTGCACTGTGAGGCGGTATATAAGTCTCACAAAATAAATAAATAAATAAATAAATAAATAAATAAATAAATAAATAAATAAATAAATAAATAAATAAATAAATAGATATAGATATAGATATAGATATAGATATAGATATAGATATAGATATAGATATAGATATAGATATAGATATAGATATAGATTAAAGAGCCGAGGTGGCGCAGCGGTTAGAGGCAGGTACTGCAGGCCACTTTAGCTGACACTGATCCGCAGGTCAGCGGTTCAAATCTCACCGGCTCAAGGTTGAGTCAGCCTTCCATCCTTCCGAGGTAGATAAAATGAGGACCCAGATTGTTGGGGGCAATATAAATATACATTGCTTACTGGTGTAAACCGCTTAGAGAGTGCTTGCACTGTGAGGCGGTATATAAGTCTCACAAAATAAATAAATAAATAAATAAATAAATAAATAAATAAATAAATAAATAAATAAATAAATAAATAAATAAATAAATAGATATAGATATAGATATAGATATAGATATAGATATAGATATAGATATAGATATAGATTAAAGAGCCGAGGTGGCGCAGCGGTTAGAGGCAGGTACTGCAGGCCACTTTAGCTGACACTGATCCGCAGGTCAGCGGTTCAAATCTCACCGGCTCAAGGTTGAGTCAGCCTTCCATCCTTCCGAGGTAGGTAAAATGAGGACCCAGATTGTTGGGGGCAATATAAATATACATTGCTTACTGGTGTAAACCGCTTAGAGAGTGCTTGCACTGTGAGGCGGTATATAAGTCTCACAAAATAAATAAATAAATAAATAAATAAATAAATAAATAAATAAATAAATAAATAAATAAATAGATATAGATATAGATATAGATATAGATATAGATATAGATATAGATATAGATATAGATATAGATATAGATATAGATATAGATATAGATATAAGAGAAGAGAAGAGAAGAGATGCTTTTTAAAATCATGCTTGCCTTGGTTGATCTTTGCTTTCATGCTTGATGGATACCATTGCGCAGGTCATCCTCAACTTACGACCACACTTGAGCCCAAAATGTATGTTGCTAAGTGAGAAATGTGTTGAGTTTTACAACTGTTTGAAAATCAGTCGTTGTTCCGGGCTTTCAGTGCACGCTTTCTGTTTCTGTGAGTCCCCTTTGCCTATAAATTTGGAGCGTAATTTCTTGAAAGGGAACCGGCACCAACCCTTCGAGCAAATCTTTGGAAAATGGGTCATTCCAATCAGGCTGACTTGTTTGAAAGACCTTATTAAAAGTCCTTCAGACTCACCCCTTCCTACTACTGGCGCCCCTCTAATTCTCCAAAGGCCTAAGTCAAATATTCCATCATTTTAAATGATTATTAAATATCCTTTTGGGGAGGATTATAATTGTGCTCTTGATTATATAACTAATAGATCGATCTATCTAGGCGGATCACAAATAGCTGGACTGTAATGATGATTGAAATATATAATCCTTCCAGAGATAGTTAGGCTAAATTAAGCTACCCACGATTTAATTAAAAGAAGTTGGGGGATTAGATATCAGGTTTCTGAGAGACAAGAAGGGGAAAGGGAACTCAAAGTTATGCGGTGCAAAAACTAATTTTATCCCTCTGGAGAGAATAAAATCTGAAGAATAGGGAAGTGTGGGGGGCAAGCAAAATTTAATTGGGAGAATTGTGAGCATGGGATGGTTTCTGTATGGTTGTCTGTATGTCTCTCTGTGTGTAGACACACGCACACCACACCAGAGGTGGGTTCCTGCCGGTGCGGTTAATAGCTGTTGTTCGGCGCAGAGCCGAAGACCCTGCTGCCGTTCGTGGCGCAGGGGCTTTCCCTGGGCGCTGCCGCCGCCCGCATGGATGCCGCCGTTTGCGTTCTTTTGCCCTCTGCGCATGCGCAAAGCATTCTGCATGCGCAGAGGGCAAAAGAACGCAATTGGCGACATCCATGCGGGGGGGAAAGCGCCCGGGGAAAGCTCCCGCGCCGCGAACGGCAGCAGCGTCTTCGGCTCTGCGCCGAACAACAGCTATTAACCGCACCGGCAAAAACAGGTAGGAAACCCACCTCTGCACCACACATACATGTAGCGTTTAGTGACTGTTCGAAGTTACAATGGTACTGAAAATAGTGACTTATGACCATTTTTCACACTTATGACCGTTGCAGCCTCCCCACGGTCACGTGATCAAAATTCAGGCGCTTGGCAACTGACTTGTATGTATGACGGTTGCAGTGTCCCAGGGTCATGTGATCCCCTTTTGCAACCTTCTGATCAGCAGTCAGCGGGGAAGCCAGATTCACTTAACAACCGAGTGACTAATTTAACACCTGCAGTGATTCACTTAACAACCGCAGCAAGAAAGTTCATTAAACGGGGGGAAACGCACGTAACCAATGTCTCACTTAGCAACAGAAATTTTGGGCTGAATTGTGGTCACACATCGAGGACTTCCTGTGCACACATACCCTGCCAACACACACATATTTCTGTTCTAACTTTTGCTCTGGTAAATCTCTTTGCAATTAAGTAAAGGATGTAAACCCAACTCAGGGTCCCTCGCTCATCCTTAAGGGTTGGTTTTGAGAAACATTGAGCCCCTGCAGCCATGAAAGCAGGCAGCCAGAAACTGGCTGGGGAATTCTGGGAGTTGAAGGTCTTAAAGTGGGCAAGGTTGGACAGCCCTGCTTTAAACCATGATTAGCACTGCAAACTTCCGGCTTCCCACCAGGGTTGAAATTCAGTAGGTTCGGACAGGTTCTATAGAACCGGTGGCGGCGATTATGCGCAGTTCGGAGAACTGGTAAATCACACCACTGATTGGCCCCGCCCCACCCCACTCTGCCCCTCCCACTCACTCCTTCTCTCCTCCTTCTCGGGCTCATTCACACAGAGCAAACATAAGAAGGAAGCGAGAAGCAGCCAGGTTGAACGCTAGAAGACTTGGCCGAACTTTTCTGTCGCTTCTGTGGGCGTGGCTTGGTGGGGTGGTGCCGCCCCACCTTGCCGTGAGTGACGTCAAGTTGGCCGCACCCACTCAGTCACATGACCCACTCAGTCACATGACCCCCACCAAGCCATGCCCACCAAGCCACGCCCACAGAACCGGTAGGGGGAAACATTTGAATGTCACCCCTGCTTCCCACCATATTCTAAGCCCCGAACCCGATACAACCCCCAATATTCTCTGGTCCAGAAAAAGAACTGAACATCCTGCAAAAATTAAATAGAATTATTTGGAGGGTGGGGCTTGTTAGGCCGGGTGAATTGGGGGCAGTTGGAACTGAAGTGCTCCCAAAACAGCTGGAGACAGAGGTTGAATCTTCCTTCCTTTTTCCAAATCCTGCCAGCTCTTGCCCGGCAGCTGCTAAAGTTGGCATTGCCCTTCCTTTTCTTAATTAAGTGCAGCCTTTTTAAAAAGTTGATCATCAATTAAGTAATTCAATAAAAGGCCTGTTTTGCTTTCAGATCTCCTTTTCTTCCCCTCCCCTCCCCTTATTTTTGGGTTAATCAATCTGGCTCTTAATAATGTGCCTCTTCCGGGTTGCTAAGCAACCGCCTCCTGATTTAAAGAAAGTGGCAGCTGCCGCCTTAAGAGATGGAGAGGTTGAGCACCCGGACTCTGCCACCCTGACTTTGCCAAACCTTCCCAACCAAAATAGGCCAGCCTCTCAAAGCACCCCAGTTGGATTCCTCAGACTCCCCTTCTGGGGGAAACCCGAGCTCAGCATCTGCCCGTTTTTTGCAGAAAAGCAGAAAAAAAGCACATTGCGAGCTCCAGGAATGAAACTTTCCCAGAATCCCAGGTTTTGTTTAACATTGGGTATGAAAAGCGCACTCAATCAAGTTTCTGGTCCTCCAGACTTGCTCTGGGCACAAGTCTGAAAGAATATGGTTCCTGGTTTTCAAAAGAGAACACTCCAGTGGCCCTTATAGGTATCCTGGAAAGAGAATAAATAATATCCAGTAAATGAAATTTAATACTATTTAAGCTTGTATGCCAGCCAATTCTCGACGACCCTGGACAGCTCCAAGCCACCCAACAAATTGCAATGAAATCAACCAAAGGAAGAAATAAAAGATCAAAGATGCCAAGCACAATCAAGTGAGGAATAATAGAATAACAGAGCTGGAAGAGACCTTGGAGGTCTGCTAGTCCAACCCCAAGCAGGAGATCCTAGACCATACCAGACAAATAGCTGTCTGGTCTCAGATGAATCCAGGCAACCATAGGAATTTCATTCATTTCTTTAGAAAAGGGGGGGGGAAATTGCCAAAATAATGTGGGTCCAGTCTGAAATCACTTATCAAATAGCAAGAAGGGATGATGGAAACCAGTTTTCTGTCCCTGGGCTCAATTACAGCCAGGACAGGCTTTTGAATTCGCTCTAAACGGTTGGGAGAATTGGCCAGAGAGAAAAAGCATGTTATTATTTACGCCAGATTAAGAAAACCATCCAATTTGCTGGCCACTGCTTCCACCAGGGGCAGGCAGAAATTTTATTATTGTTCTTTAGATTTTAATATACTCTAAATGAATTACAGTAGTGCCAGGTAGTTAGTCGATAGTTTAATGAAATTAATTAATTTTTCATCTTCGTTATCTTTTTTTCTTTCTTTTGCTTTTGTAGAAGGCAGATGATTCTTTTTGATTTCTTTCCTGGATAGATTCTTCTCCCACCCATTCCACCCCCATACAAAAAAAAAATCCAAAGAACATTTTTGTTTATAGTAAAGGAGAAAAAAAAAACCCAAATCAGGATTTGAAAGCCAGCTCATTGTATTAAGCAGGGGATTCTTTTGAATCTAGAAGATTGACAAGGAGGTGTGTGTGTGTGTGTATGTGTGTGTGTGTGTGTGTTCTTTCTGGTTCTTTTCTTTTCTTTCTTCGTTTCCTCCTCAACTGTTCCGTGAATTGTACAATGCCAGTCGAACTGAAGCAGTACATTTCTTCAAACAATGCTTGCCTCAATTCCATTTGTAACGGAATTGGAGGGAGGAAATGTAATTGTGTGTTAAACATGGAGCAGCCATACATGAAGATAAGAAGGGCTGTGACTGACTCCGAACCCAACTGCTCCCAACTAGATACTGGAGGCCTATTTGGAAGTGAAATGATTCTCGGTGTGTGCTTCTGCGTTATGAGTTAATAAATATAGATCCCTACGTAGGAAACCGGCCCAATTATTTGCCTTGTTTTTACTTTGCCTAGTCAGACAGAAGTTGGCAGGCTGAGGGTGACAGGAGCAGCGATAATAGCTTGAAACCTTTGCCAGATGTTGACAGGTCTGTTTTCGGTAAAGAGGAGAGAGAGAGAGAGAGATGATAGATGCAGTAGATAGGCATACAGAGAGATTAGGGAGGGAGGGAGGGAGGGAGAAGATAGATGATAGATAGATAGATAGATAGATAGATAGATAGATAGATAGATAGATAGATAGATAGATAGATAGACAGACAGACAGACAGACAGACAGACAGACAGACAGACAGACAGACAGACAGACAGACAGATGATGGATGGATGGATGGATGGATGGATGGATGGATGGATGGATGGATGGATGGATGGATGGATGGATGATTTAGAGAGACAGACAGACAGATCAGTGTTTCTCAACCTTGGCAAATTTAAAATGGATGGACTTCAACTCCCAAAATTCTGGGAGTTGAAATCCATCCAGATGGATGGATGGATGGATGATAGATAGATAGATAGATAGATAGATAGATAGATAGATAGATAGATAGATAGATAGATAGATAGATAGATAGATAGATAGATAGATAGATAGAAAACAAGGAGGGAGGGAGGGAGAGAATAGACAAACAGGGTGAAAGGGGCATATGAAAGGGTGGAAAGGAAGCAATGCTATTAATCAAGCCTAACCCTGCTTAGCTATTTGTCAATCAGCCCAGGTGAGTTGGGTGCTGCCCCCTAGCAGGACAGCCCTTGTGTTAGGCAAAACCAACTTTGGACAGTTGAAGCATGTCAACACATTGGAAATTCTCATGTACACGAATAAAACACATGATTTCAAAGCAAGGTCGAAGCAATAGGCGGATATTCGGCCAGGTTTACTCAGAATTACTCTTGTGGCTTTGTGGGAATTAAAAGAGGGGTTTCTTTTCAAAAGACTTTTTTTAAAAAAACAACCGCCTAGAATCCATGAGGATGGAGGCGGTGGATTGCAGGAAGAAAATAAATAACCGTGTTAAAATCGAAGCTAATTCCTAGATCTCGGAGTTAAACAACGGTGATGTTGTAGGCCGCTCAAAAAAGTTTCTTGACAGTGAGACGGACGGCATATAAATTTAATAAATAAATAATAAGCCTGGCTTTAAATCACTCTACCCATCCTCACGTCGTCCCAAAACAGAAAACCTCTCCTTTCCTTCCCTATAATTTCACAGCGAATTGATCTGAGTTTTTTCCCCTAAAGTCCCGTGCACCCGCGGACCCCTCCACTACCCCCAGATCAGCCAAGAAGAGCGAAATTATCCATAACCCAAACCCCACAATAGATGGGAGGCAGCCTTGGCTCAGCCAGCCGTGAAATCCCCTTCCTCCCCCCTCCCAGAAACTCCAAGCCGTTATAGGCAAAAGATTTAAGGGAGGGGGAGCACCGGCGAAGTTTCGGAGGGGACGTTGCCTTCCAGCGGTCTTGGCAGCGAGCAGCACCCTGGAAAAGTTTTAGAATTCAGCGAAAATTGAATTTCCACGGAATAACTCGGAGCTGCCGGCAGTTTACGTTTTCTAAACAAGTGATCGGGCTCCCTCCCCCACATCCCCGGGTCTATCTCTGCAATGTCACCCGGGCGAGGAAAAATAAAACCCGAGAGGAGAGTGGGGGGCGGGGGAAGAAAGACAACAAGGAGGCGCTGTTTTCCCCGGCCGAAAGCGCTCTCCAATGCGTAATTACGCACGGCTTGGCGAGGTTCCTCCATCTCCGCCCGGACCCTGACCGTGCCGGGGTCCACAGCGCCGTCGCCCCTCGGCTCGGCCCGCTACATCTGGGAACATCATTAAGAATCGCCTCAGCAGCTCAGGAAGTCTTCACACTTCACGTTTCATTAATCGCGGGGCACCACGGATTCCTTGGGAAAGGGAGAGAAAGGGAGGCGGGCGAGGGGCTCTGGTGGGAGGCGCGAGGTTGGCAGCGGCTGCGCTCGGCGAGGCAGAGCGCACGGCCAACACGGCGGGGCCACTTCGAGCTGGCCACCACTCCGCTGAAAAGTCCCAGGCCGGTTACCCGCTCCAGAAAGACGGGTTCCGGAATAGGGGCGAGGGCGGGGGGAGAGGGTTTGGGGCTGTAAATCAAAGACACCGATGCGCAGGCTGAAGGGGGCATCAAGTCCACGGCAAGGCTCTTTCCTGGGGGGTTACAGTGGGGGGGGGGACTCCACGAAAGTCATTTGACCTGTCCATTTGACCTGTATTTGGGTCCTTCTGAAGGACGCTGAGTCCTCTGGAGCCATTTCGGTTGCTTAGAGCGCGGATGAGGCGGGCGATGGTGTGAGCGCAACTTAGAAAAGGGGGACGCTTCCTGCCCCACGGTCCCCCCCTCTCTCCTCCCCCACCCCAGGAATTTATAAAATGTATCCGTGGAGGGGAGATAAGATCGAGGTGAGCTTGTGAGAGTAAGGGGGAGGAGGCAGACAACCTGTGTCTGGGCGAAAGCAAATTGGGACTCCAGATTTGGGGTCCTAGAAGAGTTTGAGAGCATAAATTCAACTTCACAGCATCCGGCAGAGCAGGAGGGACATTTTTATTTACTTATGTATGTCTTAGTTTCCACCTTTATTACTTTATAAGTAACTTAAGCGACAAACATATCCAACGCATCTCCCTTCTCCTATTTTCCCCACAACAACAGCCCTCTGAGGTTGGGCTGGGAGAGAGGGACTGGCCCAAAGTCCCAGCCAGGATAATCTTTTAAGGCCTCCGATTTTTATAAACCATCCAGTAATTCTGCAATGAGATGCTGTTGCATTTATTTTATTTATTTATTTATTAATATTAATTTATTTATTGTTATGCCCTCCATCTCCCCACCCCCCACCCCTGTAAAGCGACTCTGGGCTGCTTCCTACACAATTCCCCTTGTCTGCACCTGGAAGGGTTTAAAAAGGATCTGTTAGCCTGGATCATCCTTGTTAAGATTACTTCAAGGTCTGGTGTAGCTGTTGCAGCCCCCAAACCTCCTGGCCCGCTTTAATCAACCAACTCACTTTGAAGATATAATTTATTTATTATTAAAAACTGCACTGTCCACCAAACCTTCCATTGGGTTTGGAGTATGCTTCAGGCCCTGGGATTCCCAAAGGATGGAGGAATTAAG
This sequence comes from Diadophis punctatus similis, assembly GCA_023053685.1. Lineage (NCBI taxonomy): Eukaryota > Metazoa > Chordata > Lepidosauria > Squamata > Dipsadidae > Diadophis > Diadophis punctatus. The sequence goes on from JALIGW010000018.1 coordinate 16,735,440, forward strand.
GGCCAAGTTGGCTGGGAATTTGGAGCTCTGGAGCAGGGGTCTCCAACCTTGGCTACTTTAAGACTTGTGGACTTCAACTCCCAGAATTCCTCAGCCAGCTGTCTGAGGAATTCTGGGAGTTGAAGTCCACAAGTCTTAAAGTTGCCAAGGTTGGAGACCCCTGCTCTGGAGGGTCTCAGGTTGGGAAAGTCTGTCTGATTAAATGCAGACGCTTCCTTGTGCTGTTCACTAATATAATCTATTATTCTATTGTTTGGGGGGCTATTAAACATGAAAAGTATTAAACATTAAGATGTTGATGTTTAAAACATCACCCAGAGAATTGTCATTATTGGGCTGATTACAAGCAGAATCGAGGAAATAAATACGGGCCTTCGTGGGGTTTTCAACCGCTGTTTTGATGTGTTTGAGGAAACAGGGCTGGCTGGCTCAACCAGTGAACAAAATCTGCAGCAGCAAATTTTCAACACCAGGACAGAGCAGTGAATGGTTAGCGATTTGTGTGTGAGAGAGGTGGGTGGTTCCGAAATACGATAAATAAAATAAAACTTTAAATGTGCTTTTCTTGACTTTTGACTGCCAGAAAAGGAGGCGTAAGGCAAGTAACAGTGTTGCAGGAGTGTTGCAGAGTGCACACAAGGAGGGCAAAAAAGTCAAGATGGTAGCCACCACTGCTGTGATTTCATCCTTTTTCATAGGTGTCCTGAGACACAACACACGTTAAAGAAGAGGGCCAGACTATTGTGGCCGCCATTGTGATCAGCAAATTAAGGAAAGTTCCGCACTTTGTGGGTGGAACTGGCGCTAAGTTATCCTGGCCCAAAGTCCATCTCCATAATATCTTCTGAAGACTACGTCTTTTAAGAAAGACCCCCCTCAAAAAGTTCACCCCTGGGCAGACACTAATTAAAAGGAACTCTTCAATGTGTTAGACATAGTGCAATAAAGGAGAATATTTGTAGGTCAAGGTTGAAATGAGGGCGCTTTGGTGTCCTCTCTCTTCTTGCAGACGTTTCATGACCCAACTAGGTAACATCATCAGTTCACTCTTGATCCCCCAAACTTTGATGTAAGAATGACATAATAGTTGAGGCTTCTTTCTTTCTTTCTTTCTTTCTTTCTTTCTTTCTTTCTTTCTTTCTTTCTTTCTTTCTTTCTTTCTTTCTTTCTTTCTTTCCTTCTTTCCTCCCTCCCTCCCTTCTCTTTCTTTCCTTCTCTTTCTTTCTCTTTGCTTTCTTTCTTTTTCTTCCTTCCTTCCTTTCTTCATCTCTCTCTCTCTCCCTTATTTTTTCTTTCTTTCCTCCCCCCTCCATCCCTTCTTTCCTCCATGTATACTCCTTCCTTCCTTCCTTCCTTCCTTCCTTCCTTCCTTCCTTCCTTCCTTCCTTCCTTCCTTCCTTCCTTTCTTTCTTTCTTTCTTTCTTTCTTTCCCAGTGGGGGAAACACTACTTCTCCAGTTCGAAAAACTCATCCTGTTTTAAATAATGTGCTTATAACATTCCCAATATTGTCTTTATGTCTGAAAGGAACGGTTAAGAATATGACCATTACAATTGTTTCTACTTAAATTTATTGGAGGGGCAGCGTACTTTATGTTCCAACTGCATGTCACATTTCTCTCTCTTCTCTCCCCACCCCACCACCCATCACTTAAATATTTTAAAAGGCCTTCCTCATCTGTATTTAACAATGAACAAAATTAAAAAGAAACAGTGAAAAATATTTGAAAATGAAGTGCGTTCCATATAATAAATTTGAAATGAACAGAAACTGCCAGATTGAAAGCAATATCGGTACCGGCCTAAGGGCATTAATAAAGACCAGGACTGGTTGGGACTGGGGTGGGGGGGGCTTTAAGTGATGGGGGTGGTGTTGGGGATGGGAGGGAAGACACTATTTTTTTTCTATTAAAATTTGAAACTGCTTTTCAATATTAAAAGGGTAGGTGATGAATTTTCAGTGTTATGCAGACAGGGTCAGAGAGTAATTTCATTTCTGTCTCCTCTCCTTTTTTTTTTCCTGGTCAGCATTCTGTCGATAATTAATCAAAAGCGGTGTTTCTTAATGAAACACTTTTCAAAAGGTGATAATGAGAGGAAAATGGAAGGGGGGCTGCCGAGCCATATTGGGAGCGGTGAGAACGGGAGGGGAATGGGAGGCAGGAGCAGAGATGGCTCCTGAGGAAGGAGGGGAAGGGAGGGTCAGGAAAGGAAAGGAGAAGAAAAAAGAGAGGGGGAGGGGGAGAGAGGAAGAGGAGAGGACCTGAAGGAGGACCACAGAAGGCAGAAGGATGCTTGGAGCCGTGACTTTCCCAGGAATTCCCTGACACGCCTTGGCAAAATACTGTAAACTCAGCTGCTTGGGTTTCCCCGCATCTCTAAGTGTGGGGAAAAGGTTGTCTGTGGGTCTCTCTCTGTGTAGACCAGGGGTCCCCAAACTTGGCAACTTTAAGACTTGTGGACTTCAACTCCCAGAATTCTCCAGCCAGCATAGCTGGATTTGAAGTCCACAAGTCTTAAAGTTGCCAAGTTTCAAGACCTCTGGTGTAGACACACACACAACACCCATACAGGTAGTCCACGACTGACAACACTTTTATTTATTTATTTATTTAAATAGATTTGTATGCCGCCCAACTCCTGGGGGACTCTGGGCGGCTCACAACATGTCAAATCCATTTATCAATATAAAATCATAACAATTAAAAACTACAAAAGTTAAAAAACATCTAGCATTCATAACCAGTAACCAGTAACCACTAAATGAATGGTCACTTCATTTAGTGACCATTCAAAGTTACAACGGCACTAAGAAAAAATGACATTTGACCTTTTTTCACAGTTACAATCTTTCCAGCATCCTCGTGATGGTGTGATCAAAAATTCAGACGCTCGGTCCCTGGTTCATACTTACGACCGTTGCCGTGTCCTCGGGGTCGCGTGACACCCCTTTTGGTCACCTTCTGACCAGCAAAGTCAATGGGGAAGCTGTGTTCGCTCAACGACTGGGTTATTAACTTATCAATGGCAGCGATTCACTTAACAACGGAGGAGGCAAGAAAAGTCATAAAATGGAGCAAAACTTCTCACTTAGCAACATAAATTTGGGGCTCGATTGTGAGTCGAGGACCACCTGCAATTAACTACATGCAGGTGGGATGGATGAGTGGTGTGGTGGCCTAGAGGTGGAGCTCTCGCCTCCCAATCAGGAGGCTGTGAGTTCGATCCTAGGTAGAGGCAGATATTTCTCTCTCTGGGCACAATGAGAATATATCTGCTGAATATAACTCCGCATTGGCGACAGGAAGGGCATCGGGCCAGTAAACACTCGGCTCCATTCAGTTGCCCAGACTCCACCTCGCAAGGGATTATGGGGTCATTAAAAGGAGATGATGATGATGCAGGTGGGATGGATCCGGATGCTTTCCTGGGGTCTGAGGGTCATAGAGGAAGAGGGATAAGGAATACAAGAAGTGGTATTAAGGGTGGGGGGGATCAAAGCACTGTTCTTTCCAGGTCAAGGTCTAGTGGCTTCTTGAAGTCTAGAATTTTTCCAGCTCTTCTGGAAGGGATCAAGGGCTTCCTCCATGCAGGAAATGTGTGTTGACCTTTGGCCTGGTGCTACTCAAGGAGGGATATAAGTATCTAGAGGTGCCCCCTAAATGAAGAAGATAACATGAAAGGCTCCCTTGAGTCAGCTGAGTTTGCGTAGACACACCAATCAATCAATCAATCAATCAATCAATCAATCAATCAATCAATCAATCAATCAATCAACCCAAAGATCCAGATCCTTTGAGATGTCCATAACACTGGAAAGATAGAAGGAGGAAGGAGAGGAAGAAGACAAACAAGCAGCAACAAGCAGAATGGACTTCATTACACCAGAAGTGGAGGCCCCATTAGAAGATCTGAGAGGCCTGGTTGGGAACCGATTGTCCAGGAGAAGCTCTATTTATGTGGTTGCTACGAGTCAACACCAACGTGATATCCCGTAATCCATCCAGGTTATTTAGCGTGATCTCTTGTGATCGTTGTGAAGCCAGGAGGTCCTATTTCTTTCGATGAATCTGGAAAGTCATACGGGGCCCATCAACACTTGTGATCCATGATATCTCATCACTGCAGTTGCTAAGTGAGGAACACGGTTGTTAAGTGAATCTTAACAATCTTAATCTTAAGACCTTTCTTGCCACAGCCGTTAAGGGAATCACTGCAGTTGCTAAGTGAGGAACATGGCTGTGAAGTGAATCTGGCTTCCCCATTGACTGCTTGTCAGAAGGCTGCGAAAGGAATCTGGCTTCCTTTCTACGACCGTTATAAATACGAGTCATTTGCCTCTAAGCATCTGAACTTTGACCACGTGACCCTGGGGATGCTACAACGGTCATAAGTGTGAAAAGCAATTCTAAATCACTTTTTTCGGTGCCGTTGTAACTGAACGGTCATTAAATGAACTTTTGCAAGTCGAGGACTACCTGTGTAGGCTTTTTGGTCGTAGAAGACTCATGAGGGTTTTTTTCCAAACAGGGTTTTGAACTTCAGTGTTTCTTAAGGAGGACAAATGCCCACACCCACCCACCCCGATCCCGACCTAGCAGAAGTCTACCCTGCTATCAAAAATTGCAGATTTTCCTCATTTGTATAAAATGATAAAGGTTTGGCAGGAAGAGCTGGCTTCAGAACTGAGCACAGAGTCATGATCTCAGGCCCAATTAGGTGCAACTGAATTTCCCAAGCACCCCTTGTTATCTTGTCATAAGTCGAGGACGAGCCATGTTACAGCCAGTGGCAGGCGGCATTTCCCAAATAGCAGCTTTAGGTGAGCGAAACGTTTTGGGGAATTGTACAACTTCAGAAAGGGAGGGAAGGGATACAAGTAGTCCTCGACAAGTACAGTCATTTGTTTAATGACGGTTTGAAGTTAGGACGGGGCTGAAAAAAGTGGTGGATGCCGCATTGGCAATCACAATGTATGTGTGGCCATCACAGAGTCCCACAATCTTGTGAGGGCCGTTTGCAACCTTCCCATCTGGCTTCCCACATGCCAGATCAATGGGGGAAGCTGGATTTGCTTAAGGACCACGTGACTCACTTAGTGACCATACCAAAAAATTCATAAAAAAATCAGCCGTGACTCATTTAACGGCCGCATTACTTAGCAACAGAAGTTCCCTCCAAATGTGGGGGGGTCATAATTTGAGGACTACGATGGGGCAAAGAATTATATAACGCAGCAGTCCTTCTGTATGAGTGATCTTTGGCAGAAAGGAATGACAACTGCTGTAATTCAATCCTGGTTAGCAACCAGTTGGTAGAAAAATACACTGTTAGGGTTAAGAAAAATAAGATCTCTTGGCCCAGAACCAGCAGCCTCTGGATCTGGGCTCCACGCTTTATCCCTCCTGGCTGGAAAACTATGATTTATAGCTTGGTCGGTTGCGCAAATGCAGCCAGTTGTGGCTTGATCAGTAAATAATGATTAAGTCAAATATGTCTTAGTCACATACCTTCTGCGTGCGACGTGAATTTCCCTAGACTAGAACAATCGGGGGGGGGGGATCATCCTGCATAATATAGGATTAATACAGGCCATCCCTGATCTTGTTTATAAACTGAGATTCCAGGGTAGACTGCTGTTATACATGGAGGTTTTATTTTAATAGGGTGGACCGGGATTAATTTAGGGCTGGCAGAGGGTTGCCTTGGGTTTAATTAAAAAAAGAGGAGGAGGTCGCATTCATCCCTGGAGAAGCTGCAGGGGAAGAATTCTTTCTTGTTTACTTCTGCCTGTTTGCTGGGGGTGGGGTGGGGAGAATTCTTTTAAAAAAAATAGTTAAGAGGTTGAAGAGTAAATGAAATTAATGAAGAAAATTAACAGCAATTAGTGCCGTTCTGGGCATTTGAAGGGTTTTTTTTTCCCGCGCAGGAGAGACTATCTACTGACAATTAAAAATGATACTTTACGCATAAACAAAGGAAATTAGGCTGCGGAATGATATTAAACAGTGCAAAATTAACAGGGAAAAAAATGTAATAAGTGGGGGGATTAAAGAGAAATCTGGCATTAATGCATGGTTACGGATACAGAACCCCTGTCGAAGCCAGCGAGGAGTAAGCTGAGCCTTTAATTAATATTTGGCTTTGCATTCTGAATGTGGGTTGATGTAATTACGCCATAAACAGGCAACAATCATTTGTTCAAATAACCTGCAGGTGAGATTTGAACTCCAAAAAAGAAAAAAAGAAGAAAAGCAGGAGATAATCGTAGCAGGGTTGTTTTATTATTATTATTATTATTATTATTATTATTATTATTATTATTATTATTATTATTATTATTATTATTATTATTATTATTATTATTATTATTATTATTATATTTTTATTTTTATTTTTATTTTTATTTTTATTATTTTTTTTCCTGAAGTGGAGCCCTTCCCCCCCCCTTTTTTTAAAAAATAGAATCATGCCTCTTTTTTTTCCCAGAAAGACTCGCGCGCGCCCAGATGCGCGCAACACAACCACACGCGCCCGCTATTAACATCCCTTAATCCCAGGGTGAATGACAACCCACAGCCCTCCACCCCCCAATTTTGTGTGCGAGTGTGTTTAAAGAGGCTGGGATAAGTGTGGGGGTGGGTGGGGGAGGGCGGAGGGGAGGGGGCGTCCCCTCCTGAAACGCTGCAAACTTTCAGATAAAGCTCAAACGGCGGGAGGTTGTTGAAAAGATTAGATGGCTGATAGTTATTGAAAAGTCCGCAAATCGGATTTTGAAATCGGGCGCTCCTGCGCTTTTTAATAGAATTCCAGATAATCTTTTATCGCGACAAGACACCCATAGAATTATTTAAACAGATCAGGGCTTGCTCCAAGAGGAAATTTCAATTATTCCGAGGCGGTAATAGATGGGTACTGTGGGGGCCTCTATTTAGTTTGGTTCTTTAATTCAAATTTAGTTTCCTTCCTTCCTTCCTTCCTTCCTTCCTTCCTTCCTTCCTTCCTTCCTTCCTTCCTTCCTTCCTTCCTTCCTTCCTTCCTTCCTTCCTTCCTTCCTTCCTTCCTTCCTCTTTCTTTTCCTTCCTTCCTTCCTTTCTTTATCTTCCTTCCTCTTTTTTCCCTCCCTCCCTCCCTTCCCTGTCACTTTCACTATTATTTCCCCTACTTTTGGAGAGATTGGGGGTTCATCAGAGGCCATAATCGGAAGACATTTTTTAAAAAGAGTTTGCGATCTAAAGGGAACCAAAGAACGGACAAGCTTGGACAGAGAAGCAGAAAGCCGGGGAAATTCAAGAGAAACGCTTTATTTTATGTATTTATTAAATGTGGTTGATAACTTTCGAAAGGAGGGTCGGACATCTTTTGTTTCAAGATTTATTTCCAAGCAGTTTGGTTTGTTTCCCTCCTCTTCTCCCCCCCCCACCCCAATTTAAAAGGGAGCAGCAGGTGAGCGGAAAAGGCCAGCCTGTCCAGATCTGTCAGCTTCAAGCCGGCTAAAAGGAACCGGATTAGTCCACCAGGAGGAAAGAAGCGATATTTTGAATTATCCTCACACATTTCGGTGGCGGAGGAGCTAAAGCCGCGGAAGGGTGCCAGGGAGGGGGGAAATGATGCAACTGCTGAAGGGGGGGCTTTTGCCTCCCTCCCCCTGCCCTCCCGAGGCTCCCAAGAAGGCGGGATCGAGCAGGGCTTCCTTGGACGGAACAGCGGCTCAGGGTCTAAAGCTGGAAACGGGGCCATTGGATGGTTGTTGGGTCTGGAAATCCCTCTTCCTCTTCTGCCTCTCTTTCCTTCCTTCCTTCCTTCCTCTTTCCCTCCCTCCTTTCCTCTTTCACACTCTTCTTCCTTCATCTCTTTCATTTCTTCTTTCTCCTCCCTCCCTCCCTCATTCCTTCCCCTCTTTTCCTCTTTTCCTTCCTCCCTCTTTCCCTCCCTCCTTTCCTCTTTCACATTCTTCTTCCTTCATTTCTTTAATTTCTTCTTTCTCCTCCCTCCCTTCTTCCCTTTTCCTCTTTTCCTTCCTTCCTCTTTCCCTCCCTCCTTTCCTCTTTCAAATTCTTCTTCCATCATTTCTTTACTTTCTTCTTTCTCCTCCCTCCCTCCCTTCTTCTTTTTTCCTCTTTTCCTTCCTTCCTCTTTCCCTCCCTCCTTTCCTCTTTCACACTCTTCTTCCTTCATCTCTCTTTCAGTTCTTCTTTCTCCTCCCTCCCTCCTTCCCCTTTTCCCTTTTCCTCCTTCCTTCCTTCCTTCCTTGTCATCCATTCAGGGATTCTTGGTTGGTCTCTCTGGGCCCTTTTGTGTAAGGGATCGCTGCCTCCGAGCCCAGCGCGGCTTTCCTTATTCCTCCACACCTGCCTGACCTCAGCCTCCCGATTCAGGACGCACCAGGCCAGAGGGAGAGCTTGGAGGCAAGAGACTCGCTTCCAATTCCACCATAAGCCCCCAACCCCAGGCCAGAAATTGGAGCCGAAGGTGGCAAAAGTGGGGTTCGTTGACCCTCCCCCCCTTGACTGTTAAGTTGACTGTTAAGTTCCTCTTTCTAGAAAAAAACCTGGAGCTGCCAGATGCAAAAATTCGGGGAGCCCCCGCCCCCAAACTCACCCCCCTCTTCTTCGACACCCAGAGGCGAAGACCTACCCCGGCCTGCTTGCTTCTCCCTCTGGTCCAGAGGGGGGGGACCCTGCGGGGGCTGCAGTATACTTAATAAACAATTACAAAACCTGTTCTCAATATTTCAAGCTTGACCCTAAAAATAAAAAGTGGGGGTGGGTGCAGGGCGCCCTCTGGAGTTCAGGCATTCTTCTCCCCACCCCCCCCACCCCGTTATTATTATTTTTCCTGGGTAACCATCTTTTAACTACCCAAATAGCCGCCCTCGCCAGGATTAACTGAGGCTTGCATTTTATGAACTGCGAAAATCCTATTCTATAAATATTCGGTTTTATTTTGGGGAGGGGCAAATGAGCTGCCCCATTTTCTAGCCGCTTCCCTAGTTCGCCAAGAAGTCTGGGAAATCTAAATAAATAAACCAATAAATAAACCAATAAACCAATAAACAAACGAACAAACAAACAAATCATTCTTCACGAATAGTGGGGGTTTTTTTGGGAGGAAGGGATGGCAAGTTCCAGAAAGTTTTTTCCCCCACTCTTTCTTTTTCTCTCTCTCTCCTTTTATTATTTATTATTGTGAAAAGCGGTAAACATTTCCCCTGTTTGACCGGCGTAATTGTGTAAAGCTTATTAGCAATATGCATATATTTACTGTGGCGCTAGCCAATGTTAAATGGATTTTAAATTATATAATTACCGACAGCTCTCTCGTCCTAAATGGATATTTGAGGGTGGGGGCCAACAGAAAAAGGGTCTCCACAGCGCCACGGTGTCTCTTTCCACCGAAAATCCTGCTTTCTTCTTTCTTTCTTTTTTGAAATATTGGGATAGGGATTTCTAGGAGAGAGAGCCCTGTGTCTTCCCTTTGGAGAAAAAGTTATTGGGAAGGAAGGAAGGAAGGAAGGAAGGAAGGAAGGAAGGAAGGAAGGAAGGAAGGAAGGAAGGAAGGAAGGAAGGACAAAACCTCCTTTCTTCCCTTCCTAATTTCCTCTTTCCAAATTCTGCCCCTCTTTTTATCTTCCTTTCTTTTTCCATGCATCCCAGGAAGGAAGAGAAGGAAGGAGAAAGGGCAGCAATGAAAGGAACAGTTTCACCACCTGGGTCAATTTATTCGCGTGCCCAGCGCTGGCTTATAATCTTTGTTTAATGTTGCATTTCTGAGCTAAGAAGCCCTGTATCAGCGGTTAGATATTTAGTTGTATATAATTTACACCCTGATCGTGAATCGATCCGACACCTCTGGATGGAGTCTCTCTCATTTTTCACGCTCCTTCCGAGGTGCTGAAATAATATCTTCTCATTAGGAGGCTGCGAAGCCGGGCTAATTTATCCAAACTGTCAGGGCCTTGTAGAACCTCGGGTTAAAAATAAATCAGCAAAGAAACCGCCCCATCATTTCTCCCCAGCCCACTCCGGTTTCCCTGCCTTCTCCCCACCGCCCCGAAGGACGCCGCACACTGCCCATGTGGGGCTCCCCAACCCACCCAGGGAACCGACTCAGCCTCAACATTCAACACCCCTCCTTCTTTAGAAAAAGGATACAACAGATCGAGGGACTCGGGGGGGGGGGCTCTCTGCCAGTGTGAGAAAGAGAGAAATCTCCCCACTGCTGGGGGGGCACAGGTCAGCGGCCACCTTGTCCACAGGCTCAGCCAGAGCCATTGAAGAAGCACCAGATCGGTCCCAAAAGATGTTTCCCCAAAGTTCCAAGTGAAAGCCACGCTATTTCCAAAGATTGCTGGTCAATTTCAAAAGCTTTGTCAAGGCCAGCTAGTCAATTTCACCTCGCCTAACAAACCTGCCCCGCTTTGGGCTCCACTGGACGAATCGAGAGCGTTTAAAACTCAAACCCAGAAAGGAAACACAGCCCAAACGCACCCACATACACAAACACACTGCCTTGTGCCTGAACTCACAACTCGCCCCCTAGCAACAAAGACAGCAACGACCCCTCCGACCACCGCCAACGAGAGAGAGGGGGGAGGGAGGGAGGGAGACAGAGAGAGGGAGGGAGAGGGAGGGAGAGAGACCAAATTTCCAAAGCCATTAATTTGCTTTGGGTAGTTTATTCGTGAAGAGCTTTCGCCTGGCAAACGAGGCTCTTGAAAATTACGTCGATAATTAATTGTGCAAATTTGTTTCTATTAAATAAAAATAACACGTATTGAAGAACTCAATTAGCATTAATTAAGCTTGATATCCTAATTTGGAAGTTGTGTAATAGAAAACAAGCCTTTTAGGAAGAAGGGGGGTTCCCCCTTTTTCTCCCCAAGCCCTAGCAGCTTCCCCCCCTCCCCTCCCGTCTCCCTGCCCCCCACCCACCCCCGCTTCCCCTTCTCTGCTTGCTGGAGAAGGAGCGAAAGCGGCCTCGACTGCCTTCGGCTTGGCGTCCCTTCCTCCGCGCCCCCCCTCCCGCCCCCTTCTTCCTCCCCCCTCTCTCCTTGGAGAATTGGAAATGAGAGATGGAGACGGGGAAATCAGGAGGTGCTAAATTAGCTGACTGATCCGCGCTTATTGCCGCATACACATCCCCCATTACAGGAGCTTTCGGCAGCCTTCTCTTAATATTCCAGGCATGGAGAGCGGTCTAGATAGCAGATTTATCAAATGGGAAAATGAATGTATGATGATCAGTTAAATTGAAAATCAGCCCCTGCATGACAGGCCGACCTGACACCTCCGTAATTAGAAAGAAAAATGATAGCGTCCGATGCATAATAGAGCAAAAACAATTTACACTCCCCCATAATGATCCGGCGTTCAAATTGAAAATTTCTCCTGGTAGAAATTGAATTCATAAAGTGTGATTCATGGCGGACGCATCTCCTAGAGGCTGCCTCGAACCAGATCGATTGATAGTTTGTCTAGAATCACACAGGCTCCTGCTCCGGGCTTGGTTTTTTTTTCCGAGGGGGAGGAGAGGGGAGGGGGGGGAGGGGAGGGGAGGGGGGAGAACGCCCCCTCTAAACTGCTTAAGTAAATCAGTAATTTCACCTTAAGGACACGAATGTGCGAGCAGCGATACTCCAACATTCAAACGCAGATCCATTATACATGAGTTCCACACACCCCTTCTCTTTTTTTCCTGCCCCCTCCCGGCGCCCCCCCCCCTCCGCAAGCCGGCCTGCCTGCCTGCCTGGCCGTAGCTCCCACCACCCAAATGGACAGCCCGCAAATTGAAGGAAGGGGCCGATTTATCGCGGCGAGACAAATGGTTCACCTTAGATAAAATAACCAACATTTTTATGCGCAATTTTCTGCTACACTTTCTCAAGTAAAATGACATTTTAAATACAGTTGGACGATTGGGCGGGCGGGCGAGGGGGGGGACCCGGCACGGCGAGGAGGAGGGGTCGGCGAGGGTCGGCAGGAGAACCTGATTTGACAGGAGGCAGATTGTGGGGTGGGGTGGGGGGACACGAAGAGTCATCTCCTGCCGCCTCCAGATTGGTGGGGCGAAGAATTTCCAAATTGTTTTTTTGGGGGGGACTTAAGGACGTGCGTGGGGGGGGTCTCTCCTTGTTTTCACCGCGCTTAGAGCGCGGAATTCATTCCCTAGCGTGGGGTAAGTGAAAGAGGAAATAAATGAAGAATTTATCGTATAATCGGGAGTGTTTCGAGGCTGGGGGTGACCTCGGGCGACTCTTGAGTAACTCCTTCCGCGGTTCCTTCCATTTTAACCTTCTTTTATTTTTTTTAACGCTCCGCAACTTTATCCAGAAGTTGTCCTTCAGGGTCTACCACCTCTTCCTTCTCGCCATTTCCCTTTAAGCAAAAGAGGGTTTTTGTTGGGGTTTTTTTTCCCATTTCGCTCGGGTTTCCCCCCCCCCTTACCTCTCTCATCCCCTCCAACTTTCTTGCTTTTGATCTAATTATTCACTGCCCCCCCCATAAGCCCGGTCTCCTAGAGAGCAAATATCAGAGTCACTGAGCGAAAATTATGTAAATATTATTAAAGGGACTCAGGCTTAGAAATTCATTTGCTTCGACAGAGAGGACAGAAAAAAAACGGGGCGCGGGGAGGGTGGGCACAGAGAGAGAGAGAGGGAGAGAAAGAAAGAAAGAGAAAAGCGTTCCCGTCCTTCTGATTATTTTCAATTTATTTGCAAATAAAGGCCTGATGACCAGAAGGGATCAGAGATATTTAACGAGGCTGTAAACATAATTCCACTGCGCACAGACTCACCAGAATTAATGGTTTTAATAATTGGCAAGACAATTTCAGGGGAATTGGTTGGAGTTTTAAGCGCCCTGCAAATTTCAAGAGACGGGTGGGGCGGGCGAGATAGATAGATTTTAAAAGGGTTGTTGGGTTGAAGGCTGCGGTGGCAGGTTTTTGTGTGTGTTTTTTTTTACTCTTATTATTATTATTTTTAGACCCAGCCAAGTTTGCTAATATATCTTTGGTGCAGCTGTCTTCCAACCCCAAAAGGTTCCCCAAGGACCCCCAACCCTATTAGAACAAATGCGTTCGCCTTTTGTATAAAGAGAGAAAGAGAGAGAGGGAGAGAGAGAAAGAAAAGGGGGCGAACATTTGCGGCGCCTGTCCTATTACGCGCGACATATGATCAATAGGCTGATAACGCCACAACATCAATATAAGCGACAGAACAATGAAACATATCATTGGACATCTATCTTAATATAGCTGGCTACAAGAGGACTGACAAAGGGGGGGAGGGAGGGAGAAGAAAAGAGGGAAGCTCGGCCCGGGAGGGGGCCGATGCCAGCCCCCTCATGAAAATTCCGGCCCACGTCTTCCCATCTCCGCTCCAATATGCGCGCCCACCTCCCTCAGCTACTGAGGCTATTATTTTCCAATTTCAATTTGACACCCCAGCCTTTCATGCTAATTCTATTATTGTAGGAAGTTTATGTGATTTCATATCACTAGAAATCGGTAATGTATAATAACCCTTTGGGCGAGAAAAGCGAATCCCCGCAGCCGCCAACGGGAAAATAATTACTTTCATATCAAAACGCACCAGGAGCTGGCCTGGTCCTTACAGCCTGAAGCTGCTAACCTCGTGTGGGGGGGGGGGGGCGGGGAGGGGAGGGGAGGGGAGGGGGAGGAGGGGGTGAGAAAGGAGGTTAGGGGGAGTGACGGCGAGGCTGGTAATAAAAAATAAAAAATACGGAAAGGGGTGGCCTTGGCGGAATATATTTGTTAAGCAATGAACCCGGGGAGGGCAAAGCTAGAAACAAGGTGGTTTTTTTTTTTTAAGGTTTTAATTTATTTATTTATTTATTTAAACAAACCCGTCGCTCCTTTTGAAGCTACGCTTTCATATCCAATCCAAAATTATCCTTCTCCCACTCCAGGAGATTATTGTCGTTTCTTAAAAAGGGGGTTTTTATTTTCTTTTTCTTTTCTTTTTTTAAGCGAAGACGAAGAAAATGCCAGATCTGATTTTTAAACAGGTTTTTATTTATCAAAAAAAAAGTGTGTTATTTTTTTCTTTTTTCTTTTACATATATAAATATCTTTAAACATTTTTGCAATTTACAAGGTTTGAGGAGTCGCTGTTGTGTCTGGTTGGTTGAGGGGAATTTTTTTTAAAAAAAAGAAAAACAGTTTGCATTCAGGTCAAGTCCAGCTTCGGGCAAAGAAACCCCCCCTCCCGCCTCTCGGAGCTTCTTTTGGGAAGGAAACCAAAGAGAATAAAATAAAAATTAAAAAAAATCTCCCCCTTTTTAAAAATAAAAACAAAAACCGGTCGCCTGATTTCAAGAGGGCAAAGTTAGAACCTGGGAAAGTTTTTTGGGGGGGGAGGGAGGGAGAAGAAGAAGAATGGAAAAATAGAAGTGGCGAACCGAGGGATGGACAGAATCTAGGAGGAAAAACTTTGGGAATGTGAGAAATTTCGACTGATCCATTTGCGCCCCGCCCCACCCCCACCCGCAAGGAATCTAGCAGATAAAGATGCTGATCTGCCCCCCCCGCCCCCCCTTCTAGTCCATATCCACCTCCTCACAGTCTACACAGTTGCTCTCCGCTGCACAGTCTCTTTCCGTCGTGCGGCAATCCGGGTTGCCTTTGGCGTGGCCGGCCTCCTTGGGGGGCGACTTGGGGGCCGCCGACGGGCCGCTGCTCCCGTCCCCCTGGGAAGCCGAGTCGACACCGTAGGGCGCGGGGGAGGCGGCCGAGGAGCAGGGGGCGGCCAGCGGCGAGGCCAAGACCTTCCTGGGCAAGGAGGCTCCGCCGTCGCCCGGCGTGGAGATGGCGGCTGTGCTGCTGCTCTTGGGGGGCGCGGGGTCCGGGCTGGGGTTGGCGGCGGGGAGCGGGGAGCCTCGCTGGGGCGCCTCCTGGGCCGGGTTGCTCTTCAGGGCGGCCTGGGGCACGATGAAGCCCAGCGGCTGCGTGATGGGGTAGAGCAGGAAGTGGCCCTTGCCGATCAGGGTGCGCGCCGCGGGGGCGCAGGGGGCCAGGGCGGGCGAGAAGTCCAGCGCCGCTTTCCGCCGCGGCGGGGAGTCCGACAAAAGGCTCTCCACGCTGAAGGGGTTGAGCTTGGGGTAGCCGCCGGGCAGGGCAGGGGGGCCCGCGCACTCCGATCCTGACGGGCCCCCCGGGTGGTCCTTGGCGGCGCAGCGACCCGGGTAGAAAGCCGAGGCGGCGGCCGGGTCGCAACCGCCGGTCAAGGGCGCGTGGTGGCCGCTGCTCGAGGGCGTCTTGCAGGCGTCGGGCGGGTCCGGGGAGAGGCCGCCGCCTCCCCCGCCTCCCCCGCCGTCGCTGTCGGAGCTCTGCGTGCTGCTGTTGACCGAGAGGCCGCTGGGCGAGTGGAGGCCGCGGGCCTGGCCTTTCAGCAGCTTCTTCTCGTGCTTGCGCTTCTTCTTCTCCATCTTCTCCAGCTCCTTGCGCGCGATCTCCTCGGGATCCATGGGCTCCCCGCTGCAGGTGGTGGGGTGCGAGTTGTGGGCCGGCCGGCCGGGACCCTTTTTAGTGTTCTCTTTCTTGCGCCACTTGGCCCGACGGTTTTGGAACCAGACCTGCACACCGGAGGAGAAGGAGAAGCTGTTAACAGCCGGGCTCCCTCTCCCCCCACCTGGAGGCCTGGAAGGGGGAGGAGGAGAAACCCGGGTCGGGCCCTCTGCGCCTGGGGATCGGCGGTTGTGGGGATGCGGGCGAACCAAAGCAGGAAATTGGTCCTTGGTATTTGTGGCGGTCTGGGCGCCGCCTTTTGACTGATATGCGGAAGAAAACAGAGGAAGGGGGTCTTGGGGTTGGTTTGTTTTTTAGAGACGGGGGGGGGGTTCTACCCCACAGGCCAGAAAAGTTGGCGGGAGGCTGAGGAGGGAAGGCGAGGAGTTGAAAAGTATAGGGCGTTGGAAGCGCCCCTCCAAGAGAAGAAAATCAGGAGATCCGGATCAAAATATCAGGGGCTCTTTCCCCCCCTGCTCCTTTCTTCCCCGTCCACGAGGATGGGGGGCGTTGGGGGGAAAGACTTTCTGCTTCTCCACGCACTCCCCCCCCCCCACGGCTTGCAAACAGCCGCCTCTTTGGCCAGCGTCCTTTCTTTGCCATTCCCCAAAAGAAGGATTTGAGCCTCAGGAGCGATCCTATGCGTTCTCTATTTCTACAATGGCTGGGGGGGAGGGGGCTATAGCTTAGGGTTTTTTTAAAAAATAATAATAATGAAAGGTCTCTGCCACAAGCGGGAGAGAGGCAGAAAATGCGCGGAAGGAAAAAGTCAGGAATGGAGAACTTTATAGTAAGAAAAATCCGCCCGCAACCACCTTCTCCTTTGCTGAGCGGATAGCCCTGAGGAGGGGGGCTTCACCACAAAGGCCCGAGAGTTTGAGGACCCCTACCAAACCACAAATTTAGGAAGGCGTGGAAGGGGAAAACCTTGGAGACGACTTTGTCTCCTCGGTAGGAGCGTATCTCGCTGGGTTTTCGCCAGGCGGTGGCGCGGATACAGCCCACCCGGCGTTTTCTCCGCAGTTCCAAGGCCGCCGCCGCCGCCTCCTGGCTAGGATTTGCTTGGGGGGGGGGGAGAGAAATTTGGGAAAGAAAAACTCTGACCCCCGTCGGAGATCAAGGCTTGACGCCCCCTCCCCGAAAAATCAAAAGCCAAGGTCCCGAAGGAACTGGCCATATTTAGCATCCTTCTTCCACTATTTTAATCCCAATTTTAAACCTAATGAGATGGGAGAGAAAACGCGGAGACGACACGATGTTTAGCCTGGGGGGCTGGGGGAGGGGGAGGGGGGACGGGGTATAATCAGCTATCTCTGGGGGGGGGGAATTGGGAGGAGAGAGAAAGGGAACTCAGAAGGGAAGTTGAGCATCCACGATTTGGCATCAAGCTCTTCAACCGAATAGTCTCCTCTGAAAAAATTCAGTCTTTTTCTTTTAAATGACATATTATTATTTTTCTAAATCGTAACAATAAGAACAACCCTCCTAATCGGTCTTTCCGTCGCTCATTCCCATTGCAAATCTCAACGGAGGAAACTTTTTAAAATAAATAAATAAATAAGCAAGCACTTTAGGAGGGGAGAACAACAATCTAACGATCGTTCAATTAAATAATCCGTTTTCGGCGAATTAAACGCCGGGAGAACGACGACCGTTGTTGCGTTCTTTATTTTATTGTTTGTTTTTAAGGAAAGGGGCGCGAGGGAAGGAGAGGGGTCTCTTGGACAGCCAGTTTTATTTCAGATACTGATTTTTAGCCGTCCCCAAGGGGAAATCGGCTGGGGCTGGGAGCTGATTGCAATTCCTGGGGTTTGGTGGTTTTTTTCCACCCCATAACTGCCTTGATGTTAGCTTCCTCCAGCCCTTGTCAGGCAGAATTACTAATTATCGTATTAGAGGAGAAATCAAGGATCTTGACTTCAGTCAAAACCCTCGAACAGATTGGATAAAAGGATTTGGAAACAGAAGAGGTCAAAAGGAGGCAGGCAGGCAGGCAGGGAGGGAGGATTTTGTAAATACACTTTTTAGACAAGGCCTGCTTGGATTAATCGGAACCTTACTAGTGGGAAAAGGCAGAGCATTGGGAAATGTTCCGTTTCCTTTTTGCATTTTATTTTATGGGTCTTCCCACAGGGGCGCGTGAGATGCATTTCAGGGCGATATCGCCTCGATAGGGGTGTCTCTCTGATTTTAGGCTTGGGATTTCATTCCAGGGGCCTTTGGTTCTTGGCTTTGTGCGGGGAGGGGAGATCCTGGAGGGGCTTTGCCAAGTTGAGAGAGCCCACCCCTCCCTCCGCCAGCCTTCCACATTCAAACCTTGGGTTCTTGAACCCAATTAATTGGCCCCTTTGAAGCTCGAGTGGGGTGGAGTATTAAAAGCAGCGCAGAGGCGACGCGTTTGCGGGTGGGTGGGTGGGTGGATAAGTAAGGAGAAAGGGCCGAGGGATGGAATGAAGTCGCAGGGAGTGGGGGGAACCGAACAACAGCGTGGATTTAAAAACATTCCAGGATCTATCACTCCATTCTTACAGCCCCTATCCCATCCGCCCCCCTCCTCACAAATGCAAAATGCTACGTTTATCATATCAGGACTTTTTGCACAGATTTAAAGCCGATTCGTTTGATGCAAATAGTGGCTTTGTGGGGGCTTTTTTTGTGGAGAGGGGGAGGGAAAAAGAGGGAAAATAACCCCAAGAATTGCAAATTGGCCCCCTCCCCGAAGGAAGAGGCAATCCCCAGGCCTCGAGGAGGGGATTCGGAGCCGGAGAAGCGGCGGAGCGACCTGGGCCTGACTGGGCGGCTGTTGGCGAAGACGGAGGAGAGGCAGGCCTGCTTAGGCCCGGGTGACGTGGCGGACGAGGCTCCCCACAGCCCTGGGCGGCGAGGAAGGGGCAAGCGGCAGCCCGGTTTACCTGCACTCGCGACTCCACCAGATCCAGCCGCAAGGCGAGGGCTTCCCGCATGAAAACGTCGGGATAATGGCTTTCGTTAAAGGCTTTCTCTAGCTCTTCCAGCTGCCAACCCGTAAAATTCGTCCGGGTCCTTCGTCTCTTGCACCCGGGACTTTCCTTGTCCGGATCCACGGAGTCTGGGGAGGGAAAGCAGAAAGGGAGCTAAAGGAAACGAAGCTGAACCCCCACCCCACAACACACAACACACAACACACACAACATACAACACACACACACACACACACACACACACACACACACACACACACACACACACACACACACCCTCCGGTCCTTAGGAATCTCATTAAAAAGCCTTTCCACGCAGGGATATTTTCAAAACGTCCAGTCATGGAGGAAACAGATATATATATATATGTATTTTTACAAAAAGAAAACCCTCCAATCCTAATGCGAATTCATCTGCCCCACATCTAAACGCCTCACTTTTTTCCCCCTTTTATTTTATTTATTTTATTTTAGAAAAATTGATATTGCCGCCTATTCGCCCAGGGAGACTCAAGGCGGCTCCCACCTTTGGCTCCTAAAAGCGCCTTCTTTGGAAACAAAAGCGGCTGTTTAAAAGTAGATTATTCAAAGAAGTGGAAGGGGGAGGAAATGGGAATCGTGGGGAATAACTAACAGGCAGACGCTGCCCCGCTCGCCCGCCTTCCTAAAGGGGATTTCGCTGTGGCGTTTTTTTTTTCTCTCCTTAGAGGTAGCCCCCCCACTTGAAAACTCAGTTATTGGGGAGGGGGTCTCGGACGCGTGTTTAAATTGGCACGTGCCTCGTCGCCTCGCCCTTTTC
Organism: Diadophis punctatus similis; assembly: GCA_023053685.1. Taxonomy (NCBI): domain Eukaryota; kingdom Metazoa; phylum Chordata; class Lepidosauria; order Squamata; family Dipsadidae; genus Diadophis; species Diadophis punctatus. The sequence continues at coordinate 16,754,729 of JALIGW010000018.1, forward strand.
GCCCCCCCCTCCTCCCTCCCCATGTATAAAGTTCAAGAAAGCGCCTTTGCCTAAATCAAAGTTTAACAATGTACTTTGCCGGGAATCTGGAGAAGTCTGGCATCAAAAGTCTGTTTTCTGGGCAAGGTTGCAGGCTTAAAAAAAAAAAAGAAGGGAAGCTACTAGACACCAGATTTAGATTCCTGGGCCTTTGGGTAGAACTTCAGATAGCTCCAACCGCGAAGCACGTTTGTCAGAGAATAGTAATAATTAATCATAAGTGGACAGAAATGCCGGATCCTGCGATGATATGTGTAACACCATCAAACATCCAGATCTGCCTATCCCTAAGTCCTTGGGAAGGACTAGATAGGTAGACAGAAATGCCAAATCCAGTTTGGACATCTGTCTGACAATAATGATAATGATAATAATGATAATAATAATAATAATAATAATAATAATAATAATAATAATAATAATAATAATAATAATAATAATAATAATAATAATAATAATTAATAATAATAATAATAAAAATAATAATATAATAATAATAATAATAATAATAATAGGAAAAAGAAGAAAAAGAAAAGAAGAAAAAGAAAAAGATGAATATATAATAATGATGTATATAATAATAATAAATTGGGGTGGAAACACCTTACTTGGTGTATACTCAGAGGTTACCATAACAGCTTATTAGGTCCTTGGTTAGGACTTGAACTGTTAAGTTTTTAACCGGTCCCAGACTGTGAATCGAATTGAAGATTAAATCTGAAATAATATAATAATT
>JALIGW010000018.1:16760503-16770503 GCA_023053685.1 Diadophis punctatus similis
ATATCCTACGAGGAGCCGAAGGTTTTCTCCCTTCCTTTTCGGCCCTAAATGAAAGCTAAAATAAAAATAAAAAATAAATAAAAGAATAAAAGAAAATAAAAGAATAAAAGAATAAAAGAATAAAATAAAATAAAATAAAATAAAATAAAATAAAATAAAATAAAATAAAATAAAATAAAATAAAATAAAATAAAATAAAATAAAATAAAATAAAATAAAATAAAATAATAAAATAAAATAAAATAAAATAATAAAATAAAATAAAATAAAATAAAATAAAATAAAATAAAATAAAATAATAAAATAAAATAATAAAATAAAATAAAATAAAATAATAAAATAAAATAAAATAAAATAATAAAATAAAATAAAATAAAATAAAATAATAAAATAAAATAAAATAAAATAAAATAAAATAAAATAAAATAAAATAAAATAAAATAATAAAATAATAAAATAATAAAATAAAATAAAATAAAATAAAATAAAATAAAATAAAATAATAATAAAATAAAATAAAATAAAATAATAAAATAATAAAATAAAATAAAATAAAATAAAATAATAAAATAAAATAAAATAAAATAAAATAAAATAAAATAAAATAATAAAATAAAATAAAATAAAATAAAATAATAAAAGCTATTTAGGCGCCCGGCACTTTCCCTCAGCCCCGCCCCTTGCCCACCTCAAGGGAGGGGAAGAAAAAGATAGGTGGTTACTAATTCCGGGGTGAGAGGCCAAGGGTTCCCCTTTTCAACATAATTTAATTTCTTTCTCTATAAATACTAAATGTAAACTGTAGCCACTGAAGCAAGTTTTCGCCTGTAGCAATAAAACCTTCGTTTTCTGTCGGATTTCAGGACCAGGAATGCCAAAGGAACGTGGGTTTGAATACAAAGCGGTAATCAATCCTGCCCACGAATAAAAAGGGGGGATTTCCCCCTCCCCTCTTCCCCCCTCCCTCCCTCCCGCTCGCTTCTGCCTCTCTTTTATTATAATGAATTAATTCGACTTTATTTATCCCATTTTCTGGAGCTGACAGAATGTTAATTTGAGTTGAAATTTCTCTCGCCTCTCACTCTCTGACCTTTGGCCTCAGGCTGGCGTGTTGTAATAACCTGAATCTTTCAACAGAAGCCCTGATAATTGTTACCTTATTAGCATGCAAATTGTTTAATTAATATTATTATGGAGAAGCATACAATCCGTCCGTCACTTGACCTCCAGAGCAAGTCCACGTAGCAGCCAGCTCCGCGCATTTCAATGGACACATTTCAAAATCGACTTTGCAAATATATACATACATACATACATACATACATACACACACACACACACACACACACCTTTCTCTCTCACACACACACAAACACACATTCTCTCTCACATACACACACATATATTCTCTCTCTCTCTCTCTCTCTCTCTCTCTCTCTCTCTCTCTCTCTCTCTCTCTCTCTCTCTCTCTCTCTCTCTCACACACACACACACACACACACACACACACACACACACACACACACACGAGAATCTTTTTCCTTCTCTTTTCTTTCCCGGCTCCTTGTTGAAGTTCAAATAATAATGACGATAGCGATAAAAAAAATCTCTTAAAATGCTTGAGAAGAATCTTTGGGGGGGGTGAGAAAGAGAGAGAGAGAAAGGGGGGGACTTTTGATCCCACTCTTTCTTGATATCTTTTCATACCGCCACTCTATCTTCAAACAGAAAAAGAAGAAAAAAAGAAAGAAAAAAGCCAGGCGCGCACAAATGAGCGAAATGGTTTTATTCTTTTCTCCCTTAATTTTTTTTAATGTGATGTGTTTTTTTTTCTTTCTTTCTTTTTTTCCCCCGACATCAAAATTTTTCATAATTGCTTCCATGCCAATAGAAACAGCGGCTTTCAAGGCAACCGATTTTCGTGGTTGTTCTTGTAAAGCTGGATTGGAGGCAGCAGCGCAGTGAGACAAGGGGGGGGCGGAGGGTTGCGGGGGGGGGGCGGAGGGAGGAAAAAAGAATAGCAGCCCTTGACATGCAGTCCTGGGAGACGTCGCATTTAAATCTCTTTTTCTATAGCCGAGTGACATTGTCAGATGCTAGCTTTAATTAACTTGATAATAAGACGTACAAGGCGCGCATTCGGGACGCCAAACGCTCCCCTCCATCCACATATATATATATATATACACACACACACCCCACACACAATATATTCATTCTGAAGGGCTTTATCTTACAGAGAACAACTTCGGTAGGATTTGGGGTTCCTTCCTTGCAAAGAGACCCCACCTCAAATTCTCCTGCACCCCAAACCCACCCCTGTCCCCCAAAACAAAAACCTCGTTCGCTCGTCCCGGGCTGAAACAAGGCGCCGGACAAAGAAAAGTCAAAGCGGGCAGAGAAGAGGGGGGGCGCTGGGTCTGTACCCCACCCCACCCCCCTCCGTCTCGGCTGCCCCATCTCCAAGCGGCTGAAGACCCTTTAAGGGCACGAGACTACTCCGGTTTGGATTTTCCCACTCCTGGATAAACAGATCCGGGCCCGGGGGGGGGGCACCTCTTGTAGGACCGGTCCGTTGCTGGAGCTGTGGGTGGGGGGCGCGCAGCCCCTCTGCTTGTCCCCTCTTTTCAAAGGCGAGATCCCTCTCTAATGAAAGCCTTGTGGGAGGGGGAGTTCAGACAAGGCTATGTTTGCGTGGAAACAGCTCTGGGCTGGGGTGGGGGTCCCGGGCAGGGATCCGGCGCTCACCTCCGCAGCGAGGCTCCTGGCGGTGCGGACGCGCGAGGCGAACGGGAGTGAAGCACTCTCCCCGCCAGCCCTCTGCGCGTTTCCCCGCCTGCGAAATCAAGAGAGAACCGGGAGTGGGGGGGGGGTGAGTTTTACTTTTGAGTAGAGAGGAACGCCGGCCCTTTACTTCCCTATCTTGTTTTAATCATAGGCTGGTGGGGTTGTCCTGTCTTTGGGGGCAAGCCTACCTCACAGGGTTGTTGAGAAGGGGCACGAAGAAATAATGGGCTGCCTGCTCGCATCAACAGAAGAAGGGAGATTCCTGTCCCGAGTGGATTACAGTGGGCAAGTCTCAGGCCAGGGAAGGGAGGGGGGCAGAGAAGCCATGCCCCCCTCCCCGAGCATCAAGGGGTCTTTGGAGGACCCTCATGTTGGGTCTCTACAGATCTCTGACCAACCACCACCTCCATCAACCCCAGGGATCGTTCCGGATCGAAGACAAGCAAAGATTAAAGTCTATAGAGGAGAGGGAGAATGGAACCCCTCCCCTTCCCCACCCCCATATTCACACACACACACACACACAGGGACAGGGACAGGGACACGCTAAACAAAAAAGCAGCAAAACAATTTTGTTCAGCGCAGCATTCAGCTTGTCTGCCCCGGAGTTTAAAACTGGAGCTGCATCTTGTGGCGGTGAATTCCACCGGCTCAGATTTAAGAGAAAAGCTTCCTTCTGTTTTCCCTGGGTGGGAGGGGGAGAGGGGGAGAAGCAGCCGTTTGTGCCTACTTTGAGCCCCTGGAGAAATGATTTATGAGGATAACTGAGATGAGGGTTGGTGACCCACCCTGAGATGTTTAGACTGGATCTGGCCATTTTTATCCGCCTAGCCAGTCCTTCCCAAAGAGCCTGGGACAGGCAGATGGGCATGTTTCGCTATTGCTATTATTCTTATTTTAAAAAAACGGGTGGTTGGAGAGTCCTTGAAATTAGTTCTTGCAAATGAAGAACTCTGCACAGCAGGAATGAATTCCCCAATGTATTTAGGAGGCCAGGCAAAGATGCAGCAGCCCACCCCCCAAAAAAATCTCTTATTACTTCCTGGGAGATCAGATGGGGCCTGCCCCACACCCAAGGCTGAGCCATTGGTCTTTCGGCCTTGGAGAGTCCCTAGCCTAGGCCCTTCGAGATAAGTTTTCCTTCCACCCAGCATAGAGACAGTAAAGATGGAGTCAGCCAAGCCCTTGGCTTACTCTGCTGGCTGAACCCAGCCAATTCTGACCTGCAATTAAACCATGGCTTATGTTCTAGGGTCCCAGCTAAGTATGGCTTAGTAACTGATAGTAGGGCTCTGGCAGGCAATTTAGGGGTGGCCTGGAGCCTCCCAGGAGAAGGATACCCCATGATGGAAAGGGCCTCTTTTAAGGGAATGAATTACTAATTAAAAATAAAAACAATAATTAATAATTCTTAGGTGCCAGGTTAGGCTAGACTTATAAAGTTTCTACCAGTCTACTTTAGATTACATGGCAAGAACAATATCATACATCCGGCAACAATACCTTCAACATTATCAAACCACATCTGCCTATCTCAGGTCCTTCGGAAGGGCTCCTAGGTGGACAAAAATTACAGATCCAGTCTAAAACATCTGGCTGACTGTGCAATCAACCATCCTAATAACACACCAATCGGGGTTAGATCCTGTCAAGCAATACCTGAAGGGCTCCCTCAATATTTGGAAAGTTTGAATGTATCTGGCCCAAAAGTCTTAATTTTGCAAGAAAACAAAACCAACACCCTGCTAGGAATGACCTTAGGTTTTCAGACGTTGCCTTGATCATTCTGAGGTCCTGGGTTAGGATTTAAACTATTAAGTTTGCCACCAAAGTGTGAACTTAATTGTAGAGCAGAGGTCTTCAAACTTGGCAACTTTAAGACTTGTGGACTTCAACTCCCAGAATTCAAGAGACTTTTGAAGGCCTGTTAAGAGCAGAGGTCTTCAAACTTGGCAACTTTAAGACTTGTGGACTTCAACTCCCAGAATTCAACAGACTTTTGAAGGCCTGTTAAGAGCAGAGGTCTTCAAACTTGGCAACTTTAAGACTTGTGGACTTCAACTCCCAGAATTCTCCAGCCAGCTATGCTGGCTGGAGAATTCTGGGAGTTAAAGTCCACAAGTCTTAAAGTTGCCAAGTTTGGGGACCCCTGTTGTAGATGAATAATATCATCATAAACCATAATAATAGACCTAGAACCTAATTTTTTTGGGAGTCCAACTGAACATGGGCTTGAAAGCTGGGAGAAAGGAAGGAGCAACAGATTGTCCATTCTTATTTATTTATTTATTTATTTATTTATTTATTTATTTATTTATTTATTTATTTATTTATAAAAAACCCCACGAATAAAGCACCCGAGGCCTACAATTGACCTGCCTTGTGGTGAATGCAGGAAGGCTGGTAGTAACTTATGAAGATCCCACAGTGCTTGGCTCCCAACCCTGCACCATCCCATCCCCTCCTGGCTGGAGCTTCCCAGCTTCCCATCTCTCCATTCCTGGCAGGGGGAGCCTGTCCTGTCCTGCAGGAAGGCCTGCAGCTCCCTGGAGAAGAGAGGGGAGGGGGCGTGAATGAATAGGGGCTGGGTGAGGAGCAGCAGATCCATCAAATCCTCCCAATGGTTTGCTTACAGGAATTGCTTCATTCCGGAACCGACTTCAACCTCCCCAGAATTGGGTGGACAGAGGTGGGGGGGCTCTCTCACAATGTCTAATTCATTGGGTGGAGGGATCCCTGCCAACAGCGCCCCTCCCCCCTTGAAGAAGGCTGCCATCTCCACCACCCTTGGCTGCAGAGAGAAACACGCACACGCGCGCGCACACACACACACACACACACACACAGTCCCTGTGCCTTGTTCTCAAGCAGATGTAAGGGTCTCCTGCTTGGGCAGGGGGTTGGACTAGATGACCTGCAAGGTCCCTTCCGACTCTGTTAATCTATGAAGGTCTGTAAAATGGGATTCATCCTCCATTGGGTCAGTCGATCTGTGGTTGAACTCAATGGGCATGAGTCTCAATGGGTGGGAACTTGTTCAGCCAACAAGAGAAAGTTGTGACTGCTGCACAGTGGGGGCCTGTGGGGGGGCCTGGTGCTGAACTACAAATCCCAGTATCCCTTGCCAATGGCTCATGCTGGCGGAAGCTGCAGAGAGTTGTAAGGCCGGCATCATTCTAGTTGCAGGTCAACTTTCAAAAGGGTCAACTTCACAGGGCTGAAAGTTGCCCAGGGTGAAAAACTCTGCTCTAGAAGTTTGTCACTTTTCCATTGCTTAGAACACACACACTTGGCTAACTTTGGCTTAGTTCAAAGCTGGTTATTATGGAAGGGGAGGCCACTAGGAGATCCAAAGGCTTTGCGCCAGACTGGGAACTAAAAAGGAAGGGGGGAAGGAAAGAACAGACACTTATTTCAGAAAAAGGCTATGGCACCCCCTTCTGTACCGGAGTGGGGTTTGTGGAGGAGGAGGAGGAGGACTGTGGGGTCCTTGGTGCTCTCTGAGCTTGGCTGTTTTCTTGCAGACATTTTGTGACCCAACTAGGTAACATCATCAATGCTAGAAGGGAGTGGGGTTTGTGGAGAGGAGGAGAGGGTGGAGGAGGAGGTCTGTGGAATCTTTGATGTTCCCTGAGCTTGGTTGTTTTCTTTCAGAGGTTTCATGACCCAACTAGGTAACATCATCAGTGTTAGAAGGGAGTGGGGTTTGCAGAGAGGAGGAGGAGGAGAAGGAGGAGGAGGAGGAGGAGGAGGAGGAGGAGGAGGAGGAGGAGGAGGAGGAGGAGGAGGAGGAGGAGGAGGAGGAAGAAGGAGAAGAAGAAGAAGAAGAAGAAGAAGAAGAAGAAGAAGAAGAAGAAGAAGAAGAAGAAGAAGAAGAAGAAGAAATAGAGGAGGAGGAAGGAGGAGGAGGAGGAGGAGGAGGAGGAGGAGAGGAGGAAGAGGAGAGAGAGGAGGAGGAGGGAAGAGGAGGAGGAGGAAGAAGAAGAAGAAGAAGAAGAAGAAGAAGAAGAAGAAGAAGAAGAAGAAGAAGAAGAAGAAGAAGAAGAAGAAGAAGAAGAAGAAGAAGAGAGGAAGAACCCAATCCAGCCTAAACATCTGGCTGACTGTGCATCCAATCATAATGGAGGAATTGACATCCATTCTGCTGAGTGAATTGGTCTAAAAGGGAAGGTGGGCTCTGCAGAATGTCTCCTTTATTTGAACCGAGTTTCGAGTTTCGGTGCCAGAGAATATTTTCATGATGTCATCAGACTTTCTTGCCATCATCTTGTGAGCCCGCCTGGCATATGCGTGCACATAGGTTCATCCATACATCCAAGTTGCATTAGTTAAATAAATGGATGGCTATCAACGCTGCCTTCTTACTTTTCGGCTACTGCCCCCTGTTAAATAATAATATTCAAAAACCAACATGAGAGAATTATTTGTTTCTTCTTCTTCTTCTTTTTTTGAGTTACGGCTCTGGTAAAAAGGGCCCCTAATTCAGATCCACGACCGTGAACATGAGGTTATATATTTCTTTTTTTAACAGGCATGTCGGACAAACTGTGTGGCCGAATGTTTAGTCTCTGGAGCGCCTGAAAAGGCAGCTCAGTGACAGCTCCAGGTCTCTAAAACACACGCTCAAAATTGTGCATTTGTTCATCCAGCCCAGCCTCTGGAAACATCCAGCCCCAATTCAGTGCCACAGTGGGGTGGGAGGGGGGGCTGCCATCCAATGCCTTGTCTCTTTCTTTCTTTCATCCCTCCCCACCCAACATCCCAGTAGGTGGGGGGGGGAGACTATTTCCAGAATTCAACAACATGTTTTCCACGGAGAAATGAGAGAAATTCTGATGTCTTTCCTTGGCCCTCTAAAACCCAGGTTTCTCCCAAAGACTCCAGGGTGGGACCATGTAACAGATTAACAGAGTTGGAAGGGATCTTGCAGGTCATCTAGTCCAACCCCCTGCCCAAGCAGGGGATCCTACATTTTCCTCTACCTAGGATCGAACTCACAACCTGCTGATTGTGATGCAAGAGCTCCACCTCTAGGCCACCGCAGAGGAACCATGAGGGCTTCCTTTCAGAAGACCTGATGGAAGGATGGAACCAATGGCCAGAAGAAACAGTGAGGGTCACCGGTGGAAATAACGGCAAAGGCAGGTCCCTGGAGGTACCTCCATAATCAGAGATGGTCTATCTTAAAACAGCAGCATTGAAACTAGCGCAAGAACTGATTGTGTGTCACTTTTTTCAGTGCTGCGGTATCTTCAAATGACCACTAACTGAATGGTTTGTAAGTCAAGGACTGTCTGTATTAGCTGAAAACTGTGGTTTGCGATTGCGGTAATGACATTGTCATAAAATGCTGAGTACATAAGTAAGTCCAGAACTATCACAAATGCCATCCAGTGGAAAGTCTATTTCTTCTCCTTAACTTTAAACTCTAGGACTGGAAAGAAGAGGTTGATATACAGCTATACAGATTAACAGAGTTGGAAGGGACCTTGTAGTCCCTCGGGAGTTGGGCGGCATACAAATCTATTAAATAAATAAAATAAATAAATAAATCTAGACCAACCCACCCACCCCGCTCAAGCAGGAGACCCTACACCATTTCCAACAAATGGCAGTCCAGTCTCTTCTTGAAAGTCTCAAGTGTTGAAGCTCCCACAACTTCTGAAGGCAACTTCTGTTCCATGGGTTGATTGTTCTCACTGTCAGAAATTTTCTCCTTATTTCCAGGTTGAATCTCTCCTTGGTCAGTTTCCATCCATTGTTCCTTGTCTGGCCTTCCGGTGCTTTGGAAAATAGCTTGACCCCCTCAAACTCTGTGGCATCCCCTCAAGTATTGGAAGACTGCTATCATGTCTCCCCTGGTCCTCTTCACTAGACTAGCCATGCCCAGTTCCTTTAACCGTTCTTCATATGTTTTAGCCTCCAGTCCCCTAATCATCTTGGTTGCTCTCCTCTGCACTCTTTCTAGAGTCTCAACATCTTTTTTATAGTGTGGTGACCAAAACTGGATGCAGTACTCTAGGTGTGGTCTAACTAAGGCTTTATAGAGTGGTATTAGTACCTCACTTGATCTTGATTGTTTCCCTCTGTTGATGCAACTTAGGTTTGCATTGGCTTTTTTGGCTGCCGCTGCAGGTTGATTTCAATGGAACTTTAAAATGAGAAACTCCTTCATTGCAAAAACCAATGGGATCAAAATGCAGAGTTCCTCCTCATCTGGAGACACTGAAGAAGCGAAGGGTAGAAGACCAGCTCTTAAGAGAACTTGAGTGGCACGATTTCAGGATCCCACCAGTGGAGAAATTCAATGAAGCGATTCAAACATTTTCATCCAGCATCTTTCTCTAGGGAGTGATGCGCTTGTCCTCTTATCTGTTTAAAACCTGGTTCATGGGATACGTTATGCTGAATGAATCAGCCCGTTTGTCAACGTTCATACAACAGGCTGAATCACTAACCAGCAGATCAGTGGTGGGATTCAAATGTTTTTTACTACCTGTGGGCGTGGCTTGGTGGGTGTGGTGTGGCCTGGTGGGTGTGGCTTGGTGTGCATGGCAGGGGAAGGATACGGCAAAATCTCCATTCCCTCCAGATCAGCTGGGACTCGGGAGGCAGAGAATAGGTGGGGGCGGGGCCAGTCAGAGGTGGTATTTACCGGTTCTCCAAACTACTCAAAATTTCCGCTACCGGTTCTCCAGAACTGGTCAGAACCTGCTGAAACCCACCTCTGCAGCAGATCACATCTCAGCCGAGTGCAGCCTCCGGACACGGCCCAAACATTCATCTGCACATCTTCTGAAAATACCAAATGTCTCCATTCTTTATAAGTAGCTCCTTCATTCTTTAATTGGTAAAGTAAGCTGAGTCTCTATAGAAAATAGTGAAAGACCTAATGAAACTTTTAAGACTCCAACTCCCAGAATTCTCCAGCCAAGAGTTTGGGGAATCTTAAGATACGTGGACTTCCATCTCCCCATGCTGAGGAATTCTGAGAGTTGAAGTCTACACATCCTAAAGTTGCTAACACTGAGAAATGCTGGGTTAAAATGGAAAGGAAAACTATCTTTCCCAGTGACTCTGGTTGGGTTCAAGGAGAAAGATAGATAGAACTTCTGTGCAACTCTTGACTGGAAGATATGGAAGATTGTGGGTGCTGTAGGAAGTTAGCACCCACCCCTCTCCTAGGAAATGAGATATCCTAGGAGATATTAAA
>JALIGW010000180.1:0-5000 GCA_023053685.1 Diadophis punctatus similis
TCTTGCTCTCTCAAACACCCCCCCCCCCAAGATAAACCAAGCGAACCAAGCAATAGAAGCCCCCTCCCTGCACGCTTTCAAAGCCCTACTCTGGGGCGTTCAAACCCTGGAGGATTAGAGTACGGGCTTCCTCCCCATTAGGACACACCACCACTTCCCTAGTTATGTGGAGAGAGGGTGGCCAGCTCCGGGAAGGAGAACCAAAAACACGTGCCAGTCAAAAAAGCACTCTTATTTCTTAATTCTGTTAAAGGCAGCTCCCTGGTCTTCCATTTGCCTCCCTGCACGCCCTTCTGGGTGTCTGCTTCGATGCGAGGACTCCGTATCCGGTTGAACCCGGCCTAGGCATCCTTAGGGAGGATTTCCACCCCCCCCAACTTTGAACCTTTTCAAGGGCTGCAAAGCAGCTCCTCGCAGAACCCGAATTCAGTGGAGACCCCTTTTCCAGCGCGGTGAAATTGCTGGGGCAACCCAATAAACATGTAATCCGGATTGTTCCTTACATTTGAGTTGGTGGGTTTGTTCTTTGGCGTTAAGGTCTCCGTTAGGCTCCCTGCCGGCCCGCGTTGGCTTTGTTCTCTTGCTAAGGGTGACCGAGAAGACCGCCAGCTCCCAGGCGCTCCGACCTCTTTAGGGCTTTAGGACAAGAATTGTACTTGTGTGAAGGTCCCATCCCTCTATACTACATGAGCAGATCTCTCTCTCTCTCTCTCTCTCTCTCTCTCTCTCTCCTCTCTCTCTCTCTCTCTCTCTCTCTCTCTCTTCTCTCTCTCTCTCTCTCTCTCTTCTTTTTTTTCAAACACACGCCCGTCCCCCCCACCAACCTTCGCTGCAGCCAAGCGCCAAACGTTTTCCAAGTTGATTTACCGCGTGAGACTCCTGTGATTCAACTCCTACCCACCGTTAGACCTTCGCGATCTGATTGACCCTCGGTGGGATTGAACGCTGCTTAACTGTTCACAAGGCGCTGGTGTTTACCGCCGGGATATTCTTCCGAGGTAGGTAGGTAGGTAGGCCGGCAGGCAGGCAGGCAAGGTGAATCATCGGCTGTTGATCTTGACTCATCCAGGCATTATAGTAAGATACCAGCACGTGCTTATTCAAAATCACCAAGACTATTTTCCACCCCTGTCGAAGGAGAAAGGACCTGGTATTCCTGCTTCCTTCTGAATCATAACCCCCCCCCCCTGTAGCTATATAGCCTTTAGATTAGAAGAAGGTCTGATCGATTTAGCAGCTCCCCAAACTGGACAGAGGGGGGTTTAAAACTTTGCTCGGTGGGGGTGTTATTTCAAGACTCCAGCGTTTTTTAGGGTGATCTATTGGAAAGGAAAAGAAAATTTTCGGGTGCAACAACCGAGATCTGTCATCCTTGCCTCCACTGAGGGAAGTGAGTCCCTTGCCTTCATAAAAAAAAATTGTTTCTGGGTTTAAACCCCCCTATGTGTCGCTGAGCGCTGAGAGTTGTTTGACAGCAAAAGCCTGTATAGATTTGATTCCCAGAGAGCTGTTTCTGCGGAGAGAAAATTCACTGAACGGTGCAGGAATTATTCAAACTTCCAGTCCAAGTTGTGCTGAAGCCGAAAGAGAAAAAGAGGCGGGTGGGGAAGAGGGGCACGTGTCCCACTTACTGATGCAAGACAATATCACCATTGCAGTTTCTGAAAATAAAATATCCTGGAAGTTTAATCAGGGGCTTTGTTGTACCGTACTTTACCTCCCGCTATTGTATTTTAAACCACGAATTTAAAGAAAGTGACAGAAGTTAATCCCCTCTCTTTCCCCCCTCCCTTAAGTAGGACAAGTGAACGATCCCCTCTCCCTCGCACTGATCCCTTACACACCTGGTGTCCCTCAAATCGAGTTCAAACAGCTTCAGCCAAGTTTCACCCCACCCCACCCCTCTCCCCAGATCCACAGCAGCTTTCTTCGAGGAATAAAAGCAAAAGAAAAACGCAGCGAGGGCCGCCAGAAATCCGTCCCCCAAAGGAAGAAGTGCAACAGGGGGGAAAAAAGCAGCTGTTTCTAAATTCTCATCTCCGCCCTAGAGGCAGATCGATTTTTAAAAAGAAAATCGGTTCTTTCTGCCCAACGAGCCGTTTGTTCATAAACTTATTTCGGGGTGGGGATGAAGAGTAAAGGAACTAAAAAAAAAAAATCTGGGGATCGGAGGGCGCTTTAGCCAGTTCAGGTCACTGCCTAGGTTATGAAATGGCTTCTTCGTCTTATGGAATGAGGGTCTTGAAAGACACCCCAGCTCTTGCGAGAGAGAGAGAAAAGGGCTCTCTCTCCCCTCCCCCAATTTGGGTGCTTTTTGAAGCTTTGTTCGTGAAAACTCTCAGCAGTCCTAAATAGGCACTCCAGTTTTGGCTGGCAGATCGCTCTACCCTCCTCATTGATCTTAGCATAGTTCTGGCATCCCCTGGTGCTTCACGGTCTCCTAAACCAGCTTTTGGGGAAAGCGCGGGAGGAGGAGAAGGGGTGGAACTCAGTCCCCAATAATGCTGCTTTCTAGATTACTCTCCATCAAGCAATTAAAATATCACTTTTTAGAAGTATGTGTATTTGGGAAAAGAAGTTATTCACCTCCAAAAAGCATTTAAAAACTTAACTTTCCAGTGAATAAGCCTAACTTTAAAGAGATTTTGAGTTCTAGATCTCCACCACTTTTTTTTATTAGTCAATTACAGAAAGGAAAGGAAAGGAAAGGAAAGGAAAGGAAGGAAAGGAAAGGAAAAGGAAAGGAAAGGAAAGGAAAGGAAACTCTCAACTCGTGACCCAAATCACTGTCCTCCTAATTTAATTTAATGTAATGAACAGGCACATCAAAGCTCTGAGGTCTACTGGCACCATGCAAACATTTTGTTAGCTTTCTTGGAAATCTCTGAGGCTACCAGTATATATTTATGGATAAATGTTCACACGAGTACCAAAGTAATGAAAATGATTCGATTAAACTAAATCATCCAAAAGGCTGAAATAATGTAAATTTGAGTAGTTCACAGGAATTGTGATGGAAAAGAGATTAAAGGGAAGAACATTATGTACTGTACAAAACAAAGATATACAGCGCATGCCTAAATACTTGACTCTTGCCAGGATTCTTCTCTTCTTCTTCTTCTTCTTCTTCTTCTTCTTCTTCTTCTTCTTCTTCTTCTTCTTCTTCTTCTTCTTCTTCTTCTTCTTCTTCTTCTTCTTCTTCTTCTCCTCCTCCTCTCCTCCCTCCTCCTCCTCCTCCTCTTCCTCCCATCTCCTTTTTCCCCATCTCCTTTTTCTTCTTCCATCTCCTCCTCCCTTTTTACAATGCAATGATTTTGCCTAAAGGTTCTCCCAATGTGCCCTTAAGAGTTAAATGCTTATGGTGTAGTAACTACGTTTTTCCCAGCACTGCCAGCAGAGGCTATCCGTCTCCTGCTGGATTGATATGTAAGCCAGTTCACTGTTGTCTTCAGGGAAGTAAGACTAATGAAGACAAAATAATAATAATCTCTTTGCATGTTCTTCCTTTCATTGATTACTATTTTTTCAGGACAATCTGTTTCATTCTAAATTTGTGGAAAGTGATATCATTGATTTCGATGGGTCTTCCTTTCAAGCCTCAGGGAGCACCACCTTTAAACTCCCCCACAAACTCCCCACAATAAAATTAATTGCACATGGAGAAAAATAAATCCAACCATCGTCATTGCCAGATTCCAGTTATCTCCTTTGCACTATGCGGTCCTCTTTTAGAAGAAGCTTTTTAAAACCTCTTTTAAGCTTACTTGATTCCTGGGATAAGATGTTTTTGTGGAAAGATCTGTGGCTACAAACTTTGCCCATGATGGTGTGCAGGGTTTTCATATAGATGGAATCTAGTTCTTTGAGCATAGTGGGCCACTTGCCCCCTCTCAGACTTTTACTATAATAATACTGCAAAGACCATTTTGTGGATTTAAAGGAAGGGGAAGGGAAGATGGAAAACTAATGCAACCATTGGAGCAACTAAAGCAACTAAAGTTCCAGTATACATGCAGATAAACAGAGAGAGAGAGAGAGAGAGAGAGAGAGAGAGAGAGAGGGAGGGAGGGAGGGAGGGGAGGGAGGGAGGGAGGGAGGGAGGGAGAGGGAGGGAGGGAGGGAGGGAGGGAGGGAGGGAGGGAGGGAGGGAGAGAGAGAGAGAGAGGGGGGGGGTACATTCTTACCTGACAATCCCATTGAATTACTTTGAGATAGAGATGTGTATGCATCTGTTTTTCTCTGTTTCTCTGGTTTTTTTCCAGCCTTCCCCTTAACGAGAGAAGGACACACATTCTTCTCTTTCCATAAAAGGAGGACTTTAGAATCCCCTAAAACAACTAACTTCCAGTGCAAGCGGTACAGAATTAGGAAATGGCGGAAATTGGGGAGAGGGGCCTTTACCTATAAAAAAGGGCTGCAGTTAAGACCGTATTCAAAGCCCTGGATACAAAAGAGAGAGAAAGGCTAAACTTGGGGTGCTTCCTTTTCATGCCTTTATTGTTGGTCGTTAGGCTGCCTGTCTAGACTGGAATGACACCTTGTTTATCTGTACATGGAGCCAAAAGACACTTAGAGAGGATCGGTGCTGGTGGGGTTGCCAGAAGATCAAGGCGTTTGCTCTCTCGATGGTCACACCCAAAGCTGGTGATGCCAAGGTCAAATGGGCTGCATAGTCATGGTCAAGGGTAGCCCCATAGTGAGGATACAGCTCTCTCACCCGAGTGCCAGTTGGTATTGAAAGAAGATCCTTTGCCATCCTGGATCAGAAAGGAATTGGAGGGAGGGAGGGGGAGAAAAACTATTGCTTCATATGACTCCTTTCAGCCCTGCGTTAAGTATGCAAGAATTTTAATGCGGGAGGGATTTATAACAGTGCAAACAAAAAGCCAGTTGGCCAGTTATTTGCCTTAGTTGAGGCCTTGCAGCTACTAACTATTTAAAACACGTTTTTTCCATGCTTTACTTCTTCCTCACCTATTCTCTCTCCCCCCCCATGCCAC
>JALIGW010000180.1:10000-115000 GCA_023053685.1 Diadophis punctatus similis
GAAGGAAGAAGGAAGGAAAGGAAGAAAGAAGGAAGGAAGGAAGGAAGGAAGGAGAAGGAAAGAAAAGAAAAGAAAAGAAAGAAAGGAAGGAAGGAAGGAAGGAAGAAAGAAAGAAAGAAGAAAGAAAAGAAAGAAAGAAAGAAAGAAAGAAAGAAGAAAGAAAGAAAGGAAGGAAGGAAGGAAGGAAGGAAGGAAGGAAGAAAAGAAGAAGAAGAAAGGAAGGAAGGAAGGAAGGAAGGAAGAAGGAAGGAAGAAGAAGAAAGAAAGAAAGAAAGAAAGAAAGAAAGAAAGAAAGAAAGAAAGGAAAGAGAAGAAAGAAAGAAAGAAAGAGAAGAAAGAAAAGGCATAAAGCAGGGCAAAATCGCTACAACCCAAGGCCTACCGAAATAAAAATCACCAAGGCCTAACCGAAACTAAACCAATGAATGTAATTTAATTCATTAAATTAATTAGCAAAGTAATTTTACTTTTAAAGCTAAATGCTGCTCAGTCCACACGGTGGTCAGTGTCTCGTAAAGAAGGGCGAGGAGAGCTGTCAATGTTGTCTTTCTCTGCTATCTGCTACTACT
The DNA here is from genome assembly GCA_023053685.1 of Diadophis punctatus similis. Classification (NCBI taxonomy): domain Eukaryota; kingdom Metazoa; phylum Chordata; class Lepidosauria; order Squamata; family Dipsadidae; genus Diadophis; species Diadophis punctatus. Next base: position 10,570 of record JALIGW010000180.1, read on the forward strand.
CCGTCCGGCGACAAGCTTCCTCCTCTCCGTTTTTTAATCTCCCCCCAATCGATCGCTTCTATCAGCCGGGGAAGCTCCGAGAATCCTCCCAGAGGTCCGATCCACGAAACAAAGCAAAAAACAAAACAAAAAAACCCAGCTGATCGTCCCGTTCTTTCTGGAGGAGTCCTATAGATTCCAATGGAACTACTCCAAAAAAAAGAAAAAAAAGTTTAGGGATCACTGAAGCTTTCCCTTCTCACAACTCCGGTGGCGATGGTGAATAATCGCAAATGTGCCCCAGAGAGGACTTTAATGCCCCCTCCCTGCTGATATCAAGGGAGAGATCGGGGTCAGTAAACGAGCTGTCTTGTTTTCGAGGCAGGGAAAGTGTTATGTGTGTGTGGGGGGGGGGGGGGGATGGCGCCAAAAGAAAGAGAGCGGTTATTTTTAAGAAATGTATTCTGCATTCAATATTCAGTACATATCATTCGGACAAAACAATTATATACATATACAAGACGGTTCGTTGGTTTAAAAAGTGGGTAGTTTTAACAAGGCGAAAGGAACGCTTGCTCTCCGGGGGAAACAGAACACAGAAAAACGAAAGGAAACAAACACCCAGCCACGGAGCCTTATCGTGCACCTTTCCTTAAAATCGATAGCATTCCCGTTTATAGCAGTAAAACCAACATACAATAATAATAAAACAGCTGGGGGTGAGACCATAATCTGAAAATCAAAACCATAATTATTCTTAAGAGCAGGGATCCTGTTGGAGTTTTCAGTCCCGTCTATGTTCATGGGGAAGTCTAATCTATTTCCACACACACACTCTGTCTCTCCCCCCCCCCCAAAAAAAAAACATAGAACCTGCTTTTGTCGGAACTCAACCCTAGTTATTCCAGGCAGTGACTTCGAATTCAGGAATGCGTAAAGTTAGTTGAACATAATAACTGCGCGTTTTAAGGAACACAGACAAAAAGAAACTCCTCAGCACTTTTTGAGCAGCAGCAGCAGGCCTTATTTTTTCCCCATTTTCTATTTTAGCTTTTTTTTAAAAAAAAAAACCCCAATTTGAATAATTCTTCATATGTAGCAGATTACAGTTTTGCGTTTTGTTTTTGAAACATAAAAAAGACAAAAACAGCCAAATACGTGGAAAATATGGCACGGGGAAAGCGCTGGACTATAATACAGACCTACAAAAGGAAGGAAGGAAGGAAAAGAAAGAACAAAATCACTCCGAATCCCAACACGGCAAATCTGGTGTGTTTGTATATAAACACACACCGTCTGGGTGTGCTTGTATGTGTGTGTGAGAGAGAGGGAGGAAGGAAGGAAGGGAGGGGAGAGAATTTCTCCCTCCCGGCTTCTCTGTGAAAATGAAGTGTGCACATTTAAGAACACCGAAAAATGGGTTTTAAGACAGGCAGTCAGCTTCACAGTTAAGAAAGGGTAATAAATGGACAGAAGACTAACCCCAAAGGTGGGCGGTTTGATTTTTTCCCCCACCGCTCCTTGGAGACTGTGCGGGTGTTTAAATAACCAAATTCAATGCATTTTTTTTATTTGTACAAATTTACCAGATAAATATTTGCATTGTTTCTTCTCCCCCCTTTTTTATTTTTGTTTCCCCCCCCCCTCTGGAAAGATTTCTATGTCAGGTAGCATGTAGGTGGGATGTCTTAGATTTACTAATAACCTTTTTTTCCTTCACTCTGCGATTCTGAAACCAGATTGTGACCTGGCGCTCGGAAGGTTGGTAGTGGCGGAAATCCTTCTTCGCTTCTCTTTGGTAATGAACTTGCTGGCCCGCGTACTCCTTTTCTAATTCTTTCAGCTGGATTTTCGTGTAAGGGACCCTTTTCTTCCGGCCCCTACGGTAGCTGTTCACTTCTGGCTGAAGAGGCACCACATCTGTGAAGAAGGCGAGGAGAACACAGCAGAGGAAACCAAGTGGAGAAGCGAAGTGGGAGGAAGAGAGAAGAAGAGGAAGAGAGAGAAAGGGAAAGGGAGAGAAAGAGAAAGAGAGAGAAGAAAGAGAAGAGAGAAAGAAGAGAGAAAGAGAGAGAAAGAAAGAGAAAGAAAGAAAGAAAAGAAAGAAAGAAGAAAGAAAGAAAGAAAGAAAGAAAGAAAGAAAGAAAGAAAGAAAGAAGAAGAAAGAAAGAAAGAAAGAAAGAAAGAGAGGGTTGCGTTAGATTAAACAGCATCTTGCAACTGGCTGGGCAATGCATTTTCCAGACATTAGGGAGGGAACAGGCGGAAAAGTAGCAAGACGGTCAGAATGAAAGCGAGGCAGCATGAAAATGGATGGGGGGGGGGGGTTGACTTTGGAAGTGCATGGGGGGGGAGAAGTGGGACAGAACCAGTGGGATGTGAGAAATGCGTCCGGGAAATGGGGTGCAGGCTGAACACGACATGAAATTATGCATCTGGTTTATTCCATGGGGTATTTGTCCACAGCAAGTTGAGAAGAGGCATCAAGATAAGGACCTTAGCAAGTGGGGCTAACAAGAACCCCAGCATTCACAAAACTGGAAACTGACTCTAACTTTTCCAAACCTCCTTTCTAAACCGCCACCGCCATTAACAGGTGGGGTTTCAGATAGGGATTTTGCTCCAGCCGAGGGTGTTCTAATTCAGCAGGTTTGTGGGATCAGCGCCACGGGGAGACCACAGCTTTCCTGAAAAAAGCTGCCTTGTTTATCTAGGCAGGTTGCTCGGAAGCCTCCTCCACCCACCCACCCCCGCCAAATGATCCAGGGGAACACGAGGACCATCCTCATTTCTGCTCCGTAGAGGTTAACTCTTCAAGTCCTCCATTAACTTATGGTGAGTGCTAAATACGCTCACCTACTGAGTTCACAGCTTGGGAAATATTCTACTTTCCTTTAAAGTACCTCTTGTTTCCTGCACTTCCTTAGAATGCATTGGAGAGACCCTGCCTTCTCCTCACCAATGCATTCAGTCTTTGTTGTAATAGTTACTTATACCGCGGGGCCCCATCGCCAGTGCTTCATGACTTAACTACAATCACAGATCAGTCCCCCACCCATTCTTATCCCCCTATTTCCCCCCAAAGGCTTCCTGGGACAGAGATTTAAAAGTCAAATTTGCTACTTGGTTTTTTTTTTTTTTTTAATGCGCACAATAGTAGCGGTAATAACAACAATGAAATGAATCCCAGTGGAAGAGAACAGAACACCTCTACAAATAATTACTCCGAGCTGTCCTCGTTCATAGCTGGAAAGAAATATTTCTGGAATATTTTCCCCATCATTTAGAGAGCGCGATTTCTATATTCCAGTCATATTTTTACACCTCTAAAGGAGAAGCGTCCATCTCTTTACGGATGATAAACCTCTTTCCTTGGGTTTATATGTATATATGTACACGTATGTACATATATTGTTTTGTTTAATGTTTGTTTGTCTTTTTTAATGTTTATATTCAAATAAAAATTATTTTTTTTTAAAAAAGATAAGTCTTCCTTGGGGTTTTTTTTTTTAATTAAGGCCTAAAATTCAGCACGAGAAGGTTGTGGGACTGCCTTTGAATGGCGGGGGTATAAAGAAGGGAATCTGAATGAAATACATCAAGGGGAACAGACCTTCACGAAAATGAAATGGGGATAAGAGCGGAGAATATTTGAAGCAGATTTCACCGGGGGGGGGGACGACAAAAAAGCACTTATGAAGAAAACGGCTTTTTACAAGATAGACCTTTTCTTTCTCTGGCATAAAGAATCGGAGGCGGGTGGGTTTGCTGCTTGCTGCCGGCGGCTGAAATCCAGCGATATTTTTTTTTTTTAAAAAAAGGCCTTCCTTCCATCTCGCTAAGCTCCAATTCCTCTTCCTTCTCAGAAGGGAACCCCAGCATGCAACGCTTTGCAGAGGCATCGCTGGCCAGCAGCGTCCGATCTGATGGGGTATCCCCTCCCCCGTCTTGCCAAGATCAACGTCCGATTCCTACCTTTATTTACTTACTCCCCTTTGGGGGGGCTCCCAACCCATCCCTGGGCCAGTTTCCGAGAGGGTGGGCAAGATGTGGAAACCCCCCTCCCCAATGAACAGCAGAAGGCATTCGCCCATCTCTCGCCTCTCCTCTCTCCCCTAAACGAGAGGCAGTCGTTCCGAGGCGTTTCTGCTTTTTTTTGGGGGGGGGGAGCATTCGTAAGCTGTCATTCATTCCAGATTTCTAACCTGTGGAGGGGAAAGCATTTGCCCTTCTTGCTTTTCCACTCGGTCCTCGTGCCTTACAAGACGCAAGTCCCCTAAGACACTTGTCTGCTACTTCTGGTAACTGCAGTACAGCGCAATTTGCTGGGTCCCTTGGAAAAGCCCAGCCTTTCCATGTGTGTGTGTGTGTGTGTGTGTGTGTGTGTGTGTGTGTGTGTGTGTGTGTGTGTGTGTGTGTGTTTGTGTGTGTGTGTGTGTGTGTTGTTGTTGTTGTTGTTGTTTAAGGGGTGGGGCGGACAGGGGAGAAGAAGAAATAACATCTGCTTTTCTGGATATATAGAATTTTGATTTTAAACATTCCTGCAAAATTAAAGTCGAAGAGGCAAAAAAAAATCCTGCCCGGGGGAAACCAAGGTGGAGAGGGATTAAAAACCAGGCTCGCCCGCGCAACCCTCCTTCTTTTCTCCCCACCGGCTGCAGCTGCCAAACTGAACGCGAAAGAGTTCCAAGCCAACGCTTCGTTGGGGTCTCTCTCGCGGCTCCCGCTCCCCGCGGCCCCTTCGCCCCGCCATCCGCGTCCAAGGAAGTCTCTCTCCCTGCCAAGTTTACCTGTGCTGGGTTTTACCCAGCCTAAATACGCCAATCATGGCGGAGCAGAGAGCCAGAGGTCGAGCGGAGAGAGCACCCTACCTGGGAAAGGCGACTTCCAGAGGTGGGTGGACTGCGACTGCTCCTTCGCGCAGTAAACCTGCCCGTCCCATCCGTTGGAAAGAGCCCAGTGCTGGTACCCCTCCATGGGGAGCAGCGCGTCGTGCCTTGGCTCGGGGTGCCCACTGATACCTGGAACCACCGATACGTCCAAATAGCCAGGGACCGCCTGGTAGGAGCTGGCAAAGCTCGGGTAAAAAGCAAACTCTTTGGCCCGGGAGGATAGTTCTTCGCTGGGGAGGGAGCCGCTGGGCTCGGGGTATTTGTCAGCCGGATGGTAGGCGCAAGGCTTCTGTTGCAAGTTCACGTTGTGGGAATGGGACAGGCGGCATCCGTAGTAGCTGCCTCCAAAGGGATAGCCGTAGCCTAAGGTGGCGTTAGAAGAGGCGGGCGGCGCGGGACACTGCCTGGCTGCATCTGGAGCAGGTATTTCCGTGTAAACGGAACCCTGGGGAGTCCCAATGGTGCTGGAATGGCGACCCAGGACCGGGTGGGTGATTAAATCCCTGCAGTGGCTCGTTGGACAGTTCCCACTGAGCCCTTCCATGGCTGGGATTTTAGTCTGGCTGTTTTCATTCGGGTTCTCCTCATACACGTACATGAAAGTGTCCGCCCAGCGTGGATGCAAAATCACTGAAGTCGTCATATCATGGTCTGCCCGAGCTTTTTAAAAACTCGACTTCCGAAAGAGAGAGAGAGAGAGAGAGAGAGAGAGAGAGAGAGAGAGAGAGAGAGAGAGAGAGAGAGAGAGAGAGTGAGAGAGAGAGAGAAAGACAAGTCCCCAACATATTGTTTACCCCGGGAGCATGCGCAGAGGCGGCGGGATGGGTCTGCTTCATTAAGAAATCTGCCGGGCCACGTGACCTCTGGAGGCCTCCGATTGGCTGCCTCCTGGAGACAGAGGTAGGAATCTTTAAAGGCAAAGTGAGTCACCCATTGATTGTAAAGAGAATGGGGAGATAAATAAGGGGGGAAAAGGGGGGGAGGTCTATGTTTGGCCGACACAAAGAGCTCGCTATTTGTCCTGCGGATCTTGGGGGGGGGGGCACCTTAGCGCTAAATATAAAAGCGATGATTGGAATAAGCTTGCTCCTGGTCTGCCTTTCCCTCTCTGGTTATTGTAGTACCGAGGAGAAAAGGCATTTGCTTATATATCCGGGAGGGGTGGACCGATGTACCTGGGGGAATGAACTGAAAGGGGTGGGGGTGGGGTGAAACCCCTACTAATGGTCATAATAAGGAAAACGTAGTGAGCGGAAATCTGGGATGGGGGGTCGGAGCAAGGATTTGGTAATTTTACAAGGGGAAAAAAAAGGAGAGCTGCGGAATATTAGCACAAAAAGACCTGCTTTTAAAAACAACAACAACTGGAAAATGGTAAATCTTATTGTAGCGCTTAGGTGCGGTTGGGCTGCTTTACCTCCCTCCCCCCAACCTCATCCCCGCTCCTGTTTCTGGGAATCAACTCTTGGATCTTACGGGAACTCAGGAATCTTGGACGTTTATCACTCCGGAAATTGATTTTTTTCTTCTCTCGGTCTCCAGAGTGAGTGGGGAGGGAGGGATCAAGATCTGCTTGCTTTAACATATGTGTATCAGCTGATAGTTTTGCGCAGTACAAATGTTTTTTTAAGTATCTTATTTTTCGAAGAACGTCTTTACAACATTTAACCCTTTGTTTGCTTCAAGTGTCCAATAAAATTGTATTAATATTAGAAACCAAAACAAAGCTACAGTATACCTTATTTTTCACTTAAAGTGTGCATTTGAGATTTTGCTTGCTAGTTTCCCCGGCTTTTTTTCTTCTTTTTGTTGATTTTTTTTTTAACCTTTCAAACAAACCATTATTGGGACATAAAGAAATAAATGTAATAGGAAAAACAGAAAGGAGTCACCACCAACCTCACAAGAACTTCTTAGATGCTTTCGAAACACTTCAACTTTTTCTATAGATGCATTCCTTCTATGAGTCCAACCTAATAATGTTTATTACTTTGTGTTCAATTAACTGATGATTTCAAAGAGACTGGCTGTGTTGATATTGTGTGATTATGTTATTAAAATTTAATATTGTAGCAGTGAACAGTGCAACAATGATTGTGCGTACTACATATGTGGTCTGAAGTTTGATTAGCATGTGCATGCATGGTGTGTGTGTGTGTGTGTGTAAAAGACAATAAATGCAACTGAGTATACACAATATAAACTGAATCTGAGATGGATGGCTCATAATGAAATAGAAGAATTGCAAGCTACTCTTCCTAAGATTGATGGCTATAATGCACGCTGCCCCCCCCCCCCAACACTTTGCAGGCAGTTCTGGATGACGGGATCAGTTAATTTGTTTATTTACTTCTCAGGGACACATGTCTCCCCCCTTTTAAAAATTCTCCTAATTTTGTGTCTGAAACCATGGGAAATTTAGCTTAAAAGGAGCAGGGATCTTCCATTTCCCTCTCTTCCTCCTTACTCTTCCTCCCCATTTTATGCGAAATAATCTTGGCAAATGTGAACATTAAGATGAACCAGGATCTTGGTGGTGCAGGGAAAAATACAGTTCTGAGAAAGGAAAATGGAGTGGAGGAGGGGGGGAAGCGGCCAAATTTTGCCTATAGCCATCTATATATCGTGTAGGTTTACTCAAAACCAAGTTCCATTGAATTCAGTCCCTTTTATTTCAAACAAAGATTGGTAGGGCTATTGCTTCCAAGATCCTATGGTCAACAAAGTTAACTTATTGATCAAGAAGAATCCACCAAAATAAATACACAAATCAATAAGTGGATCCAATCTAATATAATTGGAGCCATAAAGGCTGAATATCCAGGTTATGTGATACCCACCTATGGGTCAAATATCAATATTTTCCTATATTAAGGAACAGTAGTGGCACATTAGATTTTCCGCTGCCAGAATTTAAGGAGAATTATCAATAAATGCAGGAATAATTACTATATCTGCACTTCCAAGATAATTACTGCCTGCTATCAATAAAGCACCCTGGTATGAGGTGAAGCTGGAAAATTCCAGCCAAAGAAATTCTATCCAAAAATTTTCCAACCAAAGAATCATCTGAAGTTTCTGCCAAATACGACATCTTCAAAAGAGGCATCCAGGCTTCACACGCAACTCATGTTTACACTTTTGCACGTGTAACAATCAAACCAGGCAAAGTCCAAGGTCAAGGTGGAATAGACAAATTGTTTCACAATCAGCCTTCTTTGACCTCAGTCTTAGTGAACTTTACTTGTGGAATCCAAGTGACTAAGAATGTGTGGTGTTCAATAGGTGGGCTATTGCTAATAATGGAGAAAACCAAAGTCTTAATTCAAAACATCTAATTTAATTGTTCTTTGAGAAATACAGAGAGCATTGGACATCCCTTTCTGAAATACAATTTGAATGTTTTAAAGAGTTGATACACATTTTTAAAGCATGGGACACAGAAGACATGCTCTTCATGATTTTGGCAATTGATTTGATAAAATCAAGGCATATATCAGTCAGGAGAATAAACTGAATAAAATAACACACATTTGACAGTACATGTAAGAGATATAAGAGATTATGTATAAATGAAAGAGTACTCTCAAGGTTTAAAATTATGTCCAGAAATACTAAACACTGTGAGTTATTTTAAAAGTGGTTTCTGAGTAAATGAGACAAAATTAATTAAAAGTTGACTTTGACCTTTTTCCAGATTATGTAAGATTATTTACAATGTTCATTTCAATGAAATATAGTTTTAATTAACAGTTGGATTTTACAGTTTCATTTCTGTTAGCACATCTTAAAAGGAATCAGAAAAATTAAATGAAGAAAACTGAATGAAGAATTTGCACATTTCATTCTCTGAGAGAAACATTAATTTTAAAACTTTTCTTAAGAAGTGAAGTCTTTCTCTTTCTTTCTTTCTTTCTTTCTTTCTTTCTTTCTTTCTTTCTTTCTTTCTTTCTTTCTTTCTTTCTTTCTCTCTCTCTCTCTCTCTCTCTCTCTCTCTCTCTTCTTTCTTTCTTTCTTTCTTTCTTTCTTTCTTTCTTTCTTTTTCTTTCTTCTTTCCTCACAGCAGTTTATTCCTGAGCCGTAAGACCCTCTTTATTTATTTGCCTTGTCTTAAGCAGTTTTTCATTTCATAAATTGTTCAGCACTATCTCATTTAAAGGGGCTGATCTGGCTAAGATAGGGAGCTGTTGGCTGATAGCAGAAATCAATTTTAGCAGGTTAATTAACTTAAAATTGCACACCAAGGCAGGTTTGTAACTTTGGAAAAAGAGGAACGTGCAGCTCCGCTTATGATTGTGACAATGTCATATAATAAAAGAAAGAAAGAAAGAAAGAGAAAAAGGAAGGAAAAGAAAAGAGAAGAAAAAGAGAGCCACATTGACTCCTGAGATTCCATTCATTTTGCACCCCTTTCCATTCACGCACGCGTGCACACAAACAGAAGACAAAATAGAAAGACCTTGAGTCAGAGAAAGGGAGAAATCTGAAACACCAAACGATGGGACAGCCCCAAGTTTTACTCAAAAGTAAGATCCTTTCTAAAAGTTTTGTCAAGGAAAACAGCCCGTCCTGATGGGGAGACTCCAAGGAATGGAAAGATTCTACTTCCTGCTGGTTATACCCGGGTTGTGCTGTTAAGGTGTAAATGTGTTTAGTACGTCCAATAAGCAGTAAATTGGGGCTTTTTGTAGAGGAAAAGGAGGAGGACGATGATAAAGAAGGGTTTCATTTGGAAAGCAGCAGTCTAACTCTTCCTTGCTTTAATTGCAATGACTGATCTGATTATGGAGGTGAGGGGTGTGCTCGAAGAATGAGATAAAGTCCTTAATTGCAGTTAGTGATTAATTGCCAAGAACGCAACATACTGAGCCATCTTCTGGAAACTTTCATATTTAGTTAACTCTGGTATGTTGTAAAGGGCAGATAAGGAAAGTCTCCAATAAGTCTCTCCCCTGATCCATGTTGTAAAAAAAGCAAACCACAGTACTAAAAATTGAGAAAATGGTCTACCTGTGTAAACCTTTTCTTGAAGTGAAATCTGCCTCTTTTCATTTCTAATTTATTTCTAGGTAAAGAGGCAAGGTTGAAATGTCGTCTATTTCCACCCCACCAACTCCGGATCGGCCACCAGAGTTATTCACACAAATAACACTCTCTCCATATTCTTTCTAAAATACTTCAGCCTTAACCATAACCCAATGCTTGGCAACTCAGAAGTACATTCCACTGAGTTTAATAGGGTTTATTTCCCAAGTCGTGTTTACAAAATTTACCACCTTAATGCCCGAGTCCAAATGCACCTTATTTTTAAAATGGTACGTTTTGTAGACTCGCCCCGCAAGGGAGCCACCTAAATAATGGTTTCATGCAGAACCTGTTAGTTAGTTGGAGATAGTAAGAGATGTGTAAACTAATTAAACCAACAAGTAAGCCAACTCTCTTGGGACAATCATACTAAACCTGCCCAGAAATTACTGAAGAGCGTCTGTCCGCTCCTTTTTTCAGGAGGAAAAAAAGAGACGCAGTTAACGTTTCATTTAGAGCTGCAGAAGAACAGCCTTTATAATGTCTTAAGTATGCCTACCTGTCAAAAGGGGAAAGGGGAAACAAAAGGAGAACTACCTTTAAAAAATGCTGCTAGAGGAACTTTTTAAAAGTGTTCCCCGTCCACTTACTACAAACCTTTTATCAAGGGACTCTGTCAAATTTTGGAAATAGGTTTCACAAATAGAATGGAATGTTGGCTTTCCAAGACAATTCGTTCCTAGATCCCAGTGGAAACCCTTGGCAGAGTAGGACTCTGAACTAATCTTTCTATCCACCCCCCTCTCACCTGCAAGGAAGTCCTCTCAAGGTAGGGTGCCTCACCAGTCGCCACTCGGATTCTGATAATAAATAAACACCGGGGCTGAAATCAGAAATGCTCCCTCAAGCACTGGGAAAAGACAGACAAAAAGACAAACCAAAAGCACCACTGCGTGAGAAGTGTTTATAATGGAGAGTGTACTTTTCATTATTAAAGTATGTGAAGATGCCCAAGACATTGTCATTGCTCATAAGAGTTCTTTTTTTTCTTTTTTCTTTAATCAAAGCTTTTCCTTGACTGGAGCCTTGGTTTTGTTTTTGTTTTTTAAGAATTCTTTCTTTTTATGTTTTGTTCAGACTCATCCGTGTTAAGGCCACGCCTTTGCAAACTTCTCCGTTTCAGTGTATGTGTGTGTGCGCGCGCGTGGGGGGGATTATAAGCCCCCTTTCTTCACTGGAGAGTTGAATTAATATAATTGTCTCAAGATTTCTGGATCCTCCCCAAGGGATGAAAAAAACAACCACATAGGACTTTGTTAAATACACTCCCCAAAAGCCCTTGGAAAAGTTTCCTAAAGAAATGGCTCGCCTTTCCATGTTCACAGCCCAAGGAACGGGAGACAAGTGAAGCGTCCACTTATACTCCAACTTCCATGTCTTTTCCCACTTCGCCACAAAACTTAAGTTGGCTGTGCTTGGTTTATTAGGGGACGGTCTCAAGGTATCTTATCTTCCATTGGGAGACTGACAGCCCAGAGGCGGCGGTTCTAGACATTCCTGCGGGGTTTTCCTCTTTCCTGCCTACCTTGGGTCTAAGAAGCCTTCGAGAATGGAGTTGCCTCCAGAAATAGTGGTAGTGGGGGATCCTGTCGGGCCATGCTGGAGGAGGGTCTTGTGCTTTTGCTCTCGGCTTGCGACGTGCTACATCTTGGAGAACTTCACGGGTTCCTCGTTTTCCCTCTGCGCCGCCACCTCTCTGACGAAAACGCACGCCCGGACGTTAAAATGAGTGCAATCGTAGATCCAAAGAGGGCTAATTAACGACCATCATTCCTTCCGCATTGTTTTTCGCCTTTTCTGCTTTTACCGCAAACTCCCGCTCAGTTGGCATTTTAAAGAATCCCGCTGCCACCGAGAAATTCTTGGTGACTGAGCCGTCGTCACCCAGCTCCCCCCAAAATGATATGGCATTAAAAAAATTTTTTTTTTAAAAAAAGGCTTTCCTTTCTTTTCTTTTCAGCTCTGCACTCCCATCGACCTACAGATACGGCCTTTCTTTGTCCCCCTCCTTCCATTCTCTCTCTCTCTGTTTTGAGAGCGGGGATTCAAGGATATACATAATTTAAAAAAAATCAATACGTACATGCATAACTTTTGTTTTTAGCATATAGTGCTAGCCCGATGAAGGCTCCCGCCGGCTGGTAGACCGAAGGGGGTTCTCTTGGAGCGGCGGGAAGGAGGCCTTCTGACCGTGGAATACAGGCGGTCCGGGTTTCTTCATTCAACCGTGTCCCCCCCACCCTTTCTTCTTAAAACAGCACCGGCATCTCTTCCCCAGCACATTAAGAGCCCTCTCTCCTGCCACCCACCCTCCCCTCCATAGAGCCTTGACAAAGGGCTATGAGAAAATGGGAAACTGGTTTCCGAGAAAGGGATTGTGTGTGTGTGTGTGAGAGAGAGCGAGAGAGCGAGAGAGCGAGAGCGAGCGCCCCTTTTAAATATGTTTAGTTCCAATGGCTTCTCTCCGTGATGACTTTACACACACACACACACACACACACACACACACACACACACACACACACACACACACACACACACACACACTTTTGTTAATAGTGCACTTACCCCTTAGGCTATGATTCAGAAGCAGACAAATAAAACTACCTCTTCCCGTTTAGTGCCCTGTCTGGTCGGAAGTCCAAGTTCATTTCCAAGTTAAAAGGAGTGGTAGGCTCCCTTCTCAAGTCACAATTGGAAAGGGGAGGAATTGCTGGTCCTTATTGTCAACAAACCCGGCATCTCCAAAACTATTGGAAACACCAGCCTGGACTGTTACCCTGGAAGCAAGTGGGCATTCAAGTTCCGATTTCTTCTCCCTTGAGTAATTTGCTTTCTATTTTATTTGTTCTCATTTTTTAAAAAAGTATGTTTCGGAATAGAATAGAATTGGATATAATACTTCATTTGGCCAAGTGTGGCTAGACGCACAAGGAATTTTTGCTAAAGCCTAGAACACAGAATATTAGCCACTGGATAAACTCTCTACCTTCATTCTTTCATGTGGATGTCTTGGAAAAACATTATCAAGGGGAGGCTATTTGCAGGAGAAAAGATTTGACTTCCTGGATTTCAGAAAACTGTATCCAGTAAAATTCAAAAAAGGAAGAGTATCCCAGGTATGTGATAGCTCTTTTATTTTTATTTCTCTCTCTCTCTGAGCTTTTTCTGTTTCTCTTTTTAAAACTGCACTCTGTATTCATTCTCTACCTATCTCTGGGGAAAGCTCCGATGCTTGCAATGGTCTTGGATCCTGCTTCAGCTGAACATCTATGGACTTATCTTAGACCAAATAATTGGGTGTTGAATTTTGTCAATTTTGTCCTTTCCATTGAACTTGCAGTTTTCCATACACACTTCCCAGTGATCGTGGAGATTACATCCAGAGAAAAGGAGGCAGAGTGTAGGATTGGGTGATCGGCTAGCTAGAAGAGTAAAAGTTGAAGAAGTTATGCAGTTGTTTAAACTTAAAGCAGGAACAATTAATTATTTTACTAGGCATTTAGATTGTTCCCGTGATGAACAGCTCCGGGCACCACACATCCCAACTTCTACAAGTTGGGTTAAAAACAATGCAGTAAAAAGAAAGCATATTAATAATATTAATAAAGTGTACGTATATGTACATCTCTCTCTCTCTCTCTCTCTCTCTCTCTCTCTCTCTCTCTCTCTCTCTCTCTCTCTCTCTCTCTCTCTCTCTCTCTCTCTCTCTCTCTCTCTCTCTGTGTGTGTGTGTGTGTGTGTGTGTGTGTGTGTATCATGCTGTATATCTATCTATCCCTGGGAACGTTCCTCAAATTAATCCAATTCACTGAAACCCCAAAAGAAATATTTTCATGCGGGGGGGGGCAGTTGGTACGCCATTCCATTGCCCAAAGCCTGATGCAATATCTAGCGAACTGATATGTGTGGATTATTGGCCACTGTTTTCCCAGGGGCCAATAATCCACACAAAGCAGTTGGCTAGATATTGGACCAGGGGTCCAAACCAGAAGGGGACTGCTTGTGTTCCTGAGGAAAACTAGGAGGGATGGGGTCAGTGGGCAGATGGGTGGGAATGCTGTTGCATAGAATGGGTGCAGGCAGGAATTCAAAAACCTGGCTTCGGTGGGTCTTGGTTAGCAAGGCCGTCTCTGCCTGAACTTATTGGATGGGCAGATAATATCGGGAGTAGGTAGTCCAGTAGATACCTATTGTATTCTGGTTGGACTCTCTTTGTCAACGCAGTCTTTCTTGTCCTCTGTATGCACACGCATAGGGACACCCAGATTTATGGAGTGATTCATTTCTCTCTAAATATATATCCCTATCGCAAGGCAATCAAACCAGTCAGTCCTAGAGGAGATCAACCCTGACTGCTCTTTAGAAGGCCAGATCCTGAAGATGAAACTCAAATACTTTGGACACCTAATGAGAAGGAAGGACTCACTGGAGAAGAGCCTAAGGCTGGGAAAGATTGAGGGCAAAAGAAGAAGGGGATGAGGGAGAACGAGGTGGCTGGATGGAGTCACTGAAGCAGTTGGCTTAAATGGACTCCGGGGGATGGTAGATGACAGGAAGGCCTGGAGGAACGTTGGCCGTGCGGACTCGCGATGGTGGGTAGGACACAACTTCGCAACTAACAAAAAAAATATCCCCTATTATGAGATTCCCCCCCCCTCCCCGCAAAAAAGAGAATTAATTAGTTCAGGCATATCTCTTAAGCTACAAGAAGTTCTTTCCCACATTATATGAACGAAGTATGAACCAGGTTCTTGGTAGTTCCGCCATATGCTTATAAACTTTGAAATCCCCTCTGATCCTCCTCTTTGTACCTCTTAGATGCCTTCTCTTCAGCCCCTGCTGAGGCTTGCTTTGCTGCAAACTGTTGCTTTGGTGTCTCTGTCTCCAAGTTTGTTTTTCATATGTTTGGTATTATTTTGCTGTCTTCTGGAAATTCTTGCCCTGGTGGGAGATATTGGTTTCAATCACGGACTGGCAAGACACCCAGCTGGATTTGGAGAAGGGGATCTTTCAGAACACGAAGGTTTTCTTTCGCAAGTGCATTTTCGAGAGATTAATACCTTGCCCATCACTTGTTATATTTTACCTTGAGGGCTGCAGGTTCTCTCTCCCTAAAATGTGTGAAGGGATGCGTATTTTCTTTCTCCGTCCCTTCTGTTCTATGGTAAAATAGTTTCCGCCAGGCCTGTTAAGGGAGCACTCAAAAGGGAGACTTTGCCTCTCAATTATTTACAATGGATATATTAATTTTAAACTCCTTTGCCAAGCTGATGTGAAAAGTCTGCAAAAGCTTCCTCTCCCCTCCCTCCCCCTGCGAGTTCTTTGGGCACTTGAGGGCCAGCGTTGCTACAGCAGAGCATTAAAATAAGTTTAGACTTCTCACCTCCGAGGTGCATGCTTTTGGGCCCAGGTTAGGTCACCTGACTAGCATAACTCCATTTCATCACAGGAAGAGAAAAGAGGCCCCTAAAACTAAGGAAAAGTCAGCCTTTTCTACCCCTAGGAGCAAAACAAAGAAACTTGGCCTTTGGCCAGATTGAACATGGCATAGTAACACTTCAGTGGGACTTTTGGGTATTTTTGATGGTTTATAAATCAAGCCTTTTTCCTCTTTTTTCCACAAGGAACAGGCAGTCCCCCATTTTACACAGTTAGGGAAGCATACTGTCTTTGGGTGAAAATAAGTAATAAAAATATGGGGGGATTGAATCTTCTCATTGACTGCAACAGAGCAGAAACTGGATCCTTGGAGAATTATTTGAAATATTGAAATGGGACTATAAGAGAAATCTTCCTCTTCCTCTTCCTCTTCCCCATCTATGTGACTGTGTGTGTGTGTGTGTGTGAGAGAGAGAGAGAGAGAGAGAGAGAGAGACAGACAGACAGACAGACAGACAGACAGACAGACAGTCAGTCAGACAGACAGACCCATATTTCAATCAGATCCTAACCAAATTAACTCTAAAAGGAAGTCCTCTTAATCTTCAGCTTGCTTGGAATAATGCCAGTTTGCCCCCCCCCAACATGCAGTGGATTAAAGGTGAGGAGACTTTCATTAGTCAGGTTTTCCAAATTGTAGATGATCTAGGAACCTCAGTATGAATAGATTGGTGAATTCCTTGGCGCATAAACTTGATCAAAGTGTTCTTGTTTCGAGTTTAGGGCTTAACAAAAAACCTAACCAGCTGCCAAAATGGATCTCATCTCTCTCTCTCCCTCTCCCCTCCACACGAACACACACACACACACACACACACACACACACACACACACACACACACACACACACACACACACACACTTACGGTACTTCCCATCCCCTCTCCATACTCTGTAGTGGGCAACAGGAATTCTGGTTTGTAATGCACACCAGTAGAGATATAAATTATTTATAGTGTGCCTTTCAACATGCTTTAGATGTTAAAGGCTTGAAGGATTCTTCTTAATATCTGGCTCGCAGAAAGATGGCGGGGGGGGGGGGAGCTTCAAATATCGCTTCCTTTGCCCTGGTGCAAGAATCATGTACATTCCTCCTTCTCATAAAGTTCAGACACAGAAAAAAGGAAGAGGGGAGGGGTTGTCTATCAGAGATAGCTTTGGAACAAAGAGGGAGCCCCTTCATTTCCACCTAATCTATACCCAGAAGGAAACAGGAAACCATGGCTTGGTTACTACTCTGAAATATTTGAGTAGTGTTTTTTTAAAAATAAGTCAATTACAGTTTCTTGCTGGAGCAGAAAGGAGAAAGTTAAAAGTCTTATTATTTAGTGGTTGTCTCCTATTCCTTGTACTGCAACCAGAGATTAATTGTTAGAATTCTGTTCCACGCATGGGAACTTTCCTGGGGTTCCTGCAAGGCTCCATTTTGTTCTCCGAGTTATTTAACATGTACATGAAGGTTTTTTGGGGGGGGGGATCATTCTCAGATTTGGGGATAGTTGTCCAGACTCTGCTGAGGATGCTCAGGTCCCCCCCCCGTGTGGTTTTTGGTGACAGATATTACTAGAACCACCGTGTGTTTTCAAGCTTAAAAAAACTAGAAGTGGGGGAATAAGATGAAGACAGTGGGAGGTATAACTATTCTGGGAACTGTACTTCTGGATTCAAGAGATATGCCTGTTCTGGGAGAGTTTGCACTCTCCTTGAAGGAACAGATTTGGAGTAAGAGGGTTCCCATAGAAGAGAATAAATCTAGCTGGGGTGGGGGTTGAACAATGGAGTCCTTGCTGCTCTCTAAGCTTGGTTGTTTGCTTCCAGACATTACCCAACTAAAAAACATCATCTTTGCTAGGTTGTTCCTGTTTTTATACAGTAGCTTGAGCAGCCAATGTTGGTGAGAGTATGGTTTTTCTCCTTGGTAATTTCTTGATTAAGTTATTGTTTTTTGATTGTTTGTTTGTCTGGTATTAATCCTTGCTTATCTGGGGTGCAGGCTGCTGGAGGATATGTGTTCTGTTTTGTTTTCTTCTTAACTTTTTTATTGCCCCCTTTTGAATGGTGTATAAATGCAGTTTCTGTGTCTATTGCTGGTTGGTTTGTCTGAATGTCAAGCTTCCAGGAATTCCCTAGAAATTTCTTATTGAAAAATCATCCTCGCTGATCAAGTGCTCCATTACCAAAGTAACAATCCAACTTCCCACAAAAGGAACTGTGTATGAACATTATTCAGTTGAGTACATTGCGGCAACTCAGAACACCAAAAAAAAAAAAAAAAAAAAAAGGAAATAGACCACCTATACAACATCTTCCAACAAAACGGATTCCCATGTAACTTTATCAAATGTGCCTGACTATATAACCCACTATAGCACAACCAACACAAGCTATGAAAAGGATAACCACTACCATACCTCAAAAACATCTTGGAGGAAAAAAATTGCAGACTATTACAACCATACAGCATCATCATAGCATGCAAATCAAATAAATCTCTCAAAAATATCTTAAGCAAACCAAAAGCCAAAGTAATCCAAGAAGAAAAAAAGGAACAATCTACAACATATAGTGTTAGGATAGTAATGGCCACTATGTAGGCCTGAGAGGCTGAAGACTAGCAGAGAACATCCATGAACACCAGCTAGCAGTTGGAAGACATGAGGAAACTCTTTAATTTCACAAACCATAATTTCAGTTGGAAAACCCATGAGCATTCTAGACCAGGGGTGTCAAACTCAAGGCCCGGGGGCCAGATCCGGCCCGTGGACTGCTTAGATCTGGCCCGAGGGGCCGCTCTGGAAACAGTGAAGGACCGGCCCGGGGTGCCTCTGCCAGCAAAAACAGAGCTCGGGAGGGCCTCATGCAGCCCTCCCGAGCTCCATTTTCACTGGCAGAGGGTTGCAGGAGGCCATCCCAGCCGAAAACGGAGCTCACAAGGACTGCGTGTGCCCCGCCCCCCCCAGCTCTGTTTTTGCTGGCAGAAAGTTGCAGGAGGCTGTCGCAGTCGAAAACAGAACTCGGGAGCCCATTTTTGCTGGCAGAGCGCTTGGGCCGCCACAGGCGCCCCCAACACGAATGATGTCATGCTGACCTTGCCCACCCTGGCCACACCCACCCCAGCCCCCTGAGGTCAAGAACAACCCCTCAATGAAATCAAGTTTGACACCTCTGTTCTAGAGACCAAGCTAATTAAAAAAAATTCTAGAGAATTCCTAGAAGCTTGACATTTGGACTGATCAGATATTAACAGACACACAGGTATAAACCACATTTACACACCATTCAAAAGATACAATAAACTAGCTAAGAATGAAACAACAAGATCAGAACACATCTTCTCCAGCAGCCAACACTCAGATAAGCAGGGATTAAGACCAAATAATTAAAGATAATATTTGTACCTTCAGGTTGAACTGTGGAGACTTTGGTACTCTCTGAGCTTGGTTGATTGTTTGTTTCATTTCCAGACTAGGTAACATCATAGCTAACCAGGGTAACATCATACATAGTCAGGTAATGAAATGTGGGCAAACAAACAACCAAGCTCAGAGACCACCAAGGACCAGACAAACATTCAAACAGAAAACACTACCTTAATCAAGGAACTACCAAGGAGAGAAAACCACACCCCATCAACACTGGCAGGGTAAGCTATTGTATATAAACAGGGAGCAAACTGTCAGAGTTACGCAATAAATCAGAAGCTTCAAAAGATAACTGCATTTTGCTGATTCAAATAACTTCTTTATAAGTAGAATAAAACATTAACAATACCACACTTTGTTTCAGATCACATGTTGAGATGTTTTCACAGCAAGCTTTAATGGTGGACAGAGTAAACCACGCCCTTCTTCTTGCTAAGTTTCTGGACATGCTCAAATTAACACTTCAGCCGGATTGGCTGACTCAATCACATGGCTCTCCCAGTCATGAATATTTCAACACTCCTCCCTTCATTACTGGGAGAGACATCAGACCTATTGGATTTAAACATTTCCTATAATGGACACCACCCAATGGTTTGGTCATCATGTCTGCTAAATTATCCTCTGAAGAACAATGATGTAAACGTATCAATTTTTCTTTTACAGCTTCCCTGACATTACAATACTTAATGTCCACATGTTTACTTCTGTTCTTCACTCTGTCACCTGTTGCCATTTTTATACAGGCAGCATTATCTTCATAAACAGTTACAGCTTCATTTACATTTACATTTAAATCTTGTAACAACTGTACATACCAAACTACTTCAGAACATAACTCAGACAATGCAATAAACTCTGCTTCAGCAGTTGAAATAGCAACCGTTGTTTGTTTTCTGGACTTCCAACCAATTAAAGCCCCTCCAAACATTATTACAATTCCAGAATTAGACTTTCTGGTTTTTACATCATTTGCATAATCACTATCAACATAACATTTCAATTTTAATTCTTCAGTGACCTTTATTTGAAGACCCAAATTCACAGTTCCCTTCAAATACCTGAGAATTCTTTTCACACCCATCCAATGCAACTTTGTAGGTGTAGCAGTAAAGCGACTTAAGATGCTCACTGCACAAGCTATGTCTGGTCTGGACCACTGTGACAGATATAACAGACTCCCTATTGCAGAGTGATATATCTCCTGATCACAGGCTTCACTTTTGTCCTCACCCAAACTATTGTAAAAATCTGTGCTCATAGGTGTAGGAGCAATATTACAATCTTTCATGTTATACTTCTCTAATAATTGTTCAATTTTTCTCCTTTGACTGAGAATATAACCCTTTTCAGTTTTTTGTATCTCTACACCGAGATAATTCTTTATTTCTCCCAAATTCTTTAATTCAAATTTCTTTTCTAACTTATTAGCAAATTCTTCAACTTGTGATGCATCCTTTGCAATGAAACAAAGATCATCCACAAATGCTAATAGTAGACAATTCCCACCTTGTAACTTTCCAGTGTATATGCAACCATCAGCTTTGCAACTCTTGAACCCAAGACCTTTCAATGCAGTATCTAGACAGATATTCCAATTTCTGGCTGACTGCTTCAGCCCATAAATGGCCTTGTTCAATTTATACACCATGTTAGGCTTTTTATTTTCATACCCTGGCGCTTGAACCATATAAATTTCTTCCTCTAATTCAGCATTGAGGAATGCAGTGGTTATATCAAAATGCCAAATTCTATGCCTATATGCTGATGCTAATGCCAGTGCTAGTCTTATGCTCTCACCTTTTACAGTTGGCGCGAACACCTCATCATAGTGCACATTCTTTAATTGAGAAAAACCTTGTGCCACCAATCTTGCCTTATACTGTACTTCATTATTGGGTAATACCTTTTTCTTGTATACCCACTTACATCCTACAGCTTTCGTACCCTGTGGCAAAGTCACAGATGTGAACACTTCATGATCGCCCATGGATTTCATCTCTTTATCCATGGCTTCCTTCCACTTTTCTTGTTCAACTTTTGGTAATGCCAATACTTCCTTATAGTTTCTTGGCTCATACCACACATTACAAACTTTAACTTTACTGGCAGAATACCTGTCTGGCGGAACCCCTCTGTTCCTATGCTCTGACCTACGTGGCATTGCCTGTTCTTGTGTTTCAAGCTTTTCTGGCTTCATATCTTGTTCAGACTCTCCTCCCTGAACATTGACACCTTCAGTAAATGATTCACCATCATTACATGAGTTATTGTCACTAAGTGGATCACCGTCGCTAAGTGGATCACCATCACTAAGTGAGACATTTTCAGAATTTGCATCAATTCTGTTCCAATTTTGTTCTGCAAAACTAGCAGACCTTGAAATTACAATCCTTTTACTTCCATCGCTAAAGCGATACCCTTTTGAGCCTGGCTCATAGCCCACAAATCTGAGCTTTCTAGCCTTTTGTTGTCCCTTTCTTCTGATTGCCTTTGGAATATGTACCCAAGCAGTACTTCCAAATATTTTTAAATGTGCTAGAGAAGGCTTTCTCCCATATAGCATTGCATATGGAGTATTATTGATGGATGAACTCCACAGCCTATTAACTAAATAATTGGCAGTCAGTATGGCTTCACCCCAATATGACCTGCTCATACCAGAATCCTCCAGTAATGAGTCTTTCATTGTTTGCAAAACACCATTCCTCTTTTCAGCCACTCCGTTCTCTCCCGGTGTGTAAGGATTTGTGCGCCTGTGTCTTATTCCCAATTGTCTCAACCATTGTTGAAAATTTGTTGACATAAATTCAGAACCTCTGTCAGTTTGCAACTGACATACCTGTTGTTTGTACCTTCTCTCTACAAAACTTAACCATTGCTTAAATTGCTGTAGCACCTCTGTTTTACTCTTAAGTAAGTAGCAAAACCCAAACCTGCTGTAGTCATCCACAATGACCAGCGCATACTTTGCTCCTCCCAAACTGGCTTGCATAGGCCCAATTAAATCAGCATGCACCAGTTCTAGAACTCTTGTGGTTTGTCTTGTGTTAAACTTGCTCACTGGGAATGCTTTGGATTTCGATGCTTTGCATACTGCACAATCCAAATATGCCTTACATCCCTTCAAATCTAATCCTTCTGCAAATTCTTTCATTTGTTGAACAACCTTAAAATTAGCATGACCAAGTCGTCTGTGCAGAAGATGAACACACGAATTGTGTTCTGCTACATTTTTAAATATCTGGGAACAATGTGGCACCTTTTGTCCCTGCAATACATAAAGATTATCCTCTTTTATGCCCTGTGCACAAACATTCCCATTTCTTTGGATGATACACTTCCCATTAACAAATGTGGTTTCATAACCTTGCTTGTCTAAACTAGACACACTTAACAAATTATGCTCCATTTCAGGTACACATAACACATCAGTAAACCTGGATTCCAAATATGGAATTTGCACATCGCCTCTTCCAATGATTTTAGCCTTTTGACCATTGGCTAAGGCCACTTCTTCATTGTTTTCTGGGAAAAATCTGGAAAATAAGTCAGAATTATTAACAATTGTTTGACTAGCCCCACTGTCAATCAACCATTTGTCTCTATTGTTATTATAACAAACTTTTGCAACTGCAATCTGTCCTTGCAAATAATGTCTCTTGTCTTGCATATTTCTTCTCTGTGCACAGCTTTTCTGCAGATGATTGGTTTCTCCACAAATGAAACACGCTTTCTTATCTTGCTTGAAGAATTGTTGCTGTGTAACTTGATCTCTCCTGCCTCTGCTTTCCTCTTGTCTGCAGACACCTTGGCTGTTGCTAGAGATAGGCAGCCTGTGGAAAATTTTGCTGGAGACTTGCTGTAAGTTTCCACTGTACTCCTTGTTGAGCCCCCGCCTGTGGAATTTTCCATCAGCATGGCTGAAAAGCCTTTTCTCATATTCATTCAATAAACACGATTTCAAAGCCTCCAAATTCAAATCTGCTTCTGGCTTACTTTCAAAAATAGCTGATACAGTCTCCCAGCTTTGATCCAAACTATTTAACACTAATAAAACTTTCTGGGACTCTGGAAACTTTACTCCACGTTGCTCCAATTCTAGAAAATTAGACTGCATTTTCATTAAATGATCTTCCATAGAATCTCCTGTCTGCATACTGGCTCTAAAAAGCTTTCTCGAAAGTTGGACCACATTACACGCAGAAACATTGACATGTACTGCTTTCAATTTCTGCCATATTTCTTTTGCAGACTTTAATTCAGCTACATTTAAGAATTGATCATCCCCCAGACTTAACAGAAGATAAGCCATAGCTTTGTCATGAGCCTTTTGGTCTGCTGCTCCAAGCACTTGCGGGGGGTCTGCTACTATGTCCCATAATTCTTTTGCTTTCAAAAAACATTCCATTTTTGCAGCCCAAATTAAATAATTTTTCTTCCCCAATTTAGGTATTGGACTGTCTTTAAATTCCATAGCAGCAGCCATCCTGCTTTATTTTTTTCTTCTCTGCCTGTTCCTTTAACAACACAGACAGCTTCTTATCAGCTTTAAATTACAATGCAGGTTTAACTTTACTTCTTGAGCGATTCCTGGGCCCATAACCTGTCAGAGTTACGCAATAAATCAGAAGCTTCAAAAGATAACTGCATTTTGCTGATTCAAATAACTTCTTTATAAGTAGAATAAAACATTAACAATACCACACTTTGTTTCAGATCACATGTTGAGATGTTTTCACAGCAAGCTTTAATGGTGGACAGAGTAAACCACGCCCTTCTTCTTGCTAAGTTTCTGGACATGCTCAAATTAACACTTCAGCCGGATTGGCTGACTCAATCACATGGCTCTCCCAGTCATGAATATTTCAACACAAACCCCATGCTCATCAGCACTGATGATGTTACCTAATTGGATAATGTTTGCAAGCAAGCAACGAAACTCAGAGAACAGTAAAAGAACTTCATAGAAGATTCCCCTGGTTCATCTGCTTATGATGGAAAGCCATATAGTATTGTTTGTGAAGAGGTCCTTAACATATTTGAGTGACTAAATAGGTATATCCTTATCCAGAGGAGAGAAATATGGGTGGTAACTAATATACTGGTAATCTGAGGGTTGGTTTACTGCAATGAACTTCCCTTGAAGATAGATCAGAAATGCAGCAACATAATGTGGGTTCTGTAGTGCCATATGTTGAAACAATTTCATTGTTGTCGATTGCTTTCCAAACCCAAATCGTCTTTGCATATAAACCCTTACAAAATGTAGGAGCGACTTACAGAAATGCTACTTTCCCTGAGGTCATCGTTGAAGCATGTTTTGGAGATTTTTTTTACAGGAATAACTGGGCCAACTTTCTCCACACAAGCCCAAATAATGTGGAATAAATTGCCACCAGAGTGGTAACAAGCATCCTGCTTACTATAGTTTAGGAAGAGATTTAGAGCATATTTATTTTTCCAGGTCTTATTTTCCAAATAAATAAATATTTAGAATTAGATCAGTAGCGGCAACATGCAAATATTTCCTTTTCAGCCAGATAATGGTGCCAGTGCATGATAAAATAGAGGGTGCCTCTATCCATATATACTTCCGAGCATATGTTAATACTATTTAGTTATGTGTAAGGACAATCATTTATCTGTTAAAAAGTTGGCTGGTTATTATCACTGATATTTTAGGATTTTTTTTTTACTTTTGACAAGT
This sequence comes from Diadophis punctatus similis, assembly GCA_023053685.1. Classification (NCBI taxonomy): domain Eukaryota; kingdom Metazoa; phylum Chordata; class Lepidosauria; order Squamata; family Dipsadidae; genus Diadophis; species Diadophis punctatus. Next base: position 35,100 of record JALIGW010000180.1, read on the forward strand.
TATCTTGAATAAAGGACTGGGAATGCTGCTTTGTTATATTTTCTTACTCTTCTACTTTGCATTGTTGTTTAGACCTTATACCAGATCCCTCACTCACTTTTTCTCTTCCTCTTCCCTGCACACTAAATAAACCCAGAGTAGTCTTTCCTTTCTTCCATCCCTACTTCTGAGATTCCATCACCTGGTGGTTTATAAATAGTCTTCCAATATAGAGGAATTGGGACAGACTGAGTAAAAATTACAAAGGTATTCATAATAGTGTACTTTCCAAAAACAGAGTTCTTTTGATGTTGGGGTAGGGGAAAACCAACCCAACATTCACTGCTGGGCATCTTCATTGGACCAACTGATAAAGTACTTGCAAGAACCGGAAAGCTTGCATGCTGTTTCATGATGTCTTCTGATCATGAAAAGAGTCACCGGGCGCCTGTCTAACTTAGCACAGGGATGTTGAACATTTTCCAAGCACTTCTGATCCAGTAGGGAGCCAGACATTAGAGAAGCAACTATCTCTATAAAGCCATACTATCAGGAAAGGAAGATGGGAAAAAAAACCCTCCCACAATCCCTGAAATGCCTTTTTTTTTTTTTTGCAATTCAGAGGATGCATGTTATAACCATAGCTTAACTGCCCCAAATAAAATCAAGGCTTAAAAGGCTAACATTTTTTCAAAAATTGTTTGGAAGTTTATGGTAATTACATTGATTAAGGCAGTGTTTCTCAAGTTTGGCAGCTTGAAGATGCGTGGACTTCAACTCCCAGAATTCCCCAGCTAGCAAACTGCCACTGGATTAAAGTATCCCACAATTTTCATAAGTTCTGCAAACTTGGACTGAAGAAAATAATTGAATGTGGCATTGCTTATTTTTATTTGTTTTTATCCACTCTCTCTTAGGTTGATCCTATTTTATCATGAAAGAAGTTCATGTTTTAAAACAATCAAGAATAAATAGGAAGGCAATTTTAATTCCTTAACATTGGCAGGCAGGCAGACAAATAGAATAGAATAGAATAGAATAGAATAGAATAGAATAGAATAGAATAGAATAGAATAGAATAGAATAGAATAGAATAGAATAGAATAGAATAGAATAGAATAGAATAGAATAGAATAGAATTCTTTATTGGCCAAGTGTGATTGGACACACAAGGAATTTGTCTTTGGTGCATATGCTCTCAGTGTACATAAAAGAAAAGATACATTTGTCAAGAATCATAAGGAACAACACTTAATGATTGTCATAGGGTACAAATAAGCAATCAGGAAACAATCCATATTAATATAAATCATAAGGATACCTTCTATTGACTCCTACTTTACAATCCTAAAGAAAGATTGTGGTGTGGAAGGACCCTGTTTGTTGAGATGGGCATAAACTTTCATGATGGGCCAGAGCCCTTGCTGTCAGATCTCTGCTTCGGAAAGTTTTGCTTAGCCTGGCAACATTTACAGAGAGTTTAAGAGGATGATTCATTTCAGAGAAAAGAAGGGGTGGGAACCATTAAATTATAGCCTCTACATATAATCAAGGCAATCCCATGAATCTGAGACTCACTGATGCTTTGAAGTGTTTTTCCAGTGGGCCTCACATTAATTTTTTTAATTTAAAATATCTTATCAATTGAATACCAGTTTATCTTTTTCCTCTCTAAAATCAAAATGATTTTAGTACAGTGGTGAAATCTAAACATTTTCCCTACTGGTTCTGTGGGCATGGCTTGGTGGGCGTGGCTTGGTGGGCGTGGCTTGGTGGGCATGACTTGGTGGTCATGTGACTGGGTGGGCATGGCTTGGTGGGCATGGTCATGTGACTGGGTGAGCTCAAAAACCAACTTTCACACGTCACACACAAACAACACAAAAGCCACACAACTGACTCTCACACAATGGAAAACACACAAAATGGCACCTGCAACAACAAGCAGGAACCTCACAGAGCCACAAAGAGCTCAAAAACCAACTTTCACACTTCACACACAAACAACACAAAAGCTACACAACTGACTCTCACACAATGGAAAACACACAAAATGGCACCTGCAACAACAAGCAGGAACCTCACAGAGCCACAAAGAGCTCAAAAACCAACTTTCACACGTCACACACAAACAACACAAAAGCCACACAACTGACTCTCACACAATGGAAAACACACAAAATGGCACCTGCAACAACAAGCAGGAACCTCACAGAGCCACAAAGAGCTCAAAAACCAACTTTCACACTTCACACACAAACAACACAAAAGCCACACAACTGACTCTCACACAATGGAAAACACACAAAATGGCACCTGCAACAACAAGCAGGAACCTCACAGAGCCACAAAGAGCTCAAAAACCAACTTTCACACTTCACACACAAACAACACAAAAGCCACACAACTGACTCTCACACAATGGAAAACACACAAAATGGCACCTGCAACAACAAGCAGGAACCTCACAGAGCCACAAAGAGCTCAAAAACCAACTTTCACACTTCACACACAAACAACACAAAAGCTACACAACTGACTCGCACACAATGCAGAAGCAGCTGACTTCACACTAAATGGCCCCTGGAACAAGCAGGAATCTGACAGAGTCACAGTTCGGGCAAATAGGTAATAAAAATGCTTTAAAAAAGTAAAAAAAAAAAGGTTCTGATCCCCTGCTCAGCTGATTGTCAAACAGCTGATCTTCTTAACCTTTTTTTTTTACTTTTAAAGCATTTTTTTACTACCAGTTTGGGCAAATAGGTAGTAAAAATGCTTTAAAAAAGTAAAAAAAGGTTCTGATCCCCTGCTCAGCTGATTGTCAAACAGCTGATCTTCTTAACATTTAAAAAAAACTCTTTAAAGCATTTTTTTTACTACCAGTTTGGGCGAATAGGTAGTAAAAAATGCTTGTTGTTCCCGATCATTGGAACCTTTTTTTTTTACTTTTTAAAAGCATTTTTTACTCCCGGTTCTGCGAACCAGAAGCATTTGTTACTACTGGTTCAGATGAACTGGGCCGAACCGGTAGCATTTCGCCCCTGACATTTTTAAAGAGGAAATTAAGGAATTAAAGATTCTAATGTTAGAGCTTCAGTGGAAGACACTAATCCCAGGGCTGTAGACTAGACTAAAAGTTGAAAAACATCCTGGACAAGGCAACTGTACAATAAATAACTTTTTATTATTGCCAAACGCTCCACCTTCCCCGTCACCCCCCACATCCATGAAATCACTAATTGAATTGAGGGAGACTTTACATTGGATGCAGAGTCTGTTGTAACTGGATATCAAGAATCAGACAAAATGAAATCCAACTCAGCCTGTGTAGTTTAAGACAAGTCGATTTAAATCCCAGAAACCTTTCTCAGCCACAATTCTTCCTCTTTTTCTGTACTTTTGCCCTTATAAATATACTGAATAAATAAAGAAATGCAAAAACAAAGAGAGAAAAAAACCCAAGCCAACTCCAACAATTAAAATTATAATTGCCTACCAATCACCTGGAATCTGAATGCCTATTCAAACAAAATGATTCCTGAATGAGAGGCGAGTAGGTAGCAATTGAGGTCTAGGGACAGTACGGTCCACAATATGGAGGCCAGTAAGTACCACCAAGAGGTCCTGCCTTTTGTTCTCAACCCTCTTGACCTCAAATGCGGGTGGAACTTAGAAAACCTTCCATAGATGTTCAGACCAAATGAGCAGAATTTTATATAGAAAGGCAATCCCTGATTACATATGTAATTCTGGCAATAAAATCAGAATCAATGGGGCCCCCTTTCACTACTTAAATGGTACTATCTGGTTACTCTTGAGTTGCCTGAAAATTGGACCATCATGACATTTGCTGTCTTCATACTGCCTCTCTGGAAAAGTCAACTTTTAATGGCTTTCTGAGAAATCTATAGGGTGGAAACCTATCTGATCTTGGGAGGAAATGTTTCAGAGAAGAGGGTCAGTGACTGAGATGGCTTGTTGCTGTAGTCCCAGGAGATGACACTTTTTAAGAAAGGGTACCTAAAGAGATCTCACCAGAGGTGGGTTCCTCCCGGTTTGGACCAGTTCTATAGAACTGGTAGTAACTTGGCGGCCTGGGTCGCTGGAACCGGCAGCGACCCAGGCCTGCCACGCCCCTGAGCTGGTTCTCCCGGCGGCGGCTTAGGCCCCGCCATCTTGTTTTTTGCTTCAGCGCATGCACAGCTTTTTTTAAGTACTGCGCATGTGCGCCCACGCAACGTGTCCCTGAGCGAACCGGCAGCGGGAGAATCCGGAACCCCCCCTGGATCCCACCCTTCCTATCTTGGTGGATAGGCAAAAACCTCAGGGATAAGGTAGCTCTATAGACATTTGGTTCTTAACCAAAAAATGGGTTTTAATGGTGGCAACCTGCAACTAGAATTGCGCTTGTGGTTAAGGGTTTGACTCTGTGGTCCCAGAGAGTCTCAAATCCAAGTCCACCCTCAGCCACAGAAAATCATTGCGTGCGTTGGTGTCAGTCTCTCTTGATTAGCTCAAACTATTTCCAATGTTGCTGTGAGATTAAAAGCAGAGATTGGTATGCTACAAGCTCACCTTTGGCAACCTTCATCTTCTGTAGGTGAGACAGGAGACCTCACTTCTAGTGAAGGACACACCATTTCCCCAAAGCTGGGCTTTTCTTTTCTATTACATGGACACCTAGAATATGAGTAGGGGGGGAAATGAAATCATTCCCAGTTTCCAATTTGGTACATTCATCAAACCACGAAGCAGAAACAATCAGTTGTAATTTAAAATAAAACCACTATAGACTTTGGTAAATAAAACCCACCAGATTTAACTGCTCGATTTGATCAAGAATGTCAACCTTTGAGAATACTTACAGGGTAGTTTCCTGGGATTTCGCAGCAGCTGGAAAACACTTTAGTTTTCTTCCAATCTCTTGAAGGCAAAGTGAGTTCACCAAATAGGGATTTTTTTAAACAGTTAGATGACTTGCTCAGGAGTTTTGATTAATACTGTATGGTTTAACAAAAGACAGGAGAATTAGAAAATCAGCCTGGAATGTGTATTGAGATAGAGTTTTAATCAAGGTGTACCTGGGACATGTCTTTAGTTTATAGCAAGCCAGTTCAGACCGGTTCATTCGTACCGGTGGTGGGAATGTTCCCCCGGTCGCCGAACCCACAGCGATGGCTGCCTGGCCACACCCCCAAACCAGTCCTCCATTTGCCACTTCCTGAAAGTGGCTTGGAAAGAACCCTCTACGCATGCACAGAAGCTTCTGCGCATGTGCAGAGGGTCATTTGCGCGATGTGATGGGTGTGTCTGCGCTAGCGAAGCATGCACGCACACGCAAAATGCACACTTCCAACATGATGTGAACTGGTAGAACCCACCCCTGTAGCAAACGTGTTCAATATGCAGCCTGTGTACTGCATGCAGCCCTGGACAGTTGGTAATGTGGCCCCACAAGATCGTAAACTTTTAACTTTATTTTGTGATTTGTATATACTGTATATATGAACTATATTATATATTTTATATATTTTATATGCGGCCCGAGACAATTCCTCTGCACTCAGGGTGGCCCAAGCAAGCCAAAAGGTTGGACACCCATGGTTTACAGGAATGGCCCATCAAGTGGAAAAGAGAGACTGCTATCCCTGATGAGCTTCTTTGTTTAAATGTGCTCGTTTAATAGAGGACTGAAAGCCAGGCTGTCTAGGGGCTTAAGCCACTGGACTAGAAACTGGGAGACTGTGAGTTCTAGTCCCACTTTAGGCATGAAACCAGCTGGATGACTTTGGGCCAGTATCTCATTCACTCTTAGGAAGAAGATTATGACGAACTATTTCTGAAAATGTTGCTGACCTGCAGGGACTTGTCCCCATGGTTGTTGCAATAGGAGGAAACAAATAGCCATGAATGGGTTCAGCAGAAATAGTCTGAAATTGTAAGACTTTAAATTTTGACATTAATTTTACTTGGGAAATAAGTAAATTCTGTTTTAGAGGCAGTGGTGGAAATGATGAGTTCTAACATACTTTCTTTGGAATAAATGGCCACATTTAATTCTTATCCCAGCTCCCAGTTCCTGTGACAATTAGTTTCAAAACACCTGAACAAATTGTATTAAAATGGCAGCTGATTCATGACATTATCAAGTTCAGCTCTGTATAATGCCACATTTTGGAAAAAAGCATTCCATGCATGCACAGCCGGCATTATCTATCTAATACAAGAAATCCATTTTTCAAAATCTATGTCACACTTCAAATCCCATAATTCCCAGACAGTTGAGAATTGTGGGAACTAAAATCCAAGGCAGCTGGTGTACCTCTGGTGCTCTTTAACAGTCCACAGGTTTCAGATGATCTCACATCTACTTTTGCCAATGATTTGCAAAAGAGTCAGAACATGAGACAGGAGAGAGCGAGAGCGAGAGCGAGAGCGAGAGAGAGAGCGAGAGAGAGAGCGAGCGAGCGAGAGAGAGAGAGAGAGAGAGAGAGAGAGAGAGAGAGAGAGAGAGAGAGAGAGAGAGAGAGAGAGAGAGATGGAGAAATCTAGAGTCTAAGAGGGTCTGTTGTACCCTCCCTGCCACCTCTGAGAAAAGCCAATTAGATCTGCTGCCCAGCCACTTCATTCTGTAGAAGACACCCTCTGCCACTAATTTACCGGGGAGGAGGAAAGTGGAAATCCTCTTCCTTCACTAATGTGACCTGATGGAAAGGCATGTGCTAAGGTTTACTTGTAAATTTCAGGGGTGAAATCCAGCAGGTTCTGATAGGTTCTGGAGAACTGATAGCGGAAATTTTGAGTAGCTCGGAGAACCGGTAGCGGAAATTTTGAGTAGTTTGGAGAACTGGCAAATGCCACCTCTGGCTGCCCCAGAGTGGGGTGGGAATGGAGATTTTGCAATATCCTTTCCCTGGAGTGGGGTGGGAATGGAGATTTTGCAGTATCCTTCCCCTGCCACGTCCACCAAGCCACGCCCACCAAGCCACACCACGCCCAAGCCACGCCCACAGAACCGGTAGTTTTTAAAAAATGCATTTCACAATGCTTGTAATGGTATGTGGGAATGACCTTGGGAGACAGGAGGAAGAGCCACAGATTAAACAACTGGCATGCAAAAGAAGTATCAGCCCATAGAACAGGGGTTTCAAACTCGCATCATCACATTGTCATCATGTGACGTATAGCAACTTTTTTCCTCTTTGCTAAAACAGGAGTGGGCATGGCCAACGTGTGATGCATCTGGCCCATGGGCCGTGAGTTTAACACCCTTGCCACAGAAGCAGTAAGGGATGTCTCTTGGAAGGGGCCCTCCTAGTTTTCTGGACAATAAAAGGAGAGGAGGGGAGAAATATTCTTAGTCTTCCAAGATTCTGTTAATGTAACCTTATAACAAAGTTAGAGCTAAGATTCATTCTTGAGCTTCTTGTCTGGACTACCTTATGTTTCCCAGATGGAATACCATTTGCTTCTTTACAAATTCCAAGTCTTCATCATATATTCATTATATGAATTAATATACGAAGCGTTAAGGTAAAATGTGTTTTCAGAAGATGCACATTTGAAAACACAGAATGCTTATCCATTGTGATGAATACCCCAAATCTCATGCTAATGTCAACAGTCCTAGAATAATATTGGATATCCCCTCAAATAGGCCATTTCTGCAGTATTCACCACTGACCGCTGACAGTTGTTCAAGTGCTTGGATGGGAGGTTACCTGGAGATCTTGTAGACTGCCATTCTAGCATTGGGAAGACCTGGTTTACCGTTTAGGTCCCCATGGATGGCCCAAGGAAACAGCTCGATAACTTCTGTATATTTTAGTGAATCTGCAATTTTCAAGCCATCTTCAAAGGCAACTCAACGTATAATGGCTTACATGCTCTTGCCTCAAGGGAATAGAGCAGTGATGGTGAACCTATGGCACGCGTGCCACAGGTGGCACGCAGAGCCATATCTGAGGGCATGCGAGGCATTGCCCTATGTCAGCTCCAGCGCACATGCGCACGCTGGCCAGCTGGTTTCCAGCCTTCTTTTCGACCGTTTTCGCTCTCCCTAGGCTTCAGGAAAGCCTTCTGAACCCTGGGAACGGCAAAAAACGGCACAACAGGCCAACTGGAACTTCAGAAACGTTGGGCCATTTGTTGCCATCCCCAGGGTTCAGGAAAGCCTCCTGAAGCCTGGGGAGGTCAAAAAACAGCCCAACCGAAATTTGGAAGCGAACTTTCAGTTTGCCCATTGGGCTGTTTTTCACCGTCCCCAGGCTTCAGGAGGCTTTCCTGAACCCTGCAGAGAGTGAAAAACAGCCCAATGGGCCTACCGGAAGTCCGGAGGCTTCAGTGAGGCCTGTGTGCATGCACGGGGGGAGCAGTGCGGGGGGGGGGTTGTGTGCATGCACAGGGGGGGCAGCGCAGGGGTTGTGCGCATGCGCGGGAGGAGGGCATTATGGATGTAGGCACACCCGTGCACGCTATCGTGTGTGCACGCACCCTTTTGGCACCTGAGCCAAAAAAAGGTTCGCCATCACTGGAATAGAGCATGGGTAATTTTATCCTGGTTTAGAGGTGTACCCATCTCAGATGATAAAAGAAAGCCTGGCTGTCAAAGCTACCTGTCTTTCAGAGCCTATAAGCAGCACAGTATTAGAAGAGTATAGTTCATTCGAAAAGCTGGTTGAATTCTGAAACACCCCTTCCCTGAACAAACGAATCACCAAGTAATAGAAAAAGGAGATGATTTCAAGAGTGCTATGCAAATTTTGGACAACTTTGCTAATTTTACTGTGAATTATTTAAAACAGCCATGGCTGGATATTCAGTAGCCCATTTTTTAAATAAATTTTATTGATTTTCAACATTTTTCTTAAAAATAACAATTTCCATATTTCCTAAAGCATTTCTACAATCATAGTGTTTTCATTTTCACATATTCCTTATTACAGTTAGATTCTATATCACTTATCTTAATTACACATATAATTTAATTTACATATTTACATTTTACAGTCTATAATTTCACTGTTTCTTTTCTTCCCTTCTTAATTTAATCCATTTGTACCATTTTTCCCAGATATTGTAGTAATCCGAATCACTTTGGCCTCTTAAGTACATTGTTAATCTTTCCATTTCTGCACACTCATAGATTATTTTTAACTATTACATTTTCCGGAGGTATTTCTGTATTCTTCCAAAATTGTGCGAAGGTTATCCTAGCTGCAGTTGTGATATGGAGGACTAAGTACTTGATATCTTTGTGATAATCTTTTTAAAATATGCTGAGGAGAAATCATTCTGGAATGAATTCTAGTATCTCATTGAATATTTATGATAATCATTTATGAATTATGTTCCAAATTTTTTTTGTTTCTGAGCACAACCACCACATGTGAAAGAAGGTACCCTGTGTTTTTTTGCATTTCCAGCATATAGGATTCAAATTTGGATAAATTTTTGCAAGTCTAATTGGGGCTAAATGCCATCTATAACTCATTTTGTAAAAAATTTCTTTGTATGCTACTGACCTAGATATTTTAAGATTTCTGTTCCATAGCTGTTCCCAATCTGCCAAATGGATGTTGTGTCCTATGTTCTGAGCCCATGCTATCATAGGACCTTTTACGATATCTTCAAATCTTTCCTGCTATAGTAAATAGTTATATAATTTTGAGATAATTTTGTTTTCTGGGCCAATCAATATTTTATCTAATGGTTTGGATTCCAATTCAATTCCGTATTCTTCTATATCTGTCTTATATCTAGATTTTATCTGTGAGTAAGGCCATCAGTCTATGTTTATATTTAGTCTTTGTAGTTCATCTCTGTCTTTTAATTTACCGGTTCCATCCAATATGTCTTTATATTTTACCTTTTTACTCTTATCAGTTGTGTTTGGGTATATAATTGCTTCTGTTATAGAAATCCAATTTGGAATTTTAATGTAGTGTTTTCTTTTTATTTCTTGCCAGGTTGTAATAAGCGCATCTCTAATTGCATATCTCCAGAAAAAAATTGATATATTCCCTTTATTCCATAGGCATGAATGCCACCCCATAAGTAAATCGTGGCCTTCTAAAGTTAGAATACGGTTGTTATTTAGATTAATCCAGTCTCTTATCCATATCAAAGATGCTGCCGTGTAGCATAATTTCCAGTCCGGGAGTCCAAAGCTGCCTCTACTTTTACTGTCTTGTAGGTTAATAATTTTAATTCTTGATTTTTTTGTGTTGCCAAATAAATTTGGTGGTTATCCTATTCAGATTTATGAAAAAAATTGAGTTTAATTTGATTGGAACTGTCTGAAATAAATATAGCTATTCGGCCTAGAAACGAAAGCCCATTTTTAAGAATATTGAGAGTCCAGCTACGTTCAAACAAATCTAATCTAGCATCCTGGTTTGCAAAGTGACTAATGAAAATCAAGTCAGGAATGTGAGCAAAGAACACGTAGTTGTTCCCCAGCAATTAGTCAAGATATGTTCCCTCTGAATTTGGAGGAACCATTTAGATATTGATATTCTCTCTGTTAAGTAGGGTGCAGTGCCTTAAATTTGTCAGACGATCAATATTTGTCTTGTAATTAACAGTGCTAGTTTTACCATCATCTCTGTTCTCTAAGCCCAGAACAAGCTTTTACTCTTCATCTGGGAATGAATATTTTTAGATTTTCCAATCATTTCTCCAAAACTGTGCCCTGAGAAAAATGGAAAGGAGCATCATCAGTCCACCAGCCATTTGTCTTTGCATTGAAATATGCCCACAATACATCATAATAAACATTACCTTGCAATGCTACATCAATAATTAATTTACAATAAACTGTTCTTCCACAGCCCAAGCGTGCAGCATGGTCTTATTTAAAATATTTATACTTTATGTATTCTCCGCAGAGTTCTAGATGAACATAACTTCTAAATAATTTCTATGGCTCTGTGGAGCTTTGAAGGTGGCCAGTTCATTGAAGCTTTGGTCAATTCATCACCCATCAGATTTGGGAACTGAACTGAACTTGGTGAATTGTAATAAACTTGGTGAACTGCTAAATTGTATCAGGTGTTTTCAGTACAATTCATAGCCTTTCAAAGTGCTTAGCAAATCCCATATCTTTTTTAAAAAACTGCTTCTGGGTTCATTTCAGATCATATCAAATGTTGTCTCCTCAGTTCCATATATGGAGAACGCTAAGGAAGTGCTGAATCGTATGATCTGCTTTATGATATTGATGGCCTGTAGGCAGCCCGCCAATGAGTTTTGACATGTCATTAACCTCTGCCTATCAGAGACCATTTATTTTATTTTTTATTTATTTATTTATTTTATTCGTCAAACATGTATAGGATAGTAGTTGTTTGTATAAACATAACATAAGTAAAAAAGTAACAATAAAAGAGGACAGTAGGACAGTAGAACAGGGACGGTAGGCACAGTGGTGCGCTTATGCACACCTTTGGAGGTGGAAAGATGAACATTCATTTGCACCACTGTTCACATTCTCAATTCTCAGCTCCTTTAATGTAGCCAGCCCTCAGATTCAACTTTGTGCTCCCTTGCGCTAGTGAATTCCATTCGGATTTTACCAACAGAACTGGAAATTTAATGTAACTCTCAGCCTTCTACAGCCTGTTAGGACACAAGTTTACTGCTCTTTACAGGCCTCACTAAATCACTTCTTATTATGCTTATCACAGATCCAGTGTCACGTAGGCAAAAATAAGCCTGTTCATTAATTTTCACCTCCCATATATATTCAGGATCTGGTATGTTGTGTAAGGTTATGCACACAAGGTTTCTGCAGATCCCATCCCACGACTCAGCACTGTCTTTTGCTTCCTGGGTCAGGCCTCCATTTTGTTTTTCTACTATAACCTGGCCTCTAGGCCTATTGTCGCTCTTTGCTTCAGAAGACTCATTTGGCTTACGTATATAGAAACTGGTGTAAACATCATTTTTCCTATCTTTATAGGCACTGTCTTTTGCTTCCTGGGTCAGGCAGCCATTTTGTTTCTCAACTGTGACCTGCCCTCTAGGCCTACTGTCACTCTCTACTTCAGAGGATTCCTTTGGCTTATGTATTCTTTACAATGTAATTCTCAATTAGCAAATTATTTCTGATGAAAAATAATCCATCCTTTGGAGATGTTGCATCGTGACTGTCTACATATTTTTTTAAAGGAAGACCAATGGCGTCCCTTTTGGCACTTCAGTCTAGTTTGATGGGAAATCTCTGATGAGCACTCTCTGGTTATTTAACTAGTTTGTTAATGTCTTCGTAGAACCTCTGGCTGAAACCAAAGTGTATATATATGATAGAGTTCATTGATCAATACATGAGATCCTATTTATTTGTTTGATTTATATGGTTGCCTATCTCATATTCATGACTCTGGGGGTCTAACAATATTAAAAACAGTAAATACATATACACCCCCCACACACCTATCACAGCATCCAAGAGAAATTACACAACGTTGATCAACACAACCAGGAAGTGTGCTTTGTCACACACACACACACCCCAGGCTGGAGCACAGAGCAAAGTCTTCAAGGCCTTATGGAAGGCTAGCAGGGATAGGGCTAACCAGATCTCTGGAGCAATAATCTTCCCCAGGATGAAGCCTTGTGAGATGGTTTTCCTCTTACTTCCGGCCACATGACCCAGAGTATGTCCCTCCTGCCTGCCTAGATGGGATGCGTAGAAGCAAACAGAGAGAGGATTAGTCTGGCAAGACTTGTGTCTTGATAACGCAGTACTGATTTCTGTCAATCACCACGTTGTTTTCAAGGTGCTTACAGGCTTCTCTCTTCATAATCTGCTGTAGGAACTGGGCTGAGAATCAGTGCCAGAATGACTGGTTTGTAGTTTTTCCTCTTCCCCCCCCCCCCCTCTGTTTCAAAGATAACAACATCTCTCCTTTTCCAATCACCTGGTACTTTATCCATGCCCCCAGGGTTTTTCAAATAATAAAAGGTTTTCCTCCAAAAAATGGCAGCTTGGGAACCAGTTTGGTGTTGAGGTTAAACTTGCAGTGTTTCCCAACCTTGGCAACTTGAAGATGTCTGGACTTCAACTCCCAGAATTCCCCAGCCAGCTTCGCTGGCTGGGGAATTCTGGGAGTTGAAATCCAGACATCTTCAAGTTGCCAAGGTTGGGAAACACTGTAAGGCATTGGGCTAGAAACTAGGAGACCATGAGCTCTAATCTCATTTTAGGTATGAAAGTCAGCTGGGCAACTTTGAGCCACTCATTCTCTTTCAGCCCAAATTCACCTCACAGGGTTGTTGTTCTTGTGGGGAGAAGAGGAGGAGGAGGAGTAAGGAGGAAAGAGTATTAACTGTTTGCAGTCATTTATGAAAATAACAAAGGCAGGGTAAAATAAATAAAATAGAAAATGTTTTCCTAAGGATCAAAACTTGTAACCAAAATATCAGGGAAAAACCAAAAGCTTCTCAGAGCATTAAGAGTGACATGATACAGTATAATCTTCCTATTCTTTTGTTGCTCAAACTAATGGATGCTATTCTGATGGCAGAGAGATCAAATATATTCTTCTATTGCTGACTTAAGGCTCAGTCTAGAAGTGAGGTCCTTGAATACATGAAAATTTCCATGTATTTGAATAAAACCATACACTTATATTTGAGCGTAAGTTTCCATTTAATTAGCTTCATTTTTAATTTACTACACGAGAATGTCCTCTCTCTGTTATTAAAAATATCATTTCCCATGTAATATCCAAACAACAAAAATTTCTCAGCAAGCAGTATCTACAGACTAAACAACAGGCTGCATAATTGAGAATCAGATACTTCATTGTCATCAGACTAGCCCAGGGGTAGGCAAAGTTGGCTCTTCTATGACTCGTGGACTTCAACTCCCAGAATTCCTAAGCTAGCATGATTGGCTCAGAAATTCTGGGAGTTGAAGTCCACGAGTCATAGAAGAGCCAACTTTGCCTACCCCTGGACTAGCCCATTCTATTTGTCCACCGGTAAAATATAATGCAGAAAAGCAGGTATCAGACCTGATACAAAAAAAGAAAGCTAGTCATTTTAAGAATCTCAAATACAGCCAAAACGTTATGTGCATATCCCTTGTTTTGTATTTATCTTGCCGTTCCATGATAGATTTTTATTTTAAAAAATCCTTTCTGAGTTCACCATGATATCATATCTAATTTCACTCAATTTTCTCCATATTGATGGAGAAAATACGTTTTTAATATGAAGTTTCAGTTTTCTAGTTTCTGCAATTTCTTCCTTATTAACCATCGTAATGCTGTGAGATCCTTTTTGTTCATCTTTGATATTCTGGCGCACAGCTTTTAGCCTGCTGATGTTTTGTCTTCATGTTCCATTCAGCATCATGCCACTGAATCTATGTAAATATTACAGATCTGTAACACAAGTTTGTGGCTTTGTAAATGCAAATTTCCCCAAACCCCATTTTAGTCTACACAAAAAAATAACAATTGAAGCATAATAATTTTGAATTGCCAAGATGGGATATATTATAAAACAGAAGGTGATTTGTAAATTAACCAGGAAGATAATGGAAGGTTAAGAAAATCTAATGTCTCCATAACCTTATTGTAATTTCTATACTATATACTGGCTTTGCATAGGGCTAGGCATAATTTTTCTATATGACTTTGATTACTTTTTTAGCACATTATTTTCATGTTCAGAATTGCACAAACCTGAGTTGGCCATTTATCTACATTTAGCATTTAATCCTACATACAACTATTGAGTGTAATTCCCATTGAAATACATAGGCTGTATTACTGAATATGCCGTAATATGTGTAGCATTTAATCCTACATACAACTATTGATGTAATTCCAATTGAAAAACATAGGCTGTATTACTGAATATAATATGTGTTCAGGACCACAATGGAGGTCCATCCGAAGTTAAATGGATTAACAGACCTAGTTCACTGCAAACTGCAAAAAGCAAATTTTAATCAGTGAATGGGATAATGAGTTCAAACCAATATCTTTATTTTTGGATATTTTTCTTTAATTCTTTCTTGTTACCATACTTACTAGGGGACAACATTGTTTCGGTCTAAGATGTATGTTCCTTTAAATCTACATTCTTCCTAAAGCACCATATACATGCATTAAATAAGACAGGACAGTTATTTATACATCAATAGTTAAGCAGAGCCATCTCAAAAGAGCTCAAGCTTTTATTCCCAATTACACTATGATCAAAAAGTCAATTAAAAAAAAATTACTTGCAATTTTTCCAAAACAGCTAATATTTTCTTTCTCTAATAAATGTCTCTATTGCTGTAAATGTGTTTTATTTCACTGGGACTATTTTTTTTTAAAAAAAAAACGAAAATAAATCAAATGGACTCCGGATCTAGGAATCTACTCCAAACCGAATCGAAACAGAGAAGCGATGGATGTGGCGAGCTTTATAGCCAAAATGCAGATATTCATATTTGCCACGGGGAAGGGTTTTTTTTTAAGGACTTCTAGCCATTGCCGAGGAACCTTGCCTGGGCTTTTGCACCCCTCCCCTCCTGAATTAAGACGAGGTGGGGAGTAGAGCCGGGTACCCCGGGATCCGAAAATCCGGAGAGCATCTCTGTGAGAATGATCACCTTCTGCTTCTCCACACGGATGGTAGGCCCGATTCCTGGTTTGGAGGAAAAGGCTTTCTGGAGCCGAAGATTCGAGGCGTGGAACCGACCGACCGCTGCCACTGCTCCCTCGGTCCTTTCCAAGATCTGTGCCACGCTGCCACGTTTTTGTCTCTCCGGGGAGAAAGGCTTACTTGACTTTGAGAGAATCTGGCCACCCCCCACTCGCCAGAAACTGCAGAGAGGACTCCTCGGTAAGTCAATCAAATCATATCTGCACGGCGCAGACGGGGAAGAAAAGGGATTGGCGCGGCCACTTTCTTTATTAGACGGATGGGGTGTTGTTGTTTTTAAATGTTTGAAATTACCACCATTCCCCCCCCCCCCGCTAAAGCTTATTAACCTTGGAAGTCCTGAGCAGTGACTCTGCCTCCTTCATACGTTTCTTTCTTTTTCTCCCACGCTTCCCACGTCTCGCTTTTTTTCTGACTTGTAGGCAAACTGGCGCTGCGATATTTGCCCGTTACAATCCACCCCTCCCTCTAAACGGCCAGAAAGCCATATTTTGGATACCTGGGCTTGGGCGAAGCATTATTTCATATTCTACGCACACGCATGCATACATGTGCATAGGTACCCTCTCCTCTGTGTGCACGGATGTGGATTTCTTAATAATCAGGGGACTATTGATGTGGTTGGAATACCTGTTGTACATTATCAAAATGTCTAACTATTGAAACCGTGCATGCATGAATAAACTGCCCTTTCCTATAGAAAAATACAACTTCGTTCATCGTGTGGGTGGGTGTGTAATGCACGCATGGTCATTGTGTGGCTCAGCACCCGCCCCTCCCCCCCATACACAGGAACATTTATTGTTGATCTAGGATGATAACATGAATAATCGACGACTTATCATCAAAGCAATACATATATTCTCCAAAGTGGTGTGGTTAATTCCCCGCCCCCACCCAAATTTAATGTTGCTGTATTGACCCCTCACAGTGTGAACGTTTTTCTTTTTCCAGATCCAAAGATACATATGTTTATTCAGTAATAACTCACTGAGAGTTACTTCCAAGTAAGGGATATTTTCTTAGCTCGTAATAGTCTCTTATTTGGAATGCTGGTACTGTACTAAAGCTCTTTGGACTTACAAATAAAGGATCGTTAGGTTAGTTATTAGCCTTTGGAAGTTCTGTTGGCTCCAACTTGAGACGCACCATGGACCCCTTTTAGGTAAATCTAAAATGGTTAATAAGAACAATTAAGGAAATTAAAACAAACCTCTTCTTGTTCTTCTTCTTCTTTGATTTCCCACCCCCCAAAAACACATCAACTCGGAAGCAATTCTCAGTGATTTAAAATAGAGCCATAGCAAGCAAAGGCGTGTCCGTTCAGACTTGTTGCTGAATTGTTCAGGTATCTCCTGTGTCTTTTAAATGTAATTTGATGTAAGGTTTATTTATTTTAAAGAGGGAATACATGATTTAAAAGGGGGAAATATAAGACTTTAAAATACACAAGTGAATAAATGGAATTTACAAGTATCAGAGACATTAAAGTTTCCCAATAATTATCTGACTGTAAATAAGTATAGTATATTATTTAAAAAACAGAAAATGCGATTAGGCTCTTAAACAGACTATAAATATCAGAAACAGTCAGCACAGTGTAAATGATAAATTAAGATTATAAACAAAGACTGTAAATGATTATAAATTTTGCTAAAAGTCTGGTCTGGTCTGATTTAAGAAATCTCGCAGTACTGAATATTAATACACTACAAAAGAGAAATCTACATGTTGGGTGTTGCCCAAACCGCTGCATAAAATTGTAATCTAGAAATGGTTTCTGGACTGAGTTAAAATCTGTGTCAGATTTACTTTTAAGATACAAAATTATTTTAAGCATCAAAAAGCATCTCTTGAATTTGACCATACATGGACATACATACATCCTGGTTTTTTTTTTTACTCCAAGGAAGTTATCTTTGCCTTCTTCCAGCATTTTTTTTAAACTTCCTAATTCATCTATAACTTTGGGTATCCTGGTGTCTCTCATCCAGACTCTGCCTAACCTTTTTTGAGATTAGCCATGATCAAGAGACCTACTGACTCCTGCTGTAACATGGAAACACGTTAGTCCTGTGCAAGTAATAAAACCTTAGTTATATAGTATTATTGATATTTCCAACTTTAACTGTGCCTGCTTTTGCAGCTTTGCCTACATTTCCACTGCTGGATGGGAAGTGAATAATTATACATATTTAAGGATTCATATTTGTTTTAGGTGCCTGCAATATTTATAGGTAAATGCTCTTTACAGTCCAATTCCATATATCCAAAGTGTGGGATTTATTTATTTATTTATTTATATTCTGCCATTATTATTTTTACAATTAACTCAAAGTGACGAACATACCTAATACTGCTTCCTTCTCCTATTTCCCCCCACAACAACAACCCTGTGAGGTGGGTTGGGCTGAGAGAAAGTGACTAGTTCAAAGTCACCCATCTAGCTTTCATGGCTAAGACGGGACTAGAAATCATGGTCTCCCCCTTTCTAGCCTGGTACCTTAACCACTAGACCAAATTTACTAATTTGGTAAACTTACTAACAGGCTAAAATTACTAATATAAACAGCAAATCCCCCTACACACATAATTCAGATTTCTCTAATCTTGGGCATAGCATTGTTTCTCTCATCCTCTAGAAAATAATAATGATTAAAATTTAAGTAGCATGATTGTACTTTAACTTTGCCAAACTGTATGATAATGTTTCATCTTTGAGAAATACTCTTGGGACTGTGTTTAAAAAAAAACACCGAGCACTGAATGTTGCTCAAAATATTGGAAAAGCAATAAAAAAGGGGAAAGGGCGATTTCATTATATTTCTACATTTCTTTTAAAAAAACCCTCCAACTTAGCATTGTGATACAATTACAAATAGCTATAATACAGTCGCTGCAATATAATAGTCACTGTATCATATACTAAGTATATCATTAGAAAAGAGAGAGTAAGCTAAGCATTTCAACTTAGCCCAATTCATATTTTTGGATTTATGCTAGAGCTCTGTCTCCACCTTCATATCCAGTTGTTAAACATACTTTTGGAATACTTTCCAACCTATTCATTCCAAAAATGAAATTTCCATTGAAAAGAAGCTTTTGAATTAAAAAAAGTTTGTTTCATAGATTCTGTTCAGTTCAGTTAAGCACTGGACAGTTTTTTAAAAGTAATATTTTCATTTTCTTTCCTTGGACAAAAATGGATGCTTAGAATACATGTTAAGATAAAGTCTATTTGATGAGTTTTGGTCATATTTTACAATAGATTTAATGCATATAAATTTTGACTGATATGAGGTACAGTAACACGTGTGTGTGTGTGTGTGTGTGTGTGTGTGTGTGTGTGTGAGAGAGAGAGAGAGAGAGAGAGAGAGAGAGAGAGAGAGAGAGAGAGAGAGAGAGAGAGAGAGAGAGAGAGAGAGAGAGGAGGTATTTGTTTTCTCTTTAGATTAAAAAAATAGCAAAAGAGAAAACTTTTATCTGTGAAGCAGACCAAGCATGCTTACCTGTTGTAACCCTTCCAAGGGATACAAAATTATTCAGAACCAATGTAAATTGTTCTATTGTAATCCTCCCCACCCACCCCCATATTGCTAGATAGAATTGAGCAAAATAAATTGTGTGTTAAAGTCAAATGGGGTAGAAGTCTTGCTGAACTGGATCCGTGAGAACACTATTGTTAATTTTGAATGTGAATTCTAATGTGCTATATGATAGATAGATAGATAGATAGATAGATAGATAGATAGAGAGAGAGAGAGAGAGAGAGAGGAGAGAGAGAGAGAGAGAGAGAGAGAGAGAGAGAGAGAGAGATTAGATAAGAGAGACAAGAGAGATAAGAGAGAGAGAGATAAGATAGATAAGATAGAGAGAGAGAGAGAGAGAGAGAGATAAGAGAGATAAGAAATGAGAGAGAGAGAGAGATAAGAGAGATAAGAAATGAGAGAGAGAGAGAGAGAGATAAGAGAGATAAGAAATGAGAGAGAGAGAGAGAGAGAGAGAGAGAAGAGAGATTAGATAAGATAGAGAGAGAAAGAGATAGAGAGAGAGAAGAGAGATAGAGATAGATAGATAGATAGATAGATAGAGAGAGAGAGAGAGAGAGAGAGAAAGAGAGAGAGAGAGAGAGAGAGAGAGAGAGAGAGAGAGAGAGAGAGAGAGAGAGAGAGAGAGAGAGAGAGAGAGAGAGAGAGAGAGAGAGAGAGAGAGAGAGAGAGAGAGAGAGGCTTTATTAATACAGGATTTTTTTTCAGATGACTAAATTCATGTGGGGAAAAATATACTCAATGAAGATTATGGTTAGTTAGAGTATTTTGGGTAGCAGCTTTTGGGTAGTGATGAGAAAACTGAGTCAGCTGTTCTCAAACATTTTGGTCTCGGCCTTTTTACATTCTGAAATGTGGTTGCAGACCTCCCCCAAAAGCATTGGTTTCTGTGTGGTTTTTTCTTCTTCCATTCAGTCGTGGTGTCCTATTCTCGGAGACTGCCTGGAGAAGTCCCTGCAGTTTTCCTTGCAAAGTTTTTTTTTTTCTTCCCAGACGCGATCTGTCATTGCCTCTTTCCTAGGGCTGAGGGAAAGGGACCGGAGTGGCCTAAGGTCACTTTTGGGTCTTTGTGTCTAAGGTAGGATTAAACTCAGAGTCTCCAGGTTTCTTGCCCGATGCCTTAATCACTACACCAAACTTGGCTCTCACCTGCATTATATCTATCGATATTGATGTACTAGAAATTACAATTGAGAACTTTTAATATAGGTATTTTGAACTTCGTGGACCCTCCGAAAGGATCTCAGGGACTTCCACTGTACAGTTCGAGAACTGCTTGAAAGTTTGAGCCTCGTTTTAAAAAAAACAAAGGGAGATTTTCTTCTTAGGGCATTCCCCCAGAGTTTATTTGAAGCCATGACACTTAACTCCTGAGAAGATTAATTAGCACATTTCCCTTTTGCTTCAGAAGCAAAGAGGCTAGCTAGGTGGTGAACCAGATCAGTAACAGTGAATGTAATCCCTAACACTTACCAGCTCCTGCATATGCACCAAAGACAAATTCCTTGTGTGTCCAATCGCACTTGGCCAATAAAGAATTCTATTCTATTCTATTCTATTCTATTCTATTCTATTCTATTCTATTCTATTCTATTCTATTCTGGTGTGTGTTAACAGCTGACTCACTCTATCTATTATTCCTTGCGGAAGATTTAGGCTGCCGCAATGTTGCTTCTCCAATGAGTGTGGAGCTATGCTTTCTCCAAGCCGGCGCCCTACTGGCAATTACAAGAAACATAACCTTCCCATAATCCCTATCGATTAGAATACGTGGGTTTTAAAAGTCCTGCGTCCTGAAAACTGCTAGACCGAGTTATAACCTCGATCAAGTGATGGATGCCGACAGAGAACGTGGAAGGGTGGCGGGTGCGGGTAAGGGAAGCTGGAACTACCGACTTAACTGGCTTCAGTTCTCCCAAGCGGAGCTATTGCTGCCACTATTATATTAGCCAGTTTTACGCGCCGCCTGATGACCAAAGACTCTGGCCAGTAAGAACGTGGGACGCGTTTGACTCTATGCAGTTTCCCCCCGACCTCCTTCCGAATGAGAGACTTTTGGGGAGATAGAAGGAGCGCTCGGTTTGGGGCTAGGGTTCCTTCCCCTCCGATGGGTCCATCCGCTTCAGGGAGGGGCCTTTTAGGGTGAGGGGGGGAGCAGAAAAGACCGGCGTCCCTCGGTCTTCGTCCTGCATTCCCTGTCCATGGGATTTCACCCTCAACCCCCAAATTTCCTCTTGAAGTCACTGCCCAAGTACGCGAAAGCACGTTAAATAAACTCCCAATATCGAAACGGCGTTTGGGATTATGGTTACAAGGAATGAAAACATCGATCTCTCTTAACACCCCCCCCCTTTCCTCAGAAGATGAACCACATTGGGACGAGCTCCCTTTATGCGTGGGTTGGTCTCGGAACGGTGGGTCCAGGAAAAAGGGGGTTCTGTACGACGGGTCTCTCCGGATTAATGGAAAGTAGAGGGCGGCGTCTTAAGAGAACAGGATTTCTCCACCCAGATATAGTTGGTTATGCGGGGCTAAATTGAAACGTAAAATATTATAAAAATGCCCGATCCTGAATGTTTTCGAAAAGAATAAAATTCTAGCGGCTTCTTTCTCAGGTAAGTTAAAGGGTTGGGGGAAGGGGAAATGGCATAGGCTGTTGCAAGATGTGGGCAGGGGAGGGGGGGAGGGGGAGAGAGAGAGAGAGAGAGAGAGAGAGAGAGAGAGAGAGAGAGAGAGAGAGAGAGAGAGAGAGAGAGAGAGAGAGAGATTCAGATCTGTTCTTGTCTTCTGCAGCCGTGCTCTCTTCAGCTTCCTTTACCTTTAAATGTACGATTGAGAAATATACACCATGCACACCCACTGCATTGTAAACACTCAGTTAAATAAATCTTCCAGAATTTGGGCTTTTGGGATGAGCCGAGAACTCTTTCCATGATAAATGTCTCTTTTATTTCAGAAATATATCCTAGCTTTTTGTTCCTTTGTTTTATGGCTTTCCGGAAAATGGCCCAGAATGTTCGAAGTTACGGGGAAACAAGTCTGTTGGAAAGAGGAAGGTGGGAACAGTGGCCATTTTTTAGATTCTTCAGGAGATGGTCATGCCTACCACTCCGGTTTTAGAAAAACAAAGATGGGAGCTCTCTGGCTTGTAAAATTTTCAGTCAAGAGATTTAGCATGAGAAGATAATGGCTGCAATAATTGAGAAAAGCCATGTGGAATTGGAATGTGTGTTCCCCCAGTAACCTTATATGGGTGACTCTGTTTCTCCATAATGCTAACTCAGTAGAAATTTAACAGTTGTCCATTCATAAGACACAGGCATCCCCATCCTCATTTTTAGGGCCAAGTCATTCACAACTGATGTAGGGGACTTCTCCGTGTAGATCAGGGGTCCCCAAACTTGGCAACTTTAAGACTTGTGGACTTCAACTCCCAGAATTCTCCAGCCAGCATAGCATAGCTGGCTGGAGAATTCTGGGAGTTGAAGTCCACAAGTCTTAAAGTTGCCAAGTTTGAAGACTTCTGGCGTAGATTAAGAACATTTTAATTTAGGTAACCTTCGAACAGGAATTATGGAAAATCATTTCTCTGCCAAGGGGCAGAACTGGTTGATAAATGAAGCAGAATCATATCAAAAGATGACAGTGGAAAAGTTGCTGTTTTAAGGTTGAGGTCCTGAGGCCCAATGGAGATTCTTTACTTTTTAAAAATTATTTTATTTCTTAAACTTGTATGCCACCCAACTTGCCAATGGTGACTCTAGGTGGCTTACAGATATTGAATAAAATGCACTATAAAATATAAAAAATAATAAACAAGGATCTTCAATTTAAAATTCAATTAAAACTTTAGATTCCAAAGTTAAAAATTTTAGGGGTCTGGGGGAGACTACTCCATTGCAATACAATATTAATTGTTTCAACAATAATTTCTTCCTACAGACATCAAAGAAACATTGTACTTTCCTCTCAGAAAATATGGCAGGGAAACGGATGAGGGAATTTCTCCTACTAGCATCTCATATCTTCTTTTGAATGGACAGACAATCATTTAGGTTTTCCCCCACTTCAGGAGGACCTGATAATTGTTGGCCCATTGAAGAATTGTAATGTAAAATATCCAGATATTTTCACTATAGAGCAGGGGCCTCTTGACTGGTGATCTTTGATCTATAGAAATTCCATCTAGGTGTGTCATCACATATTTTAATACAGTACCTACATAACTTTGGCTGATCTCAGAAATGTCAAGGAGGATGAAGTTAATTTATTTTATTTATTAAAAAAATATATTGTCTCTCTCTCCTAATGCTTGGATGGGAGGCTACAAAGAATCCTCTGGGTGTTAGGCTTCACCGACAGGTTTCAAAAAATCCAGAAAAGAACAAACCACTTCTAAATATTACCCAAATAACTACATGGATGCTTTTGTGAAATCACCAGCAGTCAAGCTCAGCTTGCAGAAGATGTTACCATTATAGGAAAAATGCTATCTATGTGTCCCTTCGTGTAATTTTGACTCCTAGGAACTATCTGGACAAGTCCTTAAAGTTTTCTTGGCAAGATTTTTGGAGGTGGTTTGCTCTTACCTGCTTCCTAAGGCTAAGAAAGAGGGACTGGGCCAAAGTCACTCAGCTGGTTTCGTGCCTAAGGCAGGACCAGAACTCAAGTCTCCCAGGGTTTTAGCTTGATGCCTAGGCTAATTACTAGACTAAACTGGCTTTCATAGAGAAAATATTGTCACTAATTTATTTATTTATTTTTGTTTTTTGTTCCTACTATGACACAATCATTTTCTCTCACTCACTCACTCTGTTGTTTCTAACTATTTCCCTCGATATACATTTTGAACATAATACCATTCTAAAATCTACAGCTGCAGTCTAAAGTTGAAGGCAAATTCTATACAGGAAACCCAGTGGTCAACAATTTCCATGCCATGAAAATACCCTGTTGTCTCCAAGAAGTTACTGGGAGTTGAACTTTATTCAACTTTATTCCCTTTATTCCAGGGAAATTTTACTTTTTTATATAAATTTGTCCTGGGGAAACTTGTTTTCTAGTAACCATGGCTAGACTTGTTTTTTTAGCTCACCTTCACTTTCAATATGGGTACTACTTTGGTTAGAAAGTAACCTCTCTGATTCCTTTATATTTTACAGGAGTTTATATATGATTTTTCACATTCCACAAAACGTGCCATCAAAATTTAAAGGTGCTTTTCAGAGTGGGGGGGGGAACCCTTCAATAATCTCACAGGTAAATTTCCTCAAATCTCAACTCTGTTTTAAGTGTGGGGTATTCAAATATATATATTTGGTCTTTCCCCTACCCTCATTTTTTTTAAAAAAAGAAGACTTACACCGTACATTATAGGAGTTTGAGCTTTACTCTTCGAAGAGTTATTCAAGTTAAAACATGGATAGCACAACCCCACACTACTTAGAAATAAACTCTAAAGAGACCAATGACTCTTAGCCCTTATATCTGTATTTAGGATTATAACTTAATTTGTTTATATTCTCCTGGTCTGAATCTATCCTCATGAAGTATTAAAAACCTTACCTACTTGGATGTACGGTAATCTGGTTGAATCACTGGATAAAAGGCAGATTTCTTTATATAGTAATACAGGAAATACTGTTAAGATGATATTGTACAGTATTGGTCCACCTGACTCAGTAGTGCCTGCTCTGCGTGGCAGGCGCTCTCTAGGTTTCAGAGATGGGGCTTTTTTCCCCCCACCCTGCTTGGAGACTGATGGGAAGGATTAAAGCTGGGATTTTCAACACTTAATAGTTGCTGCTTGGGAAATAAATGAAAACCTCGGTTTTAAAGTTGGCAGAAACTGCAGCTTATTACCATTGGAATAAGATAACCTCCTGGGATTTACTGCTGAATCTACTTGTACAGGTTTAGTATTACAGAGTTTCCTGTTCCCCCTTCTGCCCCCCCCCTCAAGCTTCTGGAAGTATATAGCACAAATTATATTTCAATCTCATTCTGACTGTCATCTGGAATTTCCCCAAAAATTCTTCTTGCAAGAGGAAATCTTACCAAAGTTAAGCAGAAAAATACTACTTTTATTTTTCTTCCTAGCGTTTTCCTGCAAGGGCAGAGACTCTGTTTTTTTGGATCAATTGAGTGTTGATCCATTGGTTGCAACAAGCAGTGATCCACTGGCTCGCTCTTGTGGGCTGTGTCAGAGTTACGCAATAAATCAGAAGCTTCAAAAGATAACTGCATTTTGCTGATTCAAATAACTTCTTTATAAGTAGAATAAAACATTAACAATACCACACTTTGTTTCAGATCACATGTTGAGATGTTTTCATACTGGAGTATAATGGTGGACAGACTAAACCACACCCTTCTTCTTGCTAAGTTTCTGGACATGCTCAATTAACACTTCAGCCTGATTGGCTGACTCAATCACATGGCTCTCCCAGTCATGAATATTCCAACACTCCTCCCTTCATTACTGGGAGAGACATCAGACCTATTGGATTTAAACATTTCCTATAATGGACACCACCCAATGGTTTGGTCATCATGTCTGCTAAATTATCCTCTGAAGAACAATGATGTAAACTTATTAATTTTTCTTTTACAGCTTCCCTGACATTACAATACTTAATGTCCACATGTTTACTTCTGTTCTTCACTCTGTCACCTGTTGCCATTTTTATACAAGCAGCATTATCTTCATAAACAGTTACAGCTTCATTTACATTTACATTTAAATCTTGTAACAACTGTACATACCAAACTACTTCAGAACATAACTCAGACAATGCAATAAACTCTGCTTCAGCAGTTGAAATAGCAACCGTTGTTTGTTTTCTGGACTTCCAACCAATTAAAGCCCCTCCAAACATTATTACAATTCCAGAATTAGACTTTCTGGTTTTTACATCATTTGCATAATCACTATCAACATAACATTTCAATTTTAATTCTTCAGTGACCTGTATTTGAAGACCCAAATTCACAGTTCCCTTCAAATACCTGAGAATTCTTTTCACACCCATCCAATGCAACTTTGTAGGTGTAGCAGTAAAGTGACTTAAGATGCTCACTGCACAAGCTATGTCTGGTCTGGACCATTGTGACAGATATAACAGACTCCCTATTGCAGAGTGATATATCTCCTGATCACAGGCTTCACTTTTGTCCTCACCCAAACTATTGTAAAAATCTGTGCTCATAGGTGTAGGAGCAATATTACAATCTTTCATGTTATACTTCTCTAATAATTGTTCAATTTTTCTCCTTTGACTGAGAATATAACCCTTTTCAGTTTTTTGTATCTCTACACCAAGATAATTCTTTATTTCTCCCAAATTCTTTAATTCAAATTTCTTTTCTAACTTATTAGCAAATTCTTTAACTTGTGATGCATCCTTTGCAATGAAACAAAGATCATCCACAAATGCTAATAGTAGACAATTCCCACCTTGTAACTTTCCAGTGTATATGCAACCATCAGCTTTGCAACTCTTGAACCCAAGACCTTTCAATGCAGTATCTAGACAGATATTCCAATTTCTGGCTGACTGCTTCAGCCCATAAATGGCCTTGTTCAATTTATACACCATGTTAGGTTTTTTATTTTCATACCCTGGCGCTTGAACCATATAAATTTCTTCCTCTAATTCAGCATTGAGAAATGCAGTGGTTATATCAAAATGCCAAATTCTATGCCTATATGCTGATGCTAATGCCAGTGCTAGTCTTATGCTCTCACCTTTTACAGTTGGCGCGAACACCTCATCATAGTGCACATTCTTTAATTGAGAAAAACCTTGTGCCACCAACCTTGCCTTATACTGTACTTCATTATTGGGTAATACCTTTTTCTTATATACCCACTTACATCCTACAGCCTTGGTACCCTGTGGCAAACTCACAGATGTGAACACTTCATGATCGCCCATGGATTTCATCTCTTTATCCATGGCTTTCTTCCACTTTTCTTGTTCAACTTTTAGTAATGCCAATACTTCCTTATAGTTTCTTGGCTCATACCACACATTACACACTTTAACTTTACTGGCAGAATACCTGTCTGGCGGAACCCTCTGTTCCTACGCTCTGACCTACGTGGCATTGCCTGTACTTGTGTTTCAAGCTTTTCTGTCTTCATATCTTGTTCAGACTCTCCTCCCTGAACATAGACACCTTCAGTAAATGATTCACCATCATTAAATGAGTTATTGTCACTAAGTGGATCACCGTCGCTAAGCGGATCACTGTCGCTAAGTGAGACATTTTCAGAATTTGCATCAATTCTGTTCCAATTTTGTTCTGCAAAACTAGCAGACCTTGAAATCACTATCCTTTTACTTCCATCGCTAAAGCGATACCCTTTTGAGCCTGGCTCATAGCCCACAAATCTGAGCTTTCTAGCCTTTTGTTGTCCCTTTCTTCTGATTGCCTTTGGAATATGTACCCATGCAGTACTTCCAAATATTTTTAAATGTGCTAAAGAAGGCTTTCTCCCATATAGCATTGCATATGGAGTATTATTGATGGATGAACTCCACAACCTATTTACTAAATAATTGGCAGTCAGTATGGCTTCACCCCAATATGACCTGCTCATACCAGAATCCTCCAGTAATGAGTCTTTCATTGTTTGCAAAACACCATTCCTCCTTTCAGCCACTCCGTTCTCCCCCGGTGTGTAAGGATTTGTGCGCCTGTGTCTTATTCCCAATTGTCTCAACCATTGTTGAAAATTTGTTGACATAAATTCAGAACCTCTGTCAGTTTGCAACTGACATACCTGTTGTTTGTACCTTCTCTCTACAAAACTTAACCATTGCTTAAATTGCTGTAGCACCTCTGTTTTACTCTTAAGTAAGTAGCAAAACCCAAACCTGCTGTAGTCATCCACAATGACCAGCGCATACTTTGCTCCTCCCAAACTGGCTTGCATAGGCCCAATTAAATCAGCATGAACCAGTTCTAGAGCTCTTGTGGTTTGTCTTGTGCTAAACTTGCTCACTGGGAATGCTTTGGATTTCGATGCTTTGCATACTGCACAATCCAAATATGCCTTACATCCCTTCAAATCTAATCCTTCTGCAAATTCTTTCATTTGTTGAACAACCTTAAAATTAGCATGACCAAGTCGTCTGTGCAGAAGATGAACACATGAATTATGTTCTGCTACATTTTTAAATATCTGAGAACAATGTGGGACCTTTTGTCCCTGCAATACATAAAGATTATCCTCTTTTATGCCCTGTGCACAAACATTCCCATTTCTTTGGATGATACACTTCCCATTAACAAATATGGTTTCATAACCTTGCTTGTCTAAACTAGACACACTTAACAAATTATGCTCCATTTCAGGTACACATAACACATCAGTAAACCTGGATTTCAAATATGGAATTTGCACATCGCCTCTTCCAATGATTTTAGCCTTTTGACCATTGGCTAAGGCCACTTCTTCATTATTTCCTGGAAAAAATCTGGAAAATAAGTCAGAATTATTAACAATTGTTTGACTAGCCCCACTGTCAATCAACCATTTGTCTCTATTGTTATTATAACAAACTTTTGCAACTGCAATCTGTCCTTGCAAATAATGTCTCTTGTCTTGCATATTTCTTCTCTGTGCACAGCTTTTCTGCAGATGATTGGTTTCTCCACAAATGAAACACGCTTTCTTATCTTGCTTGCAGAATTGTTGCTGTGTAACTTGATCTCTCCTGCCTCTGCTCTCCTCTTGTCTGCAGACACCTCGGCTGTTGCTAGAGATAGGCAGCCTGTGGAAAATTTTGCTGGAGACTTGCTGTAAGTTTCCACTGTACTCCTTGTTGAGCCCCCGCCTGTGGAATTTTCCATCAGCATGGCTGAAAAGCCTTTTCTCATATTCATTCAATAAACACGATTTCAAAGCCTCCAAATTCAAATCTGCTTCTGGCTTACTTTCAAAAATAGCTGATACAGTCTCCCAGCTCTGATCCAAACTATTTAACACTAATAAAACCTTTTGGGACTCTGGAAACTTTACTCCACGTTGCTCCAATTCTAGAAAATTAGACTGCATTTTCATTAAATGATCTTCCATAGAATCTCCTGGCTGCATACTGGCTCTAAAAAGCTTTCTCGAAAGTTGGACCACATTACACGCAGAAACATTGACATGTACTGCTTTCAATTTCTGCCATATTTCTTTTGCAGACTTTAATTCAGCTACATTTAAGAATTGATCATCCCCCAGACTTAACAGAAGATAAGCCATAGCTTTGTCATGAGCCTTTTGATCTGCTGCTCCAAGCACTTGCGGGGGGTCTGCTACTATGTCCCATAATTCTTTTGCTTTCAAAAAACATTCCATTTTTGCAGCCCAAATTAAATAATTTTTCTTCCCCAATTTAGGTATTGGACTGTCTTTAAATTCCATAGCAGCAGCCATCCTGCTTTATTTTTCTTCTCTGCCTGTTCCTTTAACAACACAGACAGCTTCTTATCAGCTTTAAATTACAATGCAGTTTTAACTTTACTTCTTGAGCGATTTCTGGGCCCATAACCTGTCAGAGTTACGCAATAAATCAGAAGCTTCAAAAGATAACTGCATTTTGCTGATTCAAATAACTTCTTTATAAGTAGAATAAAACATTAACAATACCACACTTTGTTTCAGATCACATGTTGAGATGTTTTCATACTGGAGTATAATGGTGGACAGACTAAACCACACCCTTCTTCTTGCTAAGTTTCTGGACATGCTCAATTAACACTTCAGCCTGATTGGCTGACTCAATCACATGGCTCTCCCAGTCATGAATATTCCAACAGGCTGAGAGAGAGCAATTGGCCCAAAGTCACCCTACCATGCCTAAGGTGGGACTAGAACTCACACGTCTCCTGATTTCTAGCCTGGTGCTTTAACCACTAGACCAAAGTGGGTATTACTATTACTATTCCCTTCAAGATCAGATTATCAATGGATTATCAGCTAGTAAAAGAAGCATGTATGGGATAACAAGTCTTCTCCAGATTAATGAGTTCCATCTCTGTCTTGATCAGGCACAGACATCTGGAATTCCATAAGGCAAGAAAAAATGCTTTATTGATTGGATCTGATTAAAATAATAATGTACTTTTTTTTTAGCCAAAGTTGTCTAGGAGTTCATGTGACTATCGTACCAGTATGTTTTATGATATTATGATATGTCTTGTGCCTCCATTATGAGATGCTTGGTGGAAAAGAGGGGAAATTAAATTAGGTGCTGCTTAAACATTTCTTGGTAAACTATTTGTGCATAAATTAATAGCCATTATATTATCCAGTTGTGATGAATTCTGTTGAGGAGGAGGAGGAGGAAGCCATCCAAATTTGTACTACTCAATATATTGCAAAAATAATGAGCAGTTATTTGCATCATGAGTTCTTTTTCATCAGTTTTAGTGTTACTCAAATCATCTTTCCCATAGTTCCAGGGAAACCTGTGTATGGTTTTCTAATTGCATAGTGGCAGATAGGACAGCACTCCAGAGGGTTAACATCATTGCCCAGAGCAGGGATAGGCAAACTACAGCTCTTTGAGGACCTGTGGACTTCAACTCCCAGAATTCCTGAGCAAGCCATGCATGCATGGCTGGCTCAGGAATTCTGGGAGTTGAAGTCCACAGGTCCTCGAACTGTAGTTTGCCTACCCCTGGCCCAGAGGATTATTGGTTGCCCTCTCCCCTCCTTGGAAGAGCTTTATAGCTCCCGCTGCCTTAAGGAGTGTTCAAAACGTTCTTAAAGATCCATCTCATCCTGGGCACCCTTTTTTTGAACTATTGCCATCTGGCAGACTGTACAGGACAATAAAAACAAGGACAAATAGGCTGAAAAATGGCTTCTATCCCAGAGCAGTAACTATGTTGAATTCCACTGTATAGTGCAATATTAATGCAGTATCAGGGGTTTTCAATTCAATTGTGTAGAATGTGAAGGATATGTGTTTTTGTTTTATTTTTTAAATAGTTTTCTTATGTATGATGTACACTGAAGATGGCATTTAATTTCGTTGCATGAGGTGCAATGACAATAAAGTAAACTTAAAGCTTGGTCACTCTTTTTTGATCCATTGAGTGATCAAATCAAGGCGCCATCTGACTATAGTTAGTAAGGAAATCATACATTCCATAAACCGCATGTATTCATTCTGGAAGCAAAGAAAAAATAATGAAGAAATAATTTAGTGTTCCTCTATTCTGGGGCAAAACATGTCAGTATGTGAGCTTCCTACTACTACTACTGGAGGCTAAAACATATGAAGAACAGTTGCAGGAACTGGGTATGTCTAGTTTAATGAAAAGAAGGACCAGGGGTGACATGATAGCAGTCTTCCAATATCTCAGGGGTCGCCACAAAGAAGAGGGAGTCAAACTTTTCTCCAAGGCACCTGGGGGTAGAACAAGAAGCAATGGGTGGAAACTAATCAAAGAGAGAAGCAACTTAGAACTAAGGAGAAATTTCCTGACAGTTAGAACAATTAATCAGTGGAACAGCTTACCTCCAGAAGTTGTGAATGCTCCAACGCTAGACATTTTAAAGAAGATGTTGGATAACCATCTGTCTGAAGTAGTGTAGGGTTTCCTGCGTAAGCAGGGGGTTGGACTAGAAGACCTCCAAGGTCCCTTCCAACTCTGTTATTATTATTATTATTATTATTATTATTATTATTATTATTATTATTATTATTATTATTATTATTATTATTATTATTATTATTATTATTATTATTATTATTATTATTATTATTATTATTATTATTATTATTATTACATAAGAAAAACACTGCTTGCAGGCAGAACAGTTTCAGAGAGTTAGTTCTGATTACAAAAGGAAGACTCCCAACGTATGTGAATGGTTTTAATATTAAGAATTAAAAACCCATAGATGGGAAATATGTACATTAGGCCCAATCAAAATAAAGTAAATAAAGCTTTCCAAAATTTTTCACTGGGTGAGGAAGATTCCAAAAAACCTGGCCAAATACTTTAGGTGGGAAATGTGACATTCAAAATTAGCCCAAGACAACGGTTGTAAAATGGATGCAGAGTCAAAGTTTAGTGTCCAGGGGCAAAACAATTATTGCTTCTTCCTGTCTGAAAATGCAAAAGCTACTCATTCCATCCATTTATTATAGTAAGTAATCAATTTATGTGCTTTGTCCACTAGAAAGCAGAAATCATGGTCTTTCTATGAATAACACTTGAAAGTAATAGAGTAAATAATTTAATGGGATACTATAAATACTATTCATTTTATGTTATACACTGATGCCAAATGTATAAAAGTTTAAAGACTTTCCAACGTAGCAGTAATACGACCAATCAATATAATAAACTTAGTGAACAAATATTAAGTTCTGCTAATGTCCCAATTGAAATCCTTCAAACAGGGTAGGATTTTTTTCCTCAGACATAATTTGTTGAAGGCTTCTGAGTATAATGTTTTAATTATGAGCGTTATTAGATGAGAGCCTGGAACAATCAACAAACTTTATGGCAACGAAATGCCGTCAACAGGTAGGAACCCATTGCTACTGAGAGCTAGTGTGGAGATTTAAAAAACAATTCTGAAGTGCCATAAAGACAAATTGATGGCAGCCAACATATTAATGAACCTACAGCCCATTGCATTATATGCTTTGTATGGAATGGAAGGGAAGGGAAGGGGAGGGAAGGGGGAGAGGAGAGGAGAGGAGAGAAGAGGAGAGGAGAGAAGAGAGAAGAGGAGAGGAGAGGAGAGAAGAGAAGAGAAGAGAAGAGAAGAGAAGAGAAGAGAAGAGAAGAGAAGAGAAGAGAAGAGAAGAGAAGAGAAGAGAAGAGAAGAGAAGAGAAGAGAAGAGAAGAGAAGAGAAGAGAAGAGAAGAGAAGAGAAGAGAAGAGAAGAGAAGAGAAGAGAAGAGAAGGAAAGGACCTTGCAGGTCTTCTAGTCTAGACCCCTGCTCAAGCAGGAAAACCTATACCATTTCAGATAAGTGACTGTCTAGACTCTAGAGTCTAGACTCTTCTTAAAAACATACAGTGATGGAGCACCCACGATTTCTGAAGGCAAGCTGTTTCACTGGTTAATTGTCCTCACTGTTAGGAAGTTTCTCCTTAATTCCAGGTTGCTTCTCTCTTTGATTAGTTTCCAACCATTGTTTCTTGTTCTGCCTTCTGGTGCTTTGGAGAATAATTTGACCCCCTCTTCTTTGTGGCAGCCCCTCAAATACTGGAATACTGCTATCATGACACCCCTAATTCTTCTTTTCTTTAGACTAGCCAGACCCAAATCCTGCAGCCATTCTTCAAATGGTTTAGTCTCCAGGCCTTCGATCATCTTAGTTGCTCTTCTCTGAACTTTTCTGATTGCTCATTGGCTCTCTATATGAAAAGAGGGAAAAAACCCCAATGCAAATATCCAAGGGAAAAGCCATTGTGACCCTGTGTTTAATCTGTTCTTCTCCAAAATATGACATCTCCAGCAAAATGGTCTGTGAAATAGCTTCTAGTCCACAAAGTAGAGTAGTAAGGAGGGTGGGAAAATAATCTGAATTAGAGGTACATGCTGTCTGATAACCCACATCCCATCATACTTCCCCACCTCTTTTTCTCTAGATCTCAGATGCCCAAAATCCTTGGCTTTTGAGGCAGGCGACATCCATGTAAGTCCTAAAAGAGCTTTTACCTTAGGCTTAGACCATTTCCATACTAAGAGGTTGGACTGTGTTATAAAGTCATCCAGCTATGCATCACTGCCGGATACAAGTTTTATAGTGGTGCAGAAATGCCCAGGTGACATTGTAAGAATATATACATCTTTAGTGTGGTCTTGGCCATAGTTCAAAAAAATGGGGAGAGGAAACTAAAGTTATCCCCCTCCTTACCCACCCAATAAGGCACCTATGTATACTTACTGTAGCTCCTCCCCTCAAAGAATGGAAGATTTCTACAAAAAACTGACCCCCCCCCCAGCTCAGTAAAGTATTGGGTGACTGTCTTGTCTTTTAATCTTTGGTTGTCATGAGTAAGACTTTTCTTCTGGGATCTGTTTCAGGTGAATCATCTGTTATTGATGGTTATTACAGCCTCATTGTGAAGATTCTAAGAAGACTTGTACTGTAGAGGCAGTCACATAAATAATCTCACTGTCTCTTCTTTCCAATTTACAGGAATAAATATTTGTTATGCTTATGTACTCCGCTACGGAAATTACTTTGGTGAAGAAAACCTCCCAATTTGATATATAGATTCCTGTAAAGAATAAGAGATTATTAGAAATATGTTTTTGTTTTTATTTTACCCCTGTGAGCAGGGTTTATCCAATGAGAGCTACTTTCTGGAAATGAAAAGAGTAGCTTGTGATATTAATTTAATGCTTTAAGCTGATAAGGTTCAATGTCAAGTTTTCTCTTAAACATGGCAACATCAACTTGTGGTTCTGAAATGAATAACTCAGGTAAAAAATTGAACATTTACTTTTCTCAGCCACAGTACTTCAAAATTGTTCATCACAACATAGAGTCATTGGGACAGATCTCGACACGTCTGGAGTACACTTAATTTCTCTGTACCAGATTGATGGCTATAGCTGATGACTGCTAGTTCAATGATGAACTGATTCAGTAAGAAACAGTGTGATTAACACATCAATTGAGGAAAATGGCTACAGACATACAGTGAGTAGATGCCTAAATTTTTAATGAAGGAATGACATATGAGAGTCAGCTCAAGAAGGGTATCTAGCAAGACAATTAGGAAACTGGTCGACTTTCTGATATTGATAGACTCCAAATCTTTATAGCCCTAGCCAACCTGCTCTATAGTCAGGGAACTATAGTCTATAGTCAGGGAATGATCTTGCAGATTTTGGAAGCCTGGTGTCCTCACCCAAATTCCCATTTAAATTTAGACATCAAATACTTTGATTAGGGAAATACTACCATCCACTGGAGCTACCATATCTTGGGTGCACAACTCCAGATGACCAGCAGATGGCAGCCAAAGCAGTATTCTTGTTCTTTGCTGCTGTCTAGTGGTTTTCCAAATTGGTAGCCCTACTATTAGAGAGCCTGTTTGATGTAGTGGTTAAGGCACCAAGCTACAAACCGGGAGATTGTGAGTTCTAGTCCTGCCTTAGCCACAAAGTCAGTTGGATGATCTCAGGCCAGCCTTCTGTCTCAGCCCTAGGAAGCAGGCAATGGAAACAATTTCCAAAAGGTTGCCAAGAAAACAGGCAGTCACTAGAACGCACTTACACACATAAAGCCCTACTACGGTATGCAGAAAGGCAAGCTAGGACAACTCAAAGAGGGGAAAGGGCCACAGAGATACATATTACTAAATGCTTGTTCTGTCTTTAATATGCTGCTCATTTCTTTGGGCTACTTAAAATTCTACTAGCATTTTGAGAGAGGAGTATTCAGTGGTTAAAGAAGAGGATTTTTTTTCCCTCTCCAGCCTTTGCTTTTCTAAAACCTTTCCATGATGTGATCCCATCTTAGCACATTGTTACTCAAAGAAACATTGGGTACAATGTGGTTCCCGTCCTCTCCCCCCCCAACAGGTGTAGAGTTGCAAACTACACAAAAGGAAGCAACTTGTACTTTCCTTAATAGGTATAAAATATGCATTCATAAGGGGAGCTTTTGCAATTCGATTTTACATTCTTAGGTCAGCAAACATTTACTGTAGACCTCTGTGAACCTAATGGGGCTTCAGCTGGGCTATAGCTGATCTGGGTGGCAAGAGCACCACTAGATGGCAGCAGAGAGTTAGAAGCTTCTTTGCTACCATCTACCGGTAATAGTAGTTGACTGGATTTGAGCAACCCAGATTGAATAGCCTTAGCTCAAGCATGAATAGTTTGGAGAGGGTGGCTTGGGGGTTGTAGTATCAAGCTGGCCTGCCTGCCAAAAGCAACAGGACAAATTCACCAGGGAAAGCCACCAGACAACTTTTCCTTCGCCTTTTGGTTTTGATGGCTCATTTAAGAATTTCGGGCCCAAGTATATTTTATGGTTTATGTTTTCATCCCCCCCCCCAACTTCTTCCTTGGTATATGCCTCTCCCTTTCCCCAGCAGTCTTCTCCTTTTATTTTATTCTTAGTTTAAATTCTAATTAATTTTTAAGTATCTGTTTATTCCTTCTCCTGCTGGGAAATGGCGCTAGTTTAGCCCAATATTCTCCTCCCCCTTCTCGTTTTCCCTCCCCCTTCTATCTAAAGCAGGCAGTTCAATAAATAACTTTAATGAGGGTAGTTTAATTGCTTTTGGATGTTGAGCGTAGATGAAACGTTGGGCTGAATTATATCACAGAACTGAAATGGAGGGTCTGAGTTTACTTTTCTGGTTATTATTATTATTACTATTCAAGCTGCCCCAACTGCCTTCATAAATATTTTTCTCTCTTCTCGGTTTGAAAATGCGGTTACATTGTCCAATGGGGCCCGAAAAGGTCACGAGCAAAGCTCTATTTATGTATGGTTTTTGCTTTATTGACCTTAGCCAGTGCCAGGAATGAGGCAGATTTGGAGAAGGGGATCGCTAATTCTCTCCCGGAACCTCTCCGCTCTTTTTCTTTGCCCCCGCCCTCCCTTTTCCCGGGAGCTGACTTTTCCCGCCAGTTTTTAATTCTCCCACCTAAATCCCCCATAAACATGTCAGTAGGGAGAGACTCCCGAGTCACGTCGGCTGAGTAACGGACCTGCCTATCTAACCAGGCCGTGGATTATGAGCCGGGGAAGGGCATCCATTTAAGAGAGAGACAGGGAGACGGAACGGGCTCCGTACTGGCTCGGGGGAAGGCAGGCAGGCAGGCAGGCAGGCGTGGATTGGGGGGGGGGATTTAAAATTGATGGCGAGGCGCGGTGTTATTAATCATAAAGCGTCTGGAGCCTGCCTGATGAGTCACGGTGAAAAGAGGGCTGCAGAGATGAGCAACTGAGCAATGGTTGCTTTCGCGCCTGAGGACTGATGCTGCGCCTAGGGAAGATTTCGAAGGCAGGCTGGCTGGCTGGCTCAATTGCACGTCGCCTGCCCGCCTTCTGCTCAACCCAGTGACAGGGAGAGAGAGCGCCAAAGAGGATGGTGGTAACATGGAGGGAGCGTCTGGGTAATTGGGTGACCGAAAGTGGTTCTGGCACTGAGAGAGTTCTGGGTCACTTGCAGGTAGAGAGTCAAGGAGTCCCTAGTTCGGAGACACAATATCTCAGGGGTTGCCACAAAGAAGAGGGAGTCAAACTATTCTCCAAAGCACCTGAAGGTAGAACAAGAAGCAATGGGTGGAAACTAAACAAGGAGAGAAGCAACTTAGAACTAAGGAGAAATTTCCTGACAGAACAATTAATCAGTGGAACAGCTTGCCTCCAGAAGTTATGAATGCTCCAACACTGGAAGTTTTTAAGAAGATGTTGGATAACCATCCTGCGTAAGCAGGGGTTTGGACTAGAAGACCTCCAAGGTCCCTTCCAACTCTGTTATTTTTATTATAGGGTCTCTCTCTCCTTCCCCCTCTCCCCTCCCTTTGTCTTTCTCTCTCTCTCTCTCCCCCTCCCTCCCTCTCTCTGTCTATCTCTCTCTCCTCCCTCTTCCTCCCTCCCTCCCTCCCTCCCTCCCACATCCGGAGTGTGACAAACGTTCACATTACAAATCCCAGTGTGTTGTAGTCTGATACATGGAAGGTCTCTTGACCGTGGAAGACTATTATGAGGAGAAGAATGGATCTGCCTGTGAAAGATTAAAGGATAAATTTTGGTGCCAAAACAGATTTCTGTCCTCCGCATGTGCCCAGAGACATTCTTGTTCCCCAGCCTTTCCTTTTTTTTTCATCTTCTCAAACTGTTCTTCATTTTGGTTTTTCTTGTAAGCCAGTTTCATATCTTAAATACTCAGTAGGCCTTCCTGCTATGCTAGCTTCAGTGCATATTTTTCACTGTCCTTCAGATATTCTTCCAAAGCCATTCCCCCCCCCCTTCTTCAAATGTCTGGGTATTTGCAACATTCCTTGCCCACCTATTTTCTTTGATAAGTAGAGTCTCTCAATGTCACTGCATAGATGCAAGGCATGATTTATTGTCATTTTTCTGATCTCCCTATCCAAGGCTTCTAGTTCTGCTTAAATCCATTCCACTTTTCCAGCTGTGTATCTAATGTGGTTTTTGGTGAACTTTTTAGGCCTAATTTGTCAAAAATACATTAAAAATGCCTAATCTGATTCTGCTACTGTGATACCCTCCCCAACGATATTTGTAATATTACAAATTGTAAATTTCACAAGAAATGAGAAATATTTATGTGATCAAAATTCTGGCACTTCACACCTAGCTTTGCCAAGGATGCAGATTTGTTCTGTGGAAGATTGTCTTGCAAGACAAGCAAAACAGGAAAACTTACTAGTGACTGTGATTGGGCTCCATCAAAACCAGCCTTAAAAAAGAACCCCTACTTTCAGCCTGTACCTCCTTAGAATAAAAACATAGAATACGTTTTAACCTTGTATTCTTTCAGACGGATTATTTTAGGTGGATCCATATGTTGCATGTCTTCAAACCTAAACATGAACAATATTTGTGATGTGGGAATGGGATCTATATTGTTTTCAGAAAGAGAAATGTGTCAACATATACTTTTCTTTTTCTTGGCTCTCTCCTTTTGAATCCCATATGCTTTATAATCTCAGTCTGCTCTTCTTTCCCTGTATTGGGGTCTGAACATCTCATTTTAAAGAACTTAAAAATTATATTTTTCAATCAACCAAACTACAAGTCAAAAAGAAAGTATGTAAAAAATGCTATGATACATACAGTGCATACAGTACATTTAATATTGTATGCCTCCGAGGGTTGCCCCATGGTAAGATGGGCAGCCAATAAATAAATAAATAAATAAATAAATAAATAAATAAATAAATAAATAAATAAATAAATAAATAAATAAATAATAATAAATAATAAATAATAAATAATAAATAATAAATAATAAATAATAAATAATAAATAATAAATAATCTAAAATAAAATAAAATAAAATAAAATTTCATAAAATAAAATAATTAATAATATAATATAATAATAATAATATAATATAATATAATATAATATAATATAATATAATATAATATAATATAATATAATATAATATAATATAATATAATATAATATAATATAATATAATAATACAATACAATACAATACAATACAATACAATACAATACAATACAATACAATACAATACAATACAATACAATAATATAATATAATATAATATAATATAATTAATATAATATAATATAATATAATATAATATAATATAATATAATATAATATAATATAATATAATATAATATAATATAATATAATATAATATAATATAATATAATATAATAATATAATATAATTTATTTATTTTATTTTTTTTATTTATAAGAGTTCTTATAGGCCGCCCAATCCCGTGGGACTCAGGGCGGCTTACAGCAGAGATTAGAACTACATAGTTAAAATAACATCTAAAAAACATATTACAATTTGACAAAAAGCATACTTGGGGGGAATCATCTCTTCACCCCGCCTGCCGGAAGAGCCATGTTTTTACCGCCTTGCGGAAGGCCAGTAGGGTGGGGATAGTCCGGATCTCTGGAGGGAGTTGGTTCCAGAGAGATGGGGCTCCCACAGAGAAGGCCCTCCCCCTTGGGCCCGCCAGCCGACATTGTTTGGCAGACGGGACCTGGAGGAGGCCCTCTCTGTGGGACCTCACTGGTGGTAGGGAGGAATGTGGCAGGATGCGGTCCCGAAGATAACCTGGCCCTGAGCCATGTAGGGCTTTAAAGGTCAAAACCAACACCTTGAATTGCGACCGGAGACTGATCGGCAACCAATGCAGCTGGCGGAGGATGGGTGTTACGTGGGTGTATCTCGGTACACCCACCACAGCTCGCGCAGCTGCATTCTGTACCAATTGTAGTCTCCGGATGCTCTTCAAGGGTAGCCCCATGTAGAGCCCGTTACAGTAGTCAAGCCGTGAGGTGACAAGGGCATGAGTGACTGTGAGCAGAGCCTCCCTCTCCAAGTAGGGTCGCAATTGGTGCACAAGCCGGATCTGTGCAAAGGCCCCCCTAGCCACAGCTGAAAGATGTTGATCCAATTTAAGCTGTGGATCTAGGAGGACACCCAAATTGTGGACCCGTTCTGAGGGAGTCAATTTTTCTCCCCCAAGAACCAAGGAGGGACAGTCGACATAGTCCTTGGGAGGCAATATCCAGAGCCACTCAGTCTTGTCTGGGTTGAGCCTGAGTCTATTCACTCCCATCCAGACCCTTACATCGTTCAGGCAGCGGCACATTACATTAACTGCTTCACTGAACTGACACGGAGTGGAGATGTACAACTGGGTATCGTCAGCATATTGTTGATACCTCACCCCGTGTCGTCGGATGATCTCACCCAGCGGTTTCATGTAAATGTTGAACAGGATGGGGGAGAGGACCGAGCCCTGTGGCACCCCGCAAACCAGGGGCCTAGGGGCTGACCTCTGACCTCCTGTCAACACCGACTGCGTCCTATCGGAGAGAAAGGAGGAGAACCACCGCAAAACAGTGCCCCCCACTCCTATCTCCCCAAGACGACGCAGAAGGATACCATGGTCGATGGTATCGAAAGCCGCTGAGAGGTCAAGTAACACCAAGATGGAGGAATGACCATCTTGGTGTGGTTTATTATATAATATAATATAATATAATATAATATAATATAATATAATATAATATAATATAATATAATATAATATAATATAATATAATATAATATAATATAATATAATATAATATAATATAATATAATATAATATATAACATAACATAACATAACATAACATAACATAACATAATATAATAAAAAATAAAATAATAAAAAATAAAATAAAATAATAATAATACAATAATACAATAATACAATAATACAATAATACAATAATACAATAATACAATAATACAATAATACAATAATACAATAATACAATAATACAATAATACAATAATACAATAAAATAAAACAAGGAAATGTTGTTGCAGATTATTTATCTCTCTATAAATAACTGAGATAGAGTGTGGATATTAGGAAAGATACAGCTGAAAGGAGCCCTGCATGTCTCTTGTGTCACACTACCTGATTTAGAGTAGTGCCAGCCATTTAGCTATGGTGGATCTCAGTTTCAATTAAACATTTTAAAAAGACAATGGTTTGTTAACTCCCTTGGAAAAGGGAGTCAAGGGAACAAGTACCCTGGCCTATTCAGCATTTTTTTTTTACATTTAACACCAATTTCCCTCAGTTGAGAGACACCATGAATAAGCAATCTACCCA
This sequence comes from Diadophis punctatus similis, assembly GCA_023053685.1. Taxonomy (NCBI): domain Eukaryota; kingdom Metazoa; phylum Chordata; class Lepidosauria; order Squamata; family Dipsadidae; genus Diadophis; species Diadophis punctatus. Next base: position 76,657 of record JALIGW010000180.1, read on the forward strand.
ACCCAGGGGTGAAATTCAGCAGGTTCTGACAGGTTCTGGAGAACCGGTAGCGGAAATTTTGAGTAGTACGGAGAACCAGCAAATACCACCTCTGGTTGGCCCCAGAGTGGGGTGGGAATGGAGGAGTGCTCAGGGAGTAGGGCGGCATAGAAGAACACTAAATAAATAAATAAAAAAAATTTTTTTTCAGTATCCTTCCCCTGCCACGCCCACCAAGTCACGCCCACAGAACCGGTAGGGAAAATTTTTGAATTTCACCCCTGACCCAACCTCTTGTCTTCCATATATTTTAGACTATGATCTCTGTGCTCTATGACAATTCACCATGCTGACTGGATGATGGAATGTATAGTTCTAAATATAAGTGAGGATATTTCAGTTTCTGTATGTTGAAAAGGCAACATGGCAGACAGTACTCTGAAGTATGTGTTTGAGGTCTGTCCGATTCTGCCACCATTTTAGTTTAATGTTTTAGAATAGGATGCTTAACAAAGAAATAAGGGCCAAAGATGCATAAGAAATGTTGAGCTACATTCCAAAAATTTCAAACTTAACTGAGATGTAAAGAAATTTGCATTTATTATAAGTGGGCAGATAAGAAGCTTTTACCCTCATTGGAAAGACGGTAGTATTCCTGCCTTAAAATCCTGGACGAAGGATATATCTACACTGTACATATAAGGATGTACTTTTGGGCCAAAGCTATGGGAAATGTGATCAATATGATTCTATGTAGACAAGATTCAATTCATTGTTTTAAGATTTCATTACTGGCATGTTTAATCGTTCTAATATGCATTTTTAAAATTTACTTATTTTTCTGGTTTGTTTAGTTTTGTTCTCTTATTACCATTTATTAATGCACATGGGTTGTTTTTTCTTTTTCTCTTCTGTTACTCATCAAAAAGCAATCAGAATCTTTATTTTTACAAAAGGGCATGAGTGGGATAGACTGTGACGCCCAGAGTCTACTTCCTCGAGTCCACATAAGTCCACTCCATGACCCAGAATAATTAGGGTTTTTTCCCTTGCTTTTTGGTCTTATAAATTGCCTGGAAAAGTCATCCCAAGAAAGTAGGACAGTGTTTCTCAATCTTGGCAAAGATGTGTAGACATCATTTCCCCAATTCTGGCTGGGGAATTCTGGCCGTTGACATCTACGCAACTTAAAATTGCCAAGATTGCAAAAACAGCAAACTTATAAGGCTTTGGTGAATAATTCAGGCACCAAGGATACCTAGGAGGAGAAGACAGTACATTTGATGAAGAAAACAAAATGTGGTGTTGTGGACTAAGATTTTCCTTTGTTGCCAGTGAATATCCTTGCGGGAGATCTCTAGGGCTGTATTTTGAGGTCACATAAAATTCCTGTGAGATAATGCGTTGGAAAAGACTGAATAACCTGTGGTCCGTTATGTATGCAACTCAGGAAGGAGAGAATTTATTCCCTCTTGAATTCAGCTGAACTCTAACATGTATCCCTCTCCCTGAAGTAATTTTGTTTGATTAGCAATTCAAAAATAGAGAGGTGATAAGATTAAGTAAATAAGTGCAGCCATATATGTTACATTCAACATGAGAGGGTCCTATACATATATTGTATGACTCTTTCCTTGTGTTATATCTACAGGGCCATTTAAAAGTGTGTGCATTGTTTTTCATTTTGAATATTTCAATATAAATCTGACCTCAGTTATGATCTGCTCTCCTATAACTAGATAAAGAGAACCCAATTAAACACATGACTGAAAAACGTATTTGTTCATTTATTCATTGAGGGAAAGGATCTAAAGTTATATATTTATGTGCAGCAAAAGTATTTGAACTTCTAGGGTTTTCTGTTTATTTGAAGGAGAAATTAGAGCCAGAGATTTTAATCAAAGGGATGCCAATTAGCTGTGAGTCTGGAAGAACAAGAACATAATTTGTGTTTATTCATTGTCAAAGTCTGATCTTCACAACACAAATATGTCGAAGTGTGTCGTCATGACTCAACAAAGGAGGTTCCTGAGGACCGCCAAAACAACAACAACAACAGTTATTGAAGCTCACTAAGGTTAGAAAAAAGTTTGGACTTCATTAGAGCACCATTGGGCAGATTGTGTACAAATGGAGGCAATTCAATATTGTTCCCTTCTCCAAGAGCAGTCGATCAACCAAGATCACATCAAGGGAAGAAGTGTGTAATACTTTAATAATTTCAGTGAATTTTCATTTCACAAGCTGTGTAGTAAAAAGACTGGTTGTCATGCATCTTTGTAGGATTTTCTTCTTTTACAAAAACTTCAACCTAATACTGGATGCAGAATGAGGAAAAGTTGCTATTTAGTTTAGTTTGTCATTTACATTGGTTTAAAGTTTTAAACGTTAGAGCTTTTAAAAGGCTGGCTTGAGCCCATGAAGGTGTATTTAAATTTAATAAATGAATTAATAAATAAATATTTGTAGAACTAAGTTAATGTTATCTACCAATTCTTGATCTGGTAGAAAGGTAAATAGGTATAATTTTTGCTGCTGTTATTGGTGATCTAATAATAAAGTAACAGCCCAATGAAATAAACAGTTCTTTCTTATTAATTGTAGGCCAAGTAAAGGAAAGGGTAGATCCCCTAGGGTTGCAGTTCTCCTCCCATTCTCTCATTTGCCAGTGGGGAAAAATGTTCACCCATCACTCTTTCTAACATAGGGTTGGCCATGTTTAGGCAAATTATATATCTGCAGATATCATGACAATCAGAGCTGGGGTCACTTTAAATGTGTTCATTAAAATTGAACAGCAAAATAATTGTATTCATTAAAATAAAGTTTTAGTTTTTACTCCCACTCTACTTTTAAACACTGTATGTGCCTATTCATTTCTGCATTACAAATCCTGACAGATCATTTGAAGGTTGACCCAGTCCCTGATACAGCAAAAGTTGTGCCATCTTGTTATTAAGGGTAGGTATCTGTCCACTTAGAATTTTTAGATTTTTCTTCCTCCTAGACCTAGGCCAACAAGTTCCAACTAGTCATTGCTTATTTTGTGTAAACATTATTTCAATCTGACAATTTGCCAGTCTATTGTTGGAACCATAGTTTACACTTAAGATAAAAATGAGATAAGGAAAAATTTAGATAACTATCAACCTAGTTTATTTGTTGGATGGCTAAAGAGAGAATAATACCTTTAGCTCTACTGTCTCAGGATCTTGGCTCCTCATTCTCCTGCAGATATAGACCAAGATTAAGTCCTAATGCACCAAACTATATATAGCAACATGATTTGAGAAAAAAATGTTTCTTTTCCTAGATTGCTAAAGTTGGTAAGGTGTTTTTTTTTCAAAAGAAGAAAATAGTACAGATGATTTACATATTTATAATTAAATATATTAATATGTTTATGATTAAATATAGAGGATTTCCCTGAAGATGGGCTCCAGCATGAGTCTGAAAGCTCGGAAGATAAAACCTGTGGTCCCAGTGACTGACCCAGATTGGATCCTGTAATGTTATCCTGGGACACTTATATTTGCCTTCATTACATGTAGTCCTTGAGTTATGACCACAATTGAGCTCAACATTTATGTTGCTAAGTGAAACGTTTGTTAAGTGGGTTTTGCTCCATTTTACAAACTTTCTTGCCACAGTTGTTAAGTGAATCATTGCAGTTGTTAAGTTAGTCACAATTGTTAAGTGAATCTGGCTTCCCCGTTGATTTTATTTGTCAGAAGGTTGCAAAAGCTGATCCCGTGATCCCGGGACACAGCGATGGTCATAAATATGAACCAATTGCCAAGCAGTTGAATTTTGATCACATGACCACGGGAATGCTGTGATGGTCATAAGTGTGAAAAATGGTCATAAGTCATTTTTTCAGGGCCATTGTAACTTTGAATGGTCACTAAATGAACTGTTGTAAGTTGAGGACTACCTGTGTACACATTCATTCATTCATTCATTCATTCTTCATATTTCTTAACCACCCATCTCACTCAGACCTACACATACACACCCACACATACACACAAAGTGAGTTATAAATTAGTAGATTTCTGTTCTTCACACCTTGACAGTCTCCTATTTATCTATCTTCACATACATACAGAAGACACAAAGGATGATCTTCTATTGCTGTGACATGGACTGTTGTATATGTTCTAAATAGCAATAGCACTTAGACTTATATACCGCTTCATAGTGCTTTACAGCCCTCTCTAAGCGGTTTACAGAGTTCAGCATATTGCCCCCCAACTATCTGGGTCCTCATTTTACCCACCTCAGAAGGATGGAAGGCTGAGTCAACCTTGAGCCGGTGAGATTTGAACCGCTGACCTGTTGAACTAGCAGTCAGCTGAACTTGCAGTGCTGCTTTTAACCACTGCGCCACCTCAGCTCCTTGAGCCATTAACCTTCCCATGGCAGAATTATTATAAAGAACATTCACCCTAAGAAAGGGCAATCTGAAATACTTTCATGTGCCTATGCTGAAAAAACAAAAAACAAAAGTTTGTTCTTTGTAGAAAAACCACATTCCATAAAATGCAAAAGCTTTCTTTAGGACCAATCAAAAATCAAAGCAATGTGCAAACATTTGATTCTCCAGAGCTCATCATCTGTAATGATAAATAAAACATGAAAACAAACAAGGGAAGAGGATGAAAAGGCAGATACTAAAGTCAAGGAAACTTCTATTATCACAGTTTTTATATGAACTCGGGTAGAAGTAGTAAATTTTCAAATTGGACTGAGCCAGGTGCTGATGTGATTACAGATTGCCCTTAGGACTCTTTCCTAGCAGTATGGGGATGGAGAAACAAACAATGCATAGTCTTTTATCTTGGAAATCATAAAATCCAACTGTTACTCAGAATTGTGTCCTTATGCAAAGCACATCACTTCCTTGGAAAGTGGAAAACAGAGCCTGCCTCTTGGGCCCAATACTCTTCAACTTCTTCGTAAATTATCTAAATGAGGGGATAGAAGGGGAAGTCATCAAATTTGCAGACAACATCAAACCAGGGAGAATAATAGCCAACACTTTATAGGATAGATTCAAGATTCAGAAGGACTTTGACAGATTTGAACAGTAGACCCTATCCAACAAAATGCAATTTAATGGTGAGAAAAGCAAGGTCCTACATAAGAAAAAAAGCAAAATGCATAGATATAGAATAGGTGGTACCTGGCTCAACAGTAGCCGCGTGATAGGAATCCTTGTGTCTTAGCAGATTACTGCTTTAAGTATTTGCGAGCCATGTGCCGCAGCTGCCAAAAAAGCCAACACAGTCCTAGGCTGCATCAACAGAAGAATAATTTTAAGATCACATGAAGTGCTAGTACAGCTTTATATTGCACTGGTGAGACCACACTTGGAATCCTGCATCCAATTCTGGTCACATCTTAGGAAAAAAAGTTCATACTTCTCTAACATTTCAAAATCTCATAAAATCCTTAATGGATAAATCATGCATCCCTTGAATCCACTCCTTAATATTGTGAATATTACTATTTTTCTAACTTCTCATAATAATTCTCTTTGCAACAGCCCAGGTCTGATACAACCATAACTCCTTAAAATAGTTTCCAAAGTTTCAGGACGTAATTTAACATCTTAATCGGTAATGCAAATTGGGGCATATTATTCTAATCATGTCTGATCCTTTATTACACATAATCTCTTCTGGCTAATAGAGACTTCTTTTTCAAGCGCAGGTGCCCAAAAAGACAAGCACCAAAAGCTCCGTCCAGGGCCATCAATTTCAATGTTTTGGCTCCCCCAAATGGAGGTGACCAGACATGTGAGTCTTTTCATTTCTTGCATTATTATTGTTTTTTCAATGATGGGTGTATTGATTTGGGGCAAAATCTATAGGCTCCCACTAAAGTACTTTTCTGGAATGCAGCCGTTTGCAAAAAAAAAAAATGATTACCCCAAATAAAGGAATACATAAAGTGTGTGTACATACAAGTAGTCCTCAACTTATGATCAAGATGGAGCCCAAAAATCCTGTTGCTATGTGGGATAGTTGTTAAGTAAATTTCACCCCATTTTACGACTTTTCTTGCTATGTTTGTTAAGTGAATCACTAAAGTTGTCCAATTAGTAACACGGCTGCTAAGTGAACCTGGCTTCTCTATTGACTTTGATGGTCAGAAGGTCGCAAAAGGGGATCACATCCTGGGACACTGCAACCGTCATAAATATGAACCAGTTGCCAAGCATCCAAATTTTGATCACATGCCCGTGGGGAAGCTGCAATGGTTGTAAGTGTGAAAAACGGTCATAAGTCACATTTTGGGGGGGGATGTTGTAACTTTGAACGGTCACTAAATGAACTGTTGTAACTCGAGGACTACCTGTATTCATTAATTAATAATTACTCATTCATTAATGATCATTAATCATTCCTTTGGGAGTAGGGCGGCATAGAAGAACAATAAATAAATAAATAAATAAATAAATTACAGCTGCTAATTTTTGCTTATTTATTTTGTGGGTGTTTTTTATTGTTTTAATGTTTTTTAAATTGTTTTATAATTCTAGAATAATTGGAAAAAGCACCTTTGGGATAACCATGACCTGGATGAATGAGAAACTCCATAGACAATTTCTTGCAATATTCTCTAGTTTTATATGCTGCCCATCTCACTTTCCAAAATGACTCTGGGCAGCTTTATAATAAAATAAAAACACAAATCTAAAAATATTAAGAACTAACATCAACAAGAATTAGGTAAAGCTGGGAATCAAGTAAATGAGCCATATGAAGGTGGGGATCTTTTCTCTTACTCTACCACCCACCTCCAGTGTAAAGCGCCCCACTGAAATCCCAAGCCAATTGGCTGAGTCAGGCTTTAGATCCTTCTGGAAGGCCAAGAGGGTGTGGGCAAATCTCACCTCGAGCAGCCAGATGTTCTCAAGGGAAGGGGCCACAGCGGAAAAGGCTCTTCTCCTAGACGCACGCCACCAGCCAGCATTCCTTGATGGATGGGGTCTGCAGCATGTCCCTTCTGCTGGAGTGACTGCGGTGGACTAATCCCACTGGGGTGAGATGGCCCCTCAGGTAATGAAAGCCTTTAAAGGTGATAAATGAGATGAAATGGGTGGCACATAAATCTAATAAACAAAACATACATACATACATACATACATTACATACATACCATACATATATACATATATACAGGTATATACATACAAAAATAAATAAATAAAAGTAATCAATACCTTGAATTAGTTCCAGAAGCAAACTGGCAACTTCTGAATTTTACAATACTATTCGAGCCAGTAACGTCTGCCAGTTACTTTTTAATTTTTTATTATTACAGTTATGCACCAATAATTCATGTGATAAAACCTCTCACTACCTAGAAAGTCAGAGGATGCGTTGGCTATGAACACATGGCATAAGGTTAGCATGAAGTAAAGACAAAATAGTAACCCTTCATTCATGAATTAGTTACATATTCACAGAACCACCAGTCTCTTTTCCCTGTTTTCCCCCTCCTCTCTCCCCAAATCCAAATAGCTGCACATCTGAGAGCAAAAGTTGTACAGTGCCTTCGGAATTCAAGAATGTGCTAGCAGTGTTTATTATATACTGTAAGTCGCTCCCAGGTTTTCACCTCAGCAACCCCAGATATTATCCAAGGCACCCTAAACTCTTATTATTTCTTAATGTTCAGTGTCCTGATTACAGGTTATATAATTATAATAGTGCTGTTTGCAGCTGGAGCTTCATGGGCCAGATAATCTGAAACCATAGTGCAGGTACGGTTTCCAAAAACAGAACAGGAATTGAGTGTCTGTGTTTGTGTGTGCACGCGTGTGCATTAATATGCACAAATTGTGCATGCCCTTGGTGATTTACTAGGCTTTTCTTGAAAGATCATAAATCATGATTGGAATCCAGGAATCAAAAGCTTGATGCATTTAAACCATTGTCTCTATCAGCCTATACATAGATGTTAGGAAGTGATGATTGAAACGATGCTACTTTGTAGACAAATTGCAACTTAAGTCTCTTTTTGAATTTTTTTTCAACCTTTTCTCGAAAAAAAAATTCAAAAAGAAAAAGAAACTTAAGTCTCTTTTTCTTTTTAGGTCCCCCCCCCCCATATTTTCAATCTTTTTTTTTTTTCAATCAAAAAAAGCCTTGTCGATTTGAAAGTAACTTTCTAATAAATTGGGACAAATTATGAGAACAAACGTTCATTTCATAAATTTCAATTCCATCCATTACAGGAACAATGAGAAACATTCCATAACCTATGAAACACCTGTAGCTAATGCCTTCTCAAAGACTTCTGTTTAGGAAATCCAGTTCTTTCCATGACTTTATAGCAGCAATGATGCCTGCATTATCTGGCCCAGGCTTACAACCTCCCGTTGCTGTGTTAACACACAAAGACATAAAGTGGTTAGCTTGGCTTTGGCTTAGCATGCTGAGTGAATCCAGTGACTGAGGTTTATAACAGTACACCACATTTACCGCTCACTCTGTTGTATGACTATGACTAAGGTGACCAGATTTTAATATTTGTAAAGCGGGACACCATTGACGGTGGGGGAGGGTTTCTAGGGGAGCAAGATGGGAGGGATCCGTCTCTCTTATCCTGCAGCTTTGTGCACCCCCCCAAACACCCCCCCTTCATCGCAGCCAGGGGTGGGTTCCTACTGGCGCAGGCTTACCTGTTCGTCGCCGCAGAGGCTCCAGGGGTGAAATCCTGCCGGTTCGGCCGGGCCAGTCGTTTGGCGTAGAGCCGATGGAACTGGCGGCGGTTGCGGCGCAGGGCTTCTCCTGCCCACTTCCCCGCCCGGCTGGACGCCGCCATTTGGGTTATTTTGTTCTCTGCGCATGCGCAAAGCGTTCTGCGCATGCACAGAGGGCAAAATAACCCGAATGGCAGCGTCCAGCCGGGCGGGGGAAGCAGGCGGCTCTACGCCGAACGACTGGCCCGGCCGAACCAGCAGGATGCAGGGCAAAATCAAATTTAAAAAGCGGGACTTTTTTGAAACACTGCGGGACACGGGACAAATTATTAAAAAGCGGGACTGTCCCGCCAAAAGCGGGACGTCTGGTCACCTTAACTATGACACTATGGCAAAGGTGCCAAAATTGTGGACTGGCACTAGTCCTAACATAAGCTCCAGAGTTGATAAGGTTGTTGGAAGAAATGTCCGTCTGGGTTCAGTTCCAAGTGGGGAGAAAGACACTGGAAACATGGAGGCTGATTGGAAAGATGGTTTATCGATGAACAGCACCACATGGGTTTGAAGTCCTGGTGCAGCTGAACACATGGAATGGAGAGTGAGGGTTATTTATACTCTCTCTTGGGCTTTGAACTTGAGCTTCCTGTTCCTGTGGCAAGGGCATGTATTCTATTGGTTGCAGTCAGACTCCCATGTGGAGTCAAGTTTGTCTGAATCAAGTTTGGTGGAACCTTGCTGGGTGATGTAATGAAGGGGCTTGGTTGTGCCATGTGGTGAGCTCTGCTGATAGATAATCCTATTATGTCCTGGAGGGTCATGTCTTAATAATCCCATCACCCTGGAGCTGAGGTCTTTTGTTTTGTAGATAGGCTGGCCCAATCCTCAATGGGGACCAAATATCTGCTGGGGGCAGGGAGCTGCAGGGAGATGGATTTCTGTCTCCCTTAAGATTTCTATTTCTCTTTTAGGAGAAATATTCTGCCTTTTTAATATTTCCTAAAATATTTCATTCTTCTAGGACGGGTGGGTGCTAACTTTCTTCAAGGTCTTGTTTTGAAATGTTGGGAGTTGGGTGGACTTTGATCCTGCCAGTTTTAGGAGAGTGGCTTGATATGAAAGTCTGGTGCAACATTCAAGCTAATGGAAGTTACGTGTGTTTGCACTATGGTTTGTTCAAGACTGTTTGAAATTCCCACACTTTACTAACTTATAAAGGACATTAAGACCATTTTCTTTCCTACCTACCTTATGGCAACTTTGCTAAGCATGGTGCCTTCCAAATATGTTGGGATTGCAATTCCCAGAAATGTCAACCTTTGTGGGTTTCCAGCACAAAATTGGATGAAGTTGTCTTATAGTATTATGCAGAATTTGTACTGATATGCCTATCTTTCCCTAGTTATGCTTCTAGTTTTCGTGATTGATATTTCTTACATATGGTTTTCCTTCCTCTCTCATTTTTTCTTAACAGTTGGATTCAATGTGTACTTTAATATAGATCTATTATATTTTATTTTATTGCTTTTATGTAAAGTGGCACATACATTAACTGGATTGGAAGCTCTATATTGTTATTGTCCCTTTTATTATGACTGTTGTTGGTTTACTGGTATGAGGTTTATATATTTGTGAGAGTGTTTAATATAACCATGATGAAATATTTATGACATACAGATCAGTATAATGCACAGATACAATAAATTACTGTAATATAAAATACCACTAACCTTGTGGGCACAATATAGAAATCACTAATGTCAATGGCAAATGTCCAATCACTTTTAAGAGATCAGAATTTTTCCCTTTCCATTCATGCTGAGAACATCCAAATACCATTTCAAAAGCCCATGAATTAATTACTATGACTTGTGATACTAAGACGGACTAAATAAGATGGGATTTAAAAAATGGGCCATTGGAAGCTTTTGAGCTGTGCTTAATTGACACGCATCTATACTGAAAGCAACAAATATGGTCACTTTTCCTCTTGTTTACACAATCTTTAACAGAAAATCTTCTTCTTTCTTTGATTGTCTTCAGAGATGGGCAGATCAAGCATTCCAATCCCTATATCAACCTATTCCCCATCAGCCTGATCAGGGCATAAGTTTGCCTTCCAGAATTAGTAAGGTGTCTTTACATTTTGTATTAAAGTAGAAAACTTATTAAGAATCCTTTCACCATGATCCTGTAGTTTTGGCACAGCTCTCTTGCTTGCTACAGACCAGCCTCTTCTTATATCACAAAAGCGTTATCCAGCCTCTATTTAGAATTTAGAATGGAACAGGATGGTTAAAGGTATTCTAGAATGTTGGAATCTACCTTTGGTATAAAATCTTGAGCATGCATAGCTACCGCATATGAGAGCCAGGCCAGGCAGGTGCCTAGGGGTATAACTGCCCACTCGACCAGGAGCGCTGCCACTACAGCGGCATGGGCAACTCAGGCTCCCATTGAGGATATTTGCAGGGCGGCCATTTGGTTGTACCCGACTCCTTTTGTTAGACACTACAGGTTGGACGCCTTCATGTCTGCGTTTGATAGGAGAGTGTTGCAGAGGGTCCACAGGATTGGGGTATCTCCGGACCAAGGGGTGCCCCCCCCAAACAGTACCAGCATGCCAGGGGTGGGTTCCACTTACCTTCGCCACCGGTTCACGTCGCAATGTTTCGCGCACATGTCCCCTCGTGCAATTTCACTTCCGCGCATGCTCACTAGCAGTAATCAGCCCGAAACACAGCTGAGGAGCTGATCAGCTGTGCTTCGGGCGAAGAAATAAAGGTCAGTATTAACCCGGGGGTGGGCGGGAGGGCCCTTTTTCAAGCAGCGGAAGAGGAGAAGCTATCCAAGCAGGGAAAAAATTGCAAAAAATTTCAAAAAAAAAGATGGCGGCGTCCACGGACCGGCACCAACCAAATTGGATCCGTGACATCACCAGCGGGTCGCTATTGGTTCAGGCAATCCGGTCCAAACCGGGAGGAACCCACCCCTGCAGCATGCCTACCGTCCCTGTCCTACTGTCCCTATTGATATGTACTCATTTTATGTGTTCATGGCCATGTTATACTCATTTATATCCATTTATTTGTAGCAATGTCATGCTATCATGTCCATACTAATAGCTATACTAATACCTGTTACCTTGTACATGTTGACAAAATAAATAAATAAATAAACAAACAAACAAATAAATAAATAAAAATGTGTGTACTGTTGGAAGACCTGAAAGATCAGGTTTGGAATAGGCTGTCATGGAGAAATCTATGTGGTCACTAAGAATCGATATCATCTTGATGGCACATAATCAAATAATACTTGGGATGTAAGTGATGTGTGGCTCATCTCTTACCTCTTACCTCTTTGTTTCAGAACATGGTCAAAAACTAGTAAACTAGACGGGGACAGGAAGAGAGTTTCAGGATTATCTGGTGAAAGGAAAAAAAATACAATATTTCATAAGATGACAGAAAAAAGAGAAAAATAGGGTCAGGAGAATTGTAAGGCTTGAAGGCTTAATGCCACCACCATTGCTTTTACTAATTAGTGATAATAATGCTCCAATTAAACATGGATTTCTGACATTCTAAAATAAAGTTAACTATCCTCTACATACTACTTACATTATAAAAGCCTATAAAACAAACTATCCAAAAGACTCATAAACTCAAATACAAGTTAATCAAGACTTCCTAAATGGCTGGAGCGTTGAGAACTCTTCAGGAGGAAGTTCCACTAGAAAAAGCTATTTTCTCCAGGGAGGAAACATCCATTTTGAATTCAGAAGCAAAACTTTCTTCATAGATCAAGGAGGTGGAGGACAAAGAATTTGTACCAGGATCATAAGAAGTAGAATGGCTTATCAGATGAAGGTATTTGAAAGGCTGTCCAATCCAAGACCTATTTAAAGATCAAATAAAAAGAGACCAGAGGCTTTGAAAGTACCCATCTGTAGGTAGTTTTTCCGACAGCAATTTAAGCATGCCTATTATTTAGTCTCAGCCTTCTTCACTGGGAAGCAATCTTTATGATTATCTGTCTATATCAATTTACATAATGAATTATTGTGATCCGTCTACTACAGCATGTTCCCTTTGTGCTATCTTATGGAATGAGTTGTCTTTGTTTTGGCAGTGAGCAGCAAAACTCCTTTTGGGTTTTAGCCAGCGCTGATAAAATCAGTGTTAATCAGAGAACCTGTCCTCACTGCTGAGTTTAAAGTGCTCTTCAAACATCTTTGCGTCAGCAGAAAATTATGTTGGCATGACATTGGCTGTTCCATGGCAGATCCCTGTCCTGTTGCTCTGATTCAAGTCATTTGCAGCCTCTTAGCCTCTCTCCAAACTATCAGAATGTATAACACATGCTGACAAAGCCTAATAAACACTATTCACTTAGAGCCTACCATTGGGCAAATATTAGGACAAAGATGGAAAGGCCACTTTAGCAGCAATCCAATGAAGGACAACTGAAGCCTGTCTCACATGTAGGTTGAGGATGAAGTAAAATGGCAGGAAAAGAGAGATTGTTAGGTTGTATGGTTGTGTCATGGTTGGATGTAAGTGGGGGAGGGGGAGCCTAAGGTAGGAGTATCAAAGATGGGCCGTAAAGACAACTGCTAGATAGTAGCAAATCATTTTTCTGCATCCCTTTGCTACCACCTAGTGATCGTATAGGCTATACCTATCTATAGCAGCCTGGTATCTTCCAGATGTAGAGGGATGTCCAGTTAGCTACAGTGCTAAATATATTTAGAGATCATCAGTTTGGCAAGGATGAGCCTAGAATTACAGTATATTCTACTGTAATATAGAATATACAGTGAGGTGGGGTGGGGGGGGGAAGAGATCCATACATTCACCATTCCTCTACCACAACCATCCCAAACAAACCGATGTACATTGTTGTATACAAGGGGAAAATACTATAAGAGCAACCCTTTTCTGCTGTAGCTCAGCTGTTCTGTTCATGAAAGAGTCCACCAAGTGGATTTCTTCATGCACAATTGTTTTCAAAGATTCCAGACAACCTTGGATCGTTCACCAAGCTTTTGCAAATTTATATGAACTACAGAAAATGTCAACAGTTGAACTAGGGATCAAGGTTTCCAGTCTCCTCCTTCCTGCCCTCTGCATGCTCACTAACATTTGCACACCAAAAGCAACAACATACTGGATTTCACAGCATCTTGGAACAAGATTTTTTTTTAAAAAAAAGTCAAAATGTTTCAGCAGGTATTTTAAATCATGCTTGAGAACTCAGGGTACTGTAAATTATCCATGAATACAATAGAAGAATGCTGCTGAGCAAGAAAGATCAATGAAGATTGTAGGTGATTAAGAGGAAGGAGGCTAAACATGAAACCTCTGAAAAATGGTAACACGGAATATATCCTTCAGCTGTCTTCTCCCAGCATTATTTACTGACTCTCAGAGGCTGATGAATGAATAGTTCAGCATTCAGTAAAATTGTTCCTAGGCACTTCTCCAAGTAAAGGATTGCATGATTTAATATTCCTCTGTTTTTTTTTAAAGTAACGTTCTGTACATGCAGTATAGAAAACTAGCTTGGAAGGGCGAAACCTAGATTAGAAACCTTCCCACTAGCATTTGGTTCTTCTCTACATACTGATGATTTAAACTGCCAAACAGATCTAATAACATGGGGAAGCATGTTAAGATTCTTGAATTCACATTGGCATGTGATGATCTCTTCACCTGGAAAACTTTTCAGTTGAAAGAGTTGGAGCTGTCACAGGGAGTTCATGTCCAATTTGTAGAGGACAAATTGAAAACATTATTCATTCATTGAGACATATGACAAAGCTAGTAGAGTGTTTTTCATACATGCAGGAGTAGAGAACTTCTTACACACCTGATGTTATTGTACTGCTGACAAGCCCAGTGTTTTGCTCCCAAATCAATTGTCACCATGGGGGGGGGGTTGTCTAATTTTGTATGCCAACATAATAAACCTTGGATTGCTTCATGTTGTAAATGAACATTTTCATCTCTTCTATGAGTGACTTATTAGTTGAGTGGTGGGAAATTTAGGAGAGGACTCTGCTTTTAGCTGTTCAACCAACCTTTTATTTGAAGACCAAGAGTTAAGAGTGAAATAGGAAAATGTATAGGGGAATGTGACAACTATAGTACCTTCTATCAGCTATGTTTAATTTACCAGCTTCTCCTCTTCTTGGATACAGTTGACCTGGCTTTGGTGATCCATTCTGTGGTTACCTCTTGAATAAATGATTGTAATCCACTTCACTTGAGATGGCTTTGAAAGAAACTCAGAAGCTCCAGTAGGTCCAGATGGCAGTGGCCAAGCTTCAGTTGGCTGTTCCTCACTGGAGCCACATGGCAGGTATCCAGTTGCATTGGCTACTCATTATTTACCAAGCAAAATTCAGCATGCTTGTTTTAACACACAGTTCCCTTTATAGCTTGGGATCTGCCTGCCTAAAGGAATAACTCCCATATTGCATCATTGACTGACGTTCTGCTGAGGGCACTAAGAAGGCTTGGCTGGAATTAACTGGGGTCAAAGTCTCTTATGTGGTAGCCTCAACGCTATGAAATTCCCTCCCCTATATTGTGTTTACCCTCTCTATTGTTTATAAACATAATTTATACCCATTTCATAGGGCAAGAAGTAACAGATGGAAATTTATCAAGGAGAGATCCAACCTAGATCTAAGGAGAAATTTCCTGACAATGAGAACAATTAACCAGTGGAATGGCTTGCCTTCAGAAGTTATGGGTGCTCCATCACTGGAGTTTTAAAGAAAGGACTTGCCAGCCATTTGTCTGAAATGGTATAGGGCAGGGGTTGGCAACCTTAAACACTCAAAGAGCCACAAAGGTCCTAACAGGAAGCCCCCCATTCAATTCTGGAGCCGACCGGAAGTCCAGTTTCCCCACCATAGAGTCATGACCCTAAGCGGAAGTGACGTGTCCAGCCCCCACCCTCCAAATATGATGTGCATAGCCCTCCTCCCCGGATGTGATGTGCATAATCCACCCCACGTAAAACCCCAGCTGCGGGTTTTCAAAGGTCTGTGTTTTGTTTTTGTTTTTTTTCCTCTGCATTCGAGGAAGTGATTTTAAAACTGCTTAGAAATAAATACCTTTTAGAAAAAAAGAGGATTAAATGCAGGCCCTGGCATGACAAAAACCCAATTTTTTAAAAAATGCAGGCCCTGGCTGCCTTTTAGGGGCTCCTTTTTCCCCAGCTTTTGAGGCACTGATTTTTAAAACTCCACAAAAATTAAAAGCCTCAATAGGCCAGAATGATTACAAATAAAAAGCATTTTTTATTTCACAGCCCCCCCCCCCAAAGTAGGATTTGTTTTCAAAAAAAAGCACAGGCCCATAGAATTAGTCTAGGGTTAATCTAATCATGTCCCCAGAGGCTTGACTGTCATGAAAATAGGGCTATGGACTTGCACCACACCTTATCTGTTAGGGTTACTCAAGCTTATCTTGATAGGTTTAGGCCAACACGTCATATCCGGCACCACATGGGGTGGATTATGCACATTACATCCAGGGAGGAGGGCTATGCACGTCACATCTGGAGGGTGGGGGCCAGCGGCGGGTTGCTCCCTTACTGGTGCTGGTGCACTGCGCATGAATCTCCATGCTTTGGGCGCTTGCGCGCTTGCGATACGCGCGTGCCCCCTCATGTGATTTTTGCTTCTGCGCATGCGCGGAAGCAAAATCACGCCAAAATCTCACAAGGGGACGCGTGTGTGTGTGAGATTTTGGCACGATTTTGCTTCCGCACATGCGCAGAAGCAAAATCTCACCAAAAACTCTCACGCGCATCCCCTCGTGAGATTTCGGCGCGATTTTGCTTCCGCGCATGCGCAGAAGCAAAATTGCCCAAAAATTCATGAAAAAAAATGGCGACACGTGCGGTGGACCGGCAGAGAGGACTCCAGAGCAGTCGTGCGCAAATTGCGCAATCAGCCGCTCCCTACCGGAGCTGCGCAATCGGCCGCTCCCTACCGGAGCTGCGCACCAGGCAGCTCTGGCAGGAACCTACCTCTGATCAGACCTGAAGATTCTGGAATTGAAATCCACACAACTGGAAATTGGTCAGGTTTGTAGTCACTAGTCTACATACCGTATTTTTCGGAGTATAAGACGCACCTTTCCCCCCCCAAAAGAGGCTGAAAATTTGGATGTGTTTTATACTTCAAATGTAGCTTTTTTGAAGCTTTTTTTCCAGCCCTAACAAGGTACTAATGATCTTCCAAGCTCTTCCTGGCTTGCAGGCTTGTTTTCATTGCTACTCTCTCAGAAGAAGATTTTTGCAGCCCTAACCAGGGGATAAAATAATGTGCTGAAGCTGACCAGACTAAGGACGCTAGCCAGATGAATACCTGGTAGGTAGATTCCCCCCCCCCTATTTTCCTCCCCCAAAACTAAGGTGCGTCTTATACTACGGTGCGTCTTATACTCCAAAAATACGGGTACTTACATAAGGCTTGTTTATCAGCCACAGGTTTTCCTTAATGTAAGAACAGTCTGCCTGCTGTATGTTAATTTTTTTCATAGCATTCAGATTTGCAAGATTAATGTCAGACCCACTGGATAAACTAGATCAAGAAATCAATCAGACAGCATGGCTACAATGTTATTGGGATTGGCTATAATAACAGAATCTTGCAAGATTAAATTAAAAATCTAGAACCCGGTTTTCTATTTTTCTGTGTTTAATACAGGGATGTGCAGTCTTTGTCAAATGTGGCCCTTAAGCAGTAGATCAAGGGCTGTATTTAGAGAGCATACATTATTTCTGATTGAATTTAAATGCAGTTAGTTGAAATTAATTAAATATAGTTAATAGGATTGCTCCCATCTATTTAACCATTTCTCCCCTTTCTATCAGATTAAAACTTGCAGTTTGGAGTCAGTGGCTCAGAAGCTGCACCCACTGCATTGAGGGCACATCTTTGGGGCCAGAGGTCATGTATCCCTGCTTTGAATAGCCAGCCTGATATTTTAGAAGCAGCTAATAAAGCTTCTGTGACGTGAATATAAGCAGCTTCACCAATTAACATCTATTAGAATAATAGCTACAGAGTCAGATTAAAAGAAAAGATAACTCATCAGACTAACATGCCACAATTTAGCTGTTCTTCATCAAAAGTACCCAGGATAATCTGTTATAGATTCTAAGGACGAAACTACTGTATATCAAAGAAAAATGTATTTGTTTGTTGGTCTGTTTGCTTATTTCTTAATAGATTTTTATCCCACCTTTATTTTTATTTAACTCAAGGCAGCATATCCTATGTTCCCTCCTCCTATTTTACCCACAGCAATAAACCTATGAGAAGGGCTGGGCTGAGAGAAAGTGACTGGCCTAAAACCACCCAGTTAGCTTCTAATCCTGCACTACATTTCAGCCACTGCACTAAATTTCTCATTGTTTATTGTTGCATTTTGTAGGAATATAATAATTGTTTCTTGCTTGCTGTTTCATTTTTTTATGAACTATTATATAAGTTTCAAAGTGGCAGATTATAATTATTGGGCTGGCCTTAAGATTCATACAAACACAAGACCATGAAGGATTCAACCATAGCAGAAAGAGATCAATAAGCAATCGCCCTTAGACTGAATATGAGTCCTTCCTTCCTTCCTTCCTTCCTTCCTTCCTTCCTTCCTTCCTTCCTTCCTTCCTTCCTTCCTTCCTTCCTTCCTTCCTTCCTTCCTTCCTTCCTTCCTTCCTTCCTTCCTCCCTCCCTCCCTCCCTCCCTCCCTCCCTCCCTCCCTCCCTCCCTCCCTTCTTTCCTTCTACTCTCCCTCCCTTCCTCCCAAGAAGAAGAAAGATGGCAGCAGGAGAGATGGGGGTCATTTCAGTGGTGAAATCCAAATTTTGTTACTACCGGTTCTGTGGGCGTAGCTTGGTAGGCGTGGTGTGGCTTGGTGGGCATGGCTTGGTGGGCGTGACGGGGGAAGGATACTGCAAAATCTCCATTCCCACCCCACTCTGGGGCCAGTCAGAGGTGGTATTTGCTGGTTCTCCAAACTACTCAAAATTTCCGCTACCGGTTCTCCGAACTACTCAAAATTTCCGCTACCGGTTCTCCAGAACCTGTCAGAACCTGCTGGATTTCACCCCTGGGTCATTTTCATAGTTGAAGTTTACATTTTCTTCTACCATCATTCCGCCATACTTGTATTAATATAAAAGTGATGCACACTGGCTTTATAGCACACAGTTGGGTGATACTCTTAACGTATAAGAAATTTCCAAGGAGAAAATGGCCAGGGACAACGCAAGAGATGTTTGGAGAGTAAGAAAACCAGATTGACAAACTGACATGGGGAGACCAAAGTAAGCAGTCTGTCTCAATTGTCTAAACTTAGGCTACTGCAGTAGGAAATATGCAGGAATGTTCCCTATGAAACATCTCCTGGATGGGGTAAGATATTCTGCAGGCCTTAATACATGTTTGGGTAAAAAACTATACTTCACTATTTTGCAAACCCCCCCCCCCAAAAAAAACCCAGAGCAGCTCAAAGGCTCTAACACAATGGTTCTCAATCTTCCTAATTGACCCTTTAATACAGTTCCTCATGTTGTGGTGGCCCCCAACCATAAAATAATAAAATAATACAATTATTAGGAAACTCAGGGGTGGATTCTAACTTACCTTGCTGCTGGTTTGCTTGCTCCTGTGCTGCGTGGCCGCGCCTCATGGGTGCACATGCGCTTTGCGCGTGCATGCATGCGCAGTTCTGATTTTAAAAAAAATTGCAAAAAAAGTCAAAAACAAGATGGCAATGCATGTACAGTGCCAGAAATTTGGCTTCTGCGCATGCTCAGAAGTTCCCATGGTACAGATTTTTTTTTTTGCAGTAGTCTATTTGCATGTGGGTGGACCCACCTGGAGACGGATAGAGGAGTGGTGTCCCGGTCCCTAAGACCATCAGAAATATGCCTAAGACCATCGGAAAACACATATTTCCGATGGTCTTAGGCGACCCCTGTGAAAGGGTCGTTCGACCCCCAAAGGGGTCGTGACCCACAGACTGAGAACCGCTGCTCTAACAGAACAGAAACTACACAAAGCAACATAGAATTGGCTGGTAGAGCCTCCTGCTCCTGCTCCTCCTCCTCCTGCTCCTCCTCCTTGTACTGAGTGTCTGTGAGTATGTTTCTAAAAGGGCAATTACAGACTAGAGGCTCCTTTTCTCTCTCTCCCAATAAATTATCTTTAGAGATTCTTCCATTTCAGTAGAACACATGTACTTGCAAGGCTGATGTGTGTCTGATGCTAATAAAATCAAGGTGGTTTAAATATAGGTTGGTGCTTCTTCATGCAACAGACTTGTGGGTGCTTGAATGGGAAGGGAGGAAGCAGGACAAGGAAGGAGATTTTGGAGCACAGAGATGAAGAAGCACCATTTATCCTGAATGAACATGAAGGAGGTACATTGTCAGAAGATTGTCTACCTCCAGATACAATTGGGAGGAAGCTTACCAACATTTTGGCAGCCTGGCCCACATCACTATACTGTACTGAATTTCAGGAACATTGAATCGTGTTTTTTTTTTAACCCTGGCAACTATAATCCAAGAATCTTAATAATATCCTGGGCTCAAGGTATCCAATTAGGCAAGTTGGGATAAGAACAGCCTTCAGCTGGTTTAGCTTGCACAGACAAGAGGACATGCATTTTTTAAAAAAGAAAACGTTTGTCTTTATATGGTGATTTTGCTGAGCTGCTTTGGCAAGGGCTGTTGCAATAGGGCTAACTTCAATTATTGACATTTAAGTTTTCAGCAGTTTATATGCTTATTCAACAAGGGTTGCTGTTGGGTTGTTGTTGTTTTTTTGCTGGTGTGTGTGTGTGTGTGTGTGTGTGTGTGTGTGTGTGTGTGTGTGTGTGTGTGTGTGTGATAAATAAAATATTGTTCAGTGTAGAACTCTAAAACATTCAGTGTTGAGTTTGACCAAAGTTGAATTAAGTGGAAGTTAGTTGTTATTTTATTTAACTGGAATATAGGTGATAGGTGTTGCTGGTTTTTTGGAATTGCCTAAACCAAATGGCAGAACTTTATTCAACTTATCCCTTCGTGAATGGCTCCAGATAGCAAATCCAATGCTCCAAATTTCAAGACTGATTAAATAGGTCATTGTGTTTAAAATCACCCACATTTAAATCCAAGCAATTGTTCAGTTTAGAGGGGAAGTGAAACCTGATCTTTCATTGTTGCAGACATGAGAATTCAGGTAGATGATAAGGACTTGATCCAGCCCAAGAGAAGTACATAAACTTAATGGATGGCATGTGCTTTGTGGTTTTCATTTTCTTGAAATGGGTTTGAGATGAAACCTGTATTATTTTCATTGTTTGTTGTGGTGTTTGGATTTTTAGGGGAAGTGGGTGCATCAAGATTACACTAAGGAGAAGTTTGATAGCAAAATGTTTAGGAATCCCTGCTCTAAGCTGAGAAAATGTGACTGGACTTAAGATCTTTAGGCTCAGGAATGGGCATTTTATACTTAAGAGAACTACAGAGTTAAAGTGAGGAGTGAATGGGCTACACAGTGAGACTTCTAGGTCAACATGATATTCGGTATTTTCTGAAATCCTCAAGCAAACCAATCTACATGCAAATCCGCCAATGGAAGAGCATTTTTAAAAGTCGTTGAGGATGATGAGCAGTGTAGTGCAAGACCTGTAAAGCACTGGATCCTTACACACACACACACACCCCACGTGTATATTAGTCTTCGTACTAGAATAGAATAGAATAGAATTCTTTATTGGCCAAGTGTGATTGGACACACAAGGAATTTGTCTTTGGTGCATATGCTCTCAGTGTACATAAAAGAAAAGATACATTTGTCAAGAATCATGAGGTACAACACTTAATGATTGTCATAGGGTACAATAAGCAATCAGGAAACAATCAATATTGATATAAATCGTAAGGATACAAGCAACAAGTTACAGTCATACAGTCATAAGTGGGAGGAAATGGGTGATAGGAACGATGAGAAGACTAATAGTAATAGTAATGGAACCTTAGTGAATAGTTTGACAGTGTAAAGCACTGGAATTATTTGTTTAGCAGAGTGATGGCGTTGGGGAAAAAACTGTTCTTGTGTCTAGTTGCCTTGGTGTGCAGTGCTCTATAGCGTCGTTTTGAGGGTAGGAGTTGAAACAATTTATGTCCAGGATGCGAGGGGTCAGTAAACATTTTCACGGCCCTCTTTTTGACTCGTGCAGTATACAGGTCCTCAATGGAAGGCAGGTTTTTTATTTTTATTTATTTGTCAAACATGTACAAGATAGTAGGTATTTGTATAAAAATAAAAGGTTGGTAGTAATTGTTATACTACTGTATATCCTTTCCCATCTATGAAAAGGAGGGTTCAGAGATTGGAACGGGATAGCGATGGGAAAAGTTAAGGCTGCAATTCGAACGATCCTACGTCAATTTGCGGAAGAAAGCAGAGCGCAGTCGATCCCGAGCTCAGAGGATCTTGTCTCAGCGAGCAAAAAGAAACCACAGCCATCCAGGTGCAATCTTATGCACGGGTGTGCTATATCCTGTATATCAGCCCGCCAGAGCTAAATTCACCGCAGGAGTCAGCCCAAGCCCCACTGAAAATATGGGGGACTTATTTCTGAGTTGGCACTCGTGGGGCCGGACGATTGTTATCCAATCGAAGCAGAAGTCCATGAACGTGCGAGCCTCTGCCCGCTCCAAAGGTTAGAGGCCGGTCTGCCCGGCGCAATAGACGAATCGCAAACTGGCTGGGGTTGGTGGTTTGGTTTTAGGCAGTAGCCTCCAACCTTACCGGATTCGAGGGATCTCTCACCATTCGCAGAAGAAGGGAAAGAGAGCTCTCTTCCTCGCCCCCCCCGCCCCCCTTGTCGCCACCGTCTTCCTCGGCTTCCAAGTTTTAGCCCAGACAAAATCCAGAGCTCCACGTCCCAGTTTTACCATTTTAAAGCTGAAACGGAGGGCGGCGGACGCCATACTAGACAAAATGTTTGTCTGGCTCCACTCGCCGAAGTGCTCAAGTAAATTGCAGATTCATCAAAACCTCCATTTAAGAAGAAGTGGGCGGGCCAGTGGAGACCGAGACACCGAGCTAACCAAGGTCTGCGTGTTTATACCTGTTGTGTGTGTGAACCCACAGGCACTGAAACCCATAGAATTAAAACAAAAGTATCCACTTTTCTTTGGCGCTTCCTTAATCTCCCTTCTATCTGTATTGTAAATTATATTCTATCTATATTATCCCCTTTGCAGAAATGCAGTCTCATTTCTTTTGTATTCTTTCTCTTTCCCTCAACGTCTTTTTTTTGTAATGAGTTTTTTTTGAAGGAGAAAAGTGTAGCTAGAATGTTCCGATAATGACTGAATCATTTGCCAATCCCCCATAAGGAAAATGAAGACATGACCATCATTCTCCAAAGCAAAATTCAGACTCTTAAGTAAACTCAAACCCAACTGATGTATCAAATTAAACTCCCACCGACACAAAGAAAAGAGTAACTTTATAGTTGTTTGTTTATTCCATTTATTCAGTTTCCCAAAGTTTCTTAATAACCCCCAATCCCCTATAAAATTTAGGAAACGGATACCTCCAGCAAAAGGCAACAACAATGAAATGCTTGACAATTATATTCCTTCTATGGGATGATCTGAAAATAATATTGTTGCCTCTCCAACCTGCATATTTGACAAATGTATCTTTTCTTTTTATGTACACTGAGAGCATATGCACCAAAGACAAATTCCTTGTGTGTCCAATCACACTTGGCCAATAAAGAATTCTATTCTATTCTATTCTATTCTATTCTATTCTATTCTATTCTATTCTATTCTATTCTATTCTATTCTATTCTATTCTATTCTATTCTGTTCTGTTCTATTCGCTTATAGATCGATTAATGAATCGCTGCATTTCCAGACTGCCAATAGTGCAGTGCTTTAGTGCAGTGCTTTGAACGATGTGTAAATCAATTAAAACAGGCAAAACAGCATAAATGCCAGAAACAAAGAGGATTAAAACACACATTAAAATAATTAGCAATAATAACACTAATACATTCGGGATATATTTCATCATAGGAAAACAATAGCCGGCAACCGTGAAGTTCTAAGACATCTTTAATGCATATATGTTCTATATAAGATGATTTTATTCAAGGGTTCCCCCCTCCTCTCTGTCTTGCTTGATTTACTACTTCAAATTTTTACCATCAGTTCTTCAGATAAGGGAATTCTTGAAAATTTGATGTAATGCAGTTACTGTTTTACAATGGAAGCAAGTTTTATTCGGTGCTCTAGAGATTGTTCCTGTATACCACACCGCATTCCGTTTTTCATCGTGAAAATAATTCTTATGATTCCAATAGAAGAGGATATTTGTAGCTCAGAGTTGAACTGTGCTGTTCTTGGTGCTCTCTGAGTCGAGTTGTTTGTTTCGTTACCTAAATAGGCAACATCATCAGTGCAATCATAAAATATTTTTAAAATCAAGGCAATCAGTGCAATTATGTTTACAGATATCCGTTTTTCTGATTGCCTGTAAAAAGGAAACAAAAAGGCAAGACTTCTAAAAGTCTAATTTACTGGATGTTTTAAAAATAAGAAGGTCCTCGTCATAAATTAAAATGTGAATGTAATTTATAAAACTCCAGAATTGTCACTTGTGCTTTTATGGTTGCATATAACTAAACAGAGGTATTACCAATTCCACGGGAAAACAATGGAGAGTTTAATATAGTCTTCTGAATTTATTCCCATATTGCTTTATTTATTCAGAGGTTAATTGCAAGGAACAATGAAACATCTTGATGGGAAACCTCATGTATTTCTAGGTGCCATGTATGGGATAATTGGTATGAAATACACATTAGCAAATAAGTTCTACAGAAGTCCGGGTTACCAGAAAAAAAACAAGAAAGTCCAGTTGCCTCCTGAAAAAGCACCTTTGGGACAACCATGAGCTGGATGACTGAGAATCTCTACAGACCGTTACCAGAAGCTATTCTAGCATTCTAGGAAAGCAGGCTTACTGATTTCCTTGGCACTGGGTGTGCTTATAAAGGGTATGTCCCTCACACCGGGAGCAAAAGCCCCCCATAGGTACGGCCCCTGGTCTTTTAAAAGATGCAATACATTTGTGCATGTGTGTGCATACACACAAACATTTATGCACTACATAGGAGTCCAATGCGGCATAATCGTTCAATCAAGGAAAAACAAGGAGAGTAACCATATCCGTGTCTCTCATTCATTTAATATTAATACAGTTTATATGAAATTGGGTTACGTTTAGCTCTGGGGCAATGTCAGTCCGCTCAAAAGTGAAATATGCCTTTTCCAGCAAAAGATAATCTCCACCCTCTGTTTTGTAAGTTTTCATTGGCTCTGTCTCTTCGTTTTTTCAATTGATCTGCCGCCTTTCCGCAATACACCTTTTTCGGGAGGCGGAGAAAAAAGCTGAATACTCTACCTGCAGCGCTAATCCATTTCTACGTTTGAAGCAAAACCCCACAAGTTTCAATGGGTCATTCTTCTGGAAAAGGTACATATTTAGGACAGTAGTCTAAACGCCTTAGGCTGGGAAGTAACTCCTGCTGAAACGTAGTCTCCTATTTCTGAACAAAGAGGTTTAGTTCGATCCGGATTATAAACCATCCCGAGTAGCTAGTCCTTTCCCCAATGTTTGGGAAAGTAAGCCGGGAAGTAAAACACAAGGGGATGGATTGAAAAGTTTATCCAGTGAATGCCGCCGGCTAAGATCGAGACAAGAGAACCTAAAAATGAATCCACACTTTGGAAAAGGCGCAAACAGTGAATCCCCGTCTCCACGTCCGCATTTCTCTCTTCCTCCCCAAATATGTTTTTTCCTCAATTTATGCCGGTTGATTGGGTGAATGCTTGAGCTTCTAATTGTCGTCTTCTATAAATCAGTGTTAAGCTCCTTCCTTAACCTTGGCTACTTTAAGATATATGTGCCATGCTGGCTGAGGAATTCTGGGAGTTGAAGTCCATGCCTCTAAAAAGCTTGAGAAACACTGTTCTAAACTTTAAAGATCTAGACTCCGGGTGACATTATGGGCACGCTATTATCTGAGGTTGGTTTGTTTGTGGCAGCAAAGCGGAAGTGGCTTGCATTTCCTTCTTCTGGGGTATTTTGCAATTTCCTAGAGTAGCCCAAAGCCCTCAGGCATATTACGTTTATTGTGGTATATAAGATTTCCTCTGAGTCCATTCCTTCCCGTTAGAAAGTCCTTGTGCGTCATTCCTCTATGACTTATTTCCTCACCAGTGAAATGCAACATCATCTAGCCCTCCCTCTAGCAATGGAAAACTTGTTTTCCTTAAGGTCACATTGACACAGTGGTGTAAATCAGTAATAAATAAATAGCTTCCTCTGAATTCAGCAGTGCTTACTTTACACACGGAGAGATTTCAGATATGACACAATCTCTCTCTCTCTCTCTCTCTCTCTCTCTCTCTCTCTCTCTCTCTCTCTCTCTCTCTCTCTCTCTCTCTCTCTCTCTCTCTCTCTCTCTTTTGGAATCTCAAAACCCATCAAAAGTGTATCCAGTGGAAATTTTTATACCATCAGTAAGATTGAAGTCAATTTCCTTTCAACACCACAGTAGAACAAAACTCCCAATTTTTCCTGCTCATCCCCAAATTTCTTTATTTCTGAAGAACATTTTTTTGTTTTGAAGTTATTGTTCCTTTAAAAAAATTATTAGAAGTTAGAAATCCTTGCTGGACTACTGCGTCAGAATCCAGTCTCCTTCTAGCCCAACCTTATGGCATAGGGTTGTATTACTGTATTATTCGAACTGACTGCTGTTATTAATAACAGATAATTTATGAACAACAATAACAGTTTGCTCTAACAGTCATCCCAATATAGTGCTGAGAGTGAGACAATTGCCAAGATAGTGACTGTAAAGTTCAAAGCACTTTACATATATTATCAGAGTAATTGTTCTAACCTTTTATGGAAGAGCTTGATTATTTTTCATGACACAGGGGGAGCTGAAGGGTTAAACCTGCTCTCTTCCAAACATGTTGGAATATAAATAAGTACCACTGTTGGCCCGTTGGTCACAGTGGCTGGGCATTATGGAAGCTATGATCCAAAATATAGAGAAGGCACTTAGTTGAGGAAGACATCACCATTCTTCCATGATATACTATCTATAAATTGTTGGAATATTCATGACTGGGAGAGCCATGTGATTGAGTCAGCCAATCGGGCTGAAGTGTTAATTGAGCATGTCCAGAAACTTAGCAAGAAGAAGGGCGTGGTTTATTCTGTCCACCATTATACTCCAGTATGAAAACATCTCAACATGTGATGAAACAAAGTGTGGTATTGTAAATGTTTTATTCTACTTATAAATAAGTTATTTGAATCAGCAAAATGCAGTTATCTTTTGAAGCTTCTGATTTATTGCGTAACTCTGACAGGTTATGGGCCCAGAAATCGCTCAAGAAGTAAAGTTAAAACTGCATTGTAATTTAAAGCTGATAAGAAGCTGTCTGTGTTGTTAAAGGAACAGGCAGACAAGAAAAATAAAGCAGGATGGCTGCTGCTATGGAATTTAAAGACAGTCCAATACCTAAATTGGGGAAGAAAAATTATTTAATTTGGGCTGCAAAAATGGAATGTTTTTTTGAAAGCAAAAGAATTATGGGACATAGTAGCAGACCCCCCGCAAGTGCTTGGAGCAGCAGATCAAAAGGCTCATGACAAAGCTATGGCTTATCTTCTGTTAAGTCTGGGGGATGATCAATTCTTAAATGTAGCTGAATTAAAGTCTGCAAAAGAAATATGGCAGAAATTGAAAGCAGTACATGTCAATGTTTCTGCGTGTAATGTGGTCCAACTTTCGAGAAAGCTTTTCAGAGCCAGCATGCAGACAGGAGATTCTATGGAAGATCATTTAATGAAAATGCAGTCTAATTTTCTAGAATTGGAGCAACGTGGAGTAAAGTTTCCAGAGTCCCAGAAAGTTTTATTAGTGTTAAATAGTTTGGATCAAAGCTGGGAGACTGTATCAGCTATTTTTGAAAGTAAGCCAGAAGCAGATTTGAATTTGGAGGCTTTGAAATCGTGTTTATTGAATGAATATGAGAAAAGGCTTTTCAGCCATGCTGATGGAAAATTCCACAGGCGGGGGCCCAACAAGGAGTACAGTGGAAACTTACAGCAAGTCTCTAGCAAAATTTTCCACAAGCTGCCTATGTCTAGCAACAGCCGAGGTGTCTGCAGACAAGAGGAGAGCAGAGGCAGGAGAGATCAAGTTACACAGCAACAATTCTTCAAGCAAGTTAAGAAAGCGTGTTTCATTTGTGGAGAAACCAATCATCTGCAGAAAAGCTGTGCACAGAGAAGAAATTTGCAAGGACAGATTGCAGTTGCAAAAGTTTGTTATAATAACAATAGAGACAAATGGTTGATTGACAGTGGGGCTAGTCAAACAATTGTTAATAATTCTGACTTATTTTCCAGATTTTTTCCAGGAAACAATGAAGAAGTGGCCTTAGCCAATGGTCAAAAGGCTAAAATCATTGGAAGAGGCGATGTGCAAATTCCATATTTGGACTCCAGGTTTACTGATGTGTTATGTGTACCTGAAATGGAGCATAATTTGTTAAGTGTGTCTAGTTTAGACAAGCAAGGTTATGAAACCACATTTGTTAATGGGAAGTGTCTCATCCAAAGAAATGGGAATGTTTGTGCACAGGGCATAAAAGAGGATAATCTTTATGTATTGCAGGGACAAAAGGTGCCACATTGTTCCCAGATATTTAAAAATGTAGCAGAACACAATTCGTGTGTTCATCTTCTGCACAGACGACTTGGTCATGCTAATTTTAAGGTTGTTCAACAAATGAAAGAATTTGCAGAAGGATTAGATTTGAAGGGATGTAAGGCATATTTGGATTGTGCAGTATGCAAAGCATCGAAATCCAAAGCATTCCCAGTTAGCAAGTTTAGCACAAGACAAACCACAAGAGCTCTAGAACTGGTGCATGCTGATTTAATTGGGCCTATGCAAGCCAGTTTGGGAGGAGCAAAGTATGCGTTGGTCATTGTGGATGACTACAGCAGGTTTGGGTTTTGCTACTTACTTAAGAGTAAAACAGAGGTGCTACAGCAATTTAAGCAATGGTTAAGTTTTGTAGAGAGAAGGTATAAACAACAGGTATGTCAGTTGCAAACTGACAGAGGTTCTGAATTTATGTCAACAAATTTTCAACAATGGTTGAGACAATTGGGAATAAGACACAGGCGCACAAATCCTTACACACCGGGAGAGAACGGAGTGGCTGAAAGGAGGAATGGTGTTTTGCAAACAATGAAAGACTCATTACTGGAGGATTCTGGTATGAGCAGGTCATATTGGGGTGAAGCCATACTGACTGCCAATTATTTAGTAAATAGGTTGTGGAGTTCATCCATCAATAATACTCCATATGCAATGCTATATGGGAGAAAGCCTTCTCTAGCACATTTAAAAATATTTGGAAGTACTGCATGGGTACATATTCCAAAGGCAATCAGAAGAAAGGGACAACAAAAGGCTAAAAAGCTCAGATTTGTGGGCTATGAGCCAGGCTCAAAAGGGTATCGCTTTAGCGATGGAAGTAAAAGGATAGTGATTTCAAGGTCTGCTAGTTTTGCAGAACAAAATTGGAACAGAATTGATGCAAATTCTGAAAATGTCTCACTTAGTGACGGTGATCCACTTAGCGACGGTGATCCACTTAGTGACAATAACTCATTTAATGATGGTGAATCATTTATTGAAGGTGTCAATGTTCAGGGAGGAGAGTTTGAACAAGATATGAAGCCAGAAAAGCTTGAAACACAAGTACAGGCAATGCCACGTAGGTCAGAGCGTAGGAACAGAGGGGTTCCGCCAGACAGGTATTCTGCCAGTAAAGTTAAAGTGTGTAATGTGTGGTATGAGCCAAGAAACTATAAGGAAGTATTGGCATTACCAAAAGTTGAACAAGAAAAGTGGAAGGAAGCCATGGATAAAGAGATGAAATCCATGGGAGATCATGAAGTGTTCACATCTGTGACTTTGCCACAGGGTACGAAAGCTGTAGGATGTAAGTGGGTATATAAGAAAAAAGTATTACCCAATAATGAAGTACAGTATAAGGCAAGGTTGGTGGCACAAGGTTTTTCTCAATTAAAGAATGTGCACTATGATGAGGTGTTTGCACCAACTGTAAAAGGTGAGAGCATAAGACTAGCACTGGCATTAGCATCAGCTTACAGGCATAGAATTTGGCATTTTGATATAACCACTGCATTTCTCAATGCTGAATTAGAGGAAGAAATTTATATGGTTCAAGCGCCAGGGTATGAAAATAAAAAACCTAACATGGTGTATAAATTGAACAAGGCCATTTATGGGCTGAAGCAGTCAGCCAGAAATTGGAATATCTGTTTAGATACTGCATTGAAAGGTCTTGGGTTCAAGAGTTGCAAAGCTGATGGTTGCATATACACTGGAAAGTTACAAGGTGGGAATTGTCTACTATTAGCATTTGTGGATGATCTTTGTTTCATTGCAAAGGATGCATCACAAGTTAAAGAATTTGCTAATAAGTTAGAAAAGAAATTTGAATTAAAGAATTTGGGAGAAATAAAGAATTATCTCGGTGTAGAGATACAAAAAACTGAAAAGGTTTATATTCTCAGTCAAAGGAGAAAAATTGAACAATTATTAGAGAAGTATACCATGAAAGATTGTAATATTGCTCCTACACCTATGAGCACAGATTTTTACAATAGTTTGGGTGAGGACAAAAGTGAAGCCTGTGATCAGGAGATATATCACTCTGCAATAGGGAGTCTGTTATATCTGTCACAGTGGTCCAGACCAGACATAGCTTGTGCAGTGAGCATCTTAAGTCGCTTTACTGCTACACCTACAAAGTTGCATTGGATGGGTGTGAAAAGAATTCTCAGGTATTTGAAGGGAACTGTGAATTTGGGTCTTCAAATAAAGGTCACTGAAGAATTAAAATTGAAATGTTATGTTGATAGTGATTATGCAAATGATGTAAAAACCAGAAAGTCTAATTCTGGAGTTGTAATAATGTTTGGAGGGGCTTTAATTGGTTGGAAGTCCAGAAAACAAACAACGGTTGCTATTTCAACTGCAGAAGCAGAGTTTATTGCATTGTCTGAGTTATGTTCTGAAGTAGTTTGGTATGTACAGTTGTTACAAGATTTAAATGTAAATGTAAATGAAGCTGTAACTGTTTATGAAGATAATGCTGCTTGTATAAAAATGGCAACAGGTGACAGAGTGAAGAACAGAAGTAAACATGTGGACATTAAGTATTGTAATGTCAGGGAAGCTGTAAAAGAAAAATTGATACGTTTACATCATTGTTCTTCAGAGGATAATTTAGCAGACATGATGACCAAACCATTGGGTGGCATCCATTATAGGAAATGTTTAAATCCAATAGGTCTGATGTCTCTCCCAGTAATGAAGGGAGGAGTGTTGGAATATTCATGACTGGGAGAGCCATGTGATTGAGTCAGCCAATCGGGCTGAAGTGTTAATTGAGCATGTCCAGAAACTTAGCAAGAAGAAGGGCGTGGTTTACTCTGTCCACCATTATACTCCAGTATGAAAACATCTCAACATGTGATGAAACAAAGTGTGGTATTGTAAATGTTTTATTCTACTTATAAAGAAGTTATTTGAATCAGCAAAATGCAGTTATCTTTTGAAGCTTCTGATTTATTAAGTAACTCTGACATAAATCATGTTTATTTGAAAGTAATTCTACTGAAATTAAAGAGCCTTTCTTCCACTTATTCAGGGAGTGATGGTAATAGGCTGTACATCAGTTTGGGGGAAAAACTATTCAGAAAGAAGGAGGGTTGGGAAAAGGATAAAGCAGAATCCAGCTGCAAAAGGAACAAGCCAAAACGGAAAATCCTCTCTGGAAGTTAGCAAATTGCTGGAATTATACAACATGCTGGACTAGTCTAAATTGGAGTTAGATAGTTTGTGATTCATCTGTTCTGGGAATCTTAGCATATTGTGTAGACTAGGCTAGTATATTAGGACATCATATAGTTTAGCTCTTTGGCCATAGCATGTTATGTGAAATTACTGCCCAGCATTCACTCCAATTTATTTTCTGGTCTTTTGTCCTCTCGGTTAGAAAAATACTTCATTTCTTTCCCCTCCCCATTAAAAATTAGGATGTTTAGCTACTCCTGTAGCTTCAATTATCTTTCTCTTGTACACCCTTGCCACATAAACACAACAACCCCACTGCAAGACACTACAGAAAAGGAATACTTTTTCAAAACAGCAAAGACTAGCTTTGAGAAATCCAGAAAGGTATTGAGAAAATATCTCTATTTTCTGGTGAAGAGGTGCAAGAATAAAAGAGCCTCACAGTGAAAAGGTGAAATGATGCCAGTCCAAAATAGCGGCATCCAAGATAGATGCAGCAGCCCCATTCTTACCCTGATGAGTGTATGTTTGACACCTACAGAAGCGAAGAGTAACAGTACCAAAGGGATAGTCATCGAAGAGCAGGCCTAATAGTATACTTGCACAATTTAGTTTAGAGGCATAAGGTGGTATGGATGGTGGGGAAAAAGCCTCAGATGTCTGGTTGAAGGTAATTGGGATTGCCCAATGACTTTGAATGACACCATTGTTCTGCTCCTCAGCTGGTATGAGGGGGAAATAATCTGTTTTGTTTTCAAGAGAGCATCAAAGTGATCAATGCGAACAAATGTCAGATCAAGTGATTTTTTTGCTATGATTCAGTCTCTCATCAAATGCTTCTTTTTTAAAAAAAAATTTTTTTCCTTTAAAAAATTCATTTTAAACAATAATGACAAGAAAGTTGGGCTGGTCCACTTTCCAGG
This sequence comes from Diadophis punctatus similis, assembly GCA_023053685.1. Lineage (NCBI taxonomy): Eukaryota > Metazoa > Chordata > Lepidosauria > Squamata > Dipsadidae > Diadophis > Diadophis punctatus. The sequence continues at coordinate 109,302 of JALIGW010000180.1, forward strand.
CCAATAGCTGAATTATATGGTAGTAAATTTTAGGATTTCCTGTTAAATGGCTTTAATTGCAGTTTAAAATCTCAATCCAGCTATATTTGGCCATTGGCTGTGAGGCCCACAGATATTAGCATGTTCACTGGGATCTCCTCTGGTGTTATTTAAAAGTAAATAAATAACAAAAATAAATGTAATGCAGCTATCTTGGAAAACAAGGATGTTTCTGGGTCCACCTAGGCTTCATATATGACATCTTCCTTTATTATAAAGGAAACCCCTTTATTTCAGAAAGTTGTCCTTTAATTTATTTATTTCTTTTTCAAAAGTTCACTCTTGTCCTTTATTTTGGCCCTTTAACTTTTACCACAGAAATGGTACCACCACTTAATGCACAGCCTTTCACATCCATGTGAAAAATATGAAAATTGAATTGTCTTTTTAAAGCAAATTCTTTTTACATATGCTGTTTGACTTTAGATATTCTTTATTCAAATATACATTTTTGTTAAGCTTTTCTTGGTTTTCTCTTAAATTTTCTTTTGTAATGTAAAGTTATATACTGTATATAAATAATAATAAAAAAAATCTTATGAACCTTTTCCAAATTTACCCTATATTAGCTGTGTCCTACATTTTTCCCAAGAAAATATTATCCCTGTAAATATAAAACATGATGTCACAAGTGTTGTGACTTCATTGCACAAATGACATAATTCTTACTTGCACAATGATGTCATGACATATATGATGTCATGCTCCCCCTGGATCCATAGTTATTCTTAGATTACAAAAATACCAGGGCTGAAATTCAAAAATTTTCCCTACAGGTTCTGTGGGCGTGGCTTGGTGGGCGTGGCAGGGAAAGGATACTGCAAAATCTCCATTCCCTCCCCACTCCTGGGGGAAGGATATTGCAAAATCTCCATTCCCACCCCACTCTGGGGCTAGCCAGAGGTGGTATTTGCCGGTTCTCCGAACTACTCAAAATCTCCGCTACTGGTCTCCAGAACCTGTCAGAACCTGCTGAATTTCACCCGTGAAAAATACCAAAGCCAAGTGCTTTTTCTGTAAGTTGATCCACTTGTTAAGGGAAAAAAAGAAAAGAAAAACCAGAAACAAGCTGGGCATGGCGGAAACATCTTGATGGAAGGGTGGGCAGAAAATGCAGCTGCACCATGAGTTTGTTTTCTGGTAATTGATCTTTTCTGGTAATTGATCTTCTGTGGCTGCCCATGCTCCCAACACTTCAAATATGTGTGCTATGGCTAGAAAGTTGTTTCTCCCTGCTATTGTTGCATGTCTACTATGTATGCAAATTAATTGAACATAACTGAAGCTTGCATATGATTCAACTTTGTGGGTTCATTTCAAGCAAAATCTTGCTCCTTATCAGGGCAATAAATATGCCTGTCGAGAAATGAGAATGAATTAAAACGACAAAGTAGAATTGTAAAGATAGACACATTAATTTTCATTCAGCTTTCAAGGAACAGAGTTCACATGATTTAAGAGTCTGTGATCCATAGGAGCTTGCTGATGATAAATGTGTAATGCTTAGATATGGCAAAACTCTGCTTTTGCTGCAGGATACTAGCATGTCTGTCCTTCATTGAATTAAATGGCTCTCGCTCCCCCCTCTTCCCCCCAGTAAGTGGTAATGAAATGAAAGCCAAGAATTCCACCAATTCTTACAGACAAGAAGTTACAACACCATGTTTGATATTCTGGTTCGGGCTGGATTATGCTCTTACAAGCTCATTCCCACAATCTCTTCATTACTCTTTTAGGATGACACAAGCTTTAAAAGGGTTTTCTTGACAGCCACATGGACATGTATTTCTCCCATTTTTGAATGGCAGAAAATTGGCTGTCATAAATTGTATTGCTAAGCTCCATTCTGCCTCAGCTACAAGGCCGAGGTGTTGTCCTTACTGTTGTAAAGGAGACCAAATTAAGGAAAGTGATTGGTGCCTTTGCCCTCCCATCAAATACCGTTAGCCAGTTTGGGGAAAAACTGAATCTTGAAAGTTATTGTCAGATAGCTAGATTGCCAGGTATGTATCAAAACTACCACTGATTTTGCACAAATGTTTTGCAAAAGCGGAAAAACGGGTAGGCACAGATATAGATATATACTGGAATATATATCTATATCTGTATAGTATATACAGATATACTGTATCATAGTATATATCTGTGTAGATATACACAGATATATACTGGAATAGCACTATTCTCTTTGGAGCAGCTCTAAATTCATATAGAACAGTAGTCTAAAATAAGATGGTGAGGCTAAGGGTCCTTTAAAAGTGATCAGTGAGGCATCTTCATACCTCAATGGGAAGAATGTGAGGATCTTCGACTGTTTGAATGAGAAAAATGGAAAACATCTCCATGAAGATATCCCAGAGTACATCAGATGCAGTTTTATTTATCTTTTCAGACTTGCTTTTTCCTATTTCAGATGGGATATAATACATGGCTGATGAATTATCCTGGGATTCTTTACCAAGCCATCATTTCATATTTGGGCGAACCTTAACTGGGCTGCTGGCTAGATATTTAAGGATTGTCTTAATGTTTGGGAGAAGTGACTAGCAGTAATAGTTGTTGATGGATTCTGATGAATCAGATGTCGAAAGAGTCTATAAAAATGTAAAAAAGGATAAAAAATTAGGTCTGGGAAAGAGAGGATAAAGATGTCAAAGATACCCTTCATCCTAAAATTCCTTCAAATACTGGAAGGGCCTTCTATCTCTCTCTCAGGGTATTGTTGGTTGTACTCTGATGTATGGAAAGATGGGATAGTGTGAACGTGAAAAAGTAATTGTGGAGCTGTACTTGGAAGCTACATATTTTAGTGAAATGAAGAAATTAGAGTAAATATCAATGTAAAACAAATGGTGTGTTTTAGTGAATCTTTGCAATGTGAGGGACCTAACTGACTTCTTAGAAAGCAGAGGGACAGAATACAGTCTTTGTGTTTCACCTGATCATTATCGGGCCGTGATGGCGAACCTATGGCACAGGTGGCACACAGAGCCATATCTGAGGGCACGCGAGGCATTGCCCTATGTTAGCTCCAGCACGCAGAGGCTTTCCTGAAGCCTGGGGAGGGTGAAAAATGGCCCAACGGCCCAACCGGAAGTTCGTTTCCAAACTTCCGGTTGGGCTGTTGGGTCTGTTTTTCGCCATCCACAGGCTCTGGAGGCTTTCCTGAAGCCTGGGGAAGGCGAAAACAACCTTCCCCCCGCCCTCTGGAAGGCCAAAAATCAGCTGGAATCCGTTTTTTGCCATCCACAGGCTCTGGAGGCTTCAGTGAGCCCTGTGCGCATACACGGGGCATAGTGCGGGGGGGGGTTGTGCGCACATGCGCGGGGAAGAGCATTGCATTATGGGTGTGGGCACGCGTGCTATCGCTCAAGTGTGCAGCCTTTTGGCACCAGAGCAAAAAATGGTTCGCCATCACTGTTATAGGGTGTTATTCTTATCGTTAATTTCTATGGGCTCAGATGGTTGTGGCAAAGCATGGATTCAAGAAACAGGTTTGAAATACCTTTAGAATAGGGGCTTTCCAGATGCTGCTGGTTCTATCAAAATTTCCAGCAACTGCCAGCCTTGAAGACCAATCTACGTCTAGACAACCTCGTATTATTCTTGTTTGCTTGAGAAGATGTAGTTGTGTTCTTTCATCACAGCTTCCCTACCTGTAGCTCTGCAAAATATTTGTAGTTTTTTTTAAAGCAGGTCTGTTGACTTTGAATGCCTTTTTCTATGGGGTTGAGCACTCTCATCTGACAAATCATTAAGAATGTGTGTGTGTGTGTGTGTGTGTATTGGAATGAACAGAGGAGGGGGCTTATGCTCTGGAAGAACCCCTGTCCCTCCTGGGCTGAGCCCCTATTCTGGATTAGGCTGTCAAGCCAACTAGTGTATTGTGGATGGAGACTAATATCCCACATTTTTCTTCTTCTTCAGAGATTTCGTATGAAGTAAGCTAAACTGGACACAAACTGTTTCAACTCCTACCCTCAAAACGAGGCTATAGAGCACTGCACACCAGAACAACTAGACACAAGAACAGTTTTTCCCCAAATGCCATCACTCTGCTAAACAAATAATTCCCTCAACACTGTCAAACTATTTACTAAGTCTACACTACTATTAATCTTCTAATCGTTCCCATCACCCATCTCCTCCCACTAATGACTGTATGACTGTAACTTTGTTGCTTGTATACTTACAATTTACATTGACTGGTTCCTAATATGATTTGATTGCTTATTTGTACCCTATGACAATCATTAAGTGCTGTACCTTATGATTCTTGACGAACTTATCTTTTCTTTTATGTAGACTGAGAGCATATGCACCAAGACAAATTCCTTGTGTGTCCAATCACACTTGGCCAATAAAAAATTCTATTCTATTTCTATTCTATTCTAAAATCACCTTTCAGTTCAGCTCAACTTTTCATATCTCCATGGATACATCAATGGAGTTTTTTTTAGGCAACATGATAATTTGCCATAGCTTTTTTTCTGGAAGTCTTCTTGACTGGCTAGTATAGCTACAGCCCTAAGTATTCTCCTATCCAAGGACTGAGCAGGCCGTAATCCTCCTGAACATTTTAAGAACAGTCGCAATCAGCAATAGTGGTAGAAATGCCATAGTTGAGAAGAAGGGATATTATGGGGTGGGAATAGAACTTCAGTGTTTCATACTGGCAATGAATCTATTAAGTAGCAGTGCTTCTTGTGGCACAATGTGCATTGATCGGTGTGAAGCAAAGCCCCCTCCCTCAACATTTACAAAATGCAAACTAATAAATAACTAGGTGGACAATATCAGACAAACTCTTCTGTAATGACTTGTCCTTGTCTTCATTGGACACTCTACCAAAAATCTGTTATTTGCTGGGTTTTTATTTATCTCCTCTGCAAAACTGGTACCAGAGGAGCAGGGGAGAAACCACAGAAACAGCTGCCATTCCGGCAAAGCTCCAAAGTTATAAATGTGTGGCTTTACCACCCAAGAACTTCCCTCTTGACTTCCACACTGTGGATGAAGAAGACATTGTGCCCCATGCTGTGGGAGACGGAGCTGTGGGTCTTCAGAGCACATATGTTGCCATTGTTTCTGAAGTATCCCCAAACTCTTGTGGCTGCTGTCATTCAGACCCATTATGGGCCCTTAACATGCTAAGGATGCTCACTACGTTTTCTCCCATCAACCCTACCTTTATCTGAGTCTCAGTCTAATTATGCTTCGTTGTTTGCTTGTTGGACAACCATTCATGGAAACATCAACACATGCTTGGATTTATTTCTCATCATTTGATGCTCTGTTCAGTTGTTTGCTGCCAAATGTCTATGGAGATTATCAATCATCCAGGTCATGATTGTCCTGAAGGTACTGTTGAAAAGGCAACTGGTCTTTGTTTGTTTGTTTTTTTCTTGAAAATAGAATAGAATAGAATTCTTTATTGGCCAAGTGTGATTGGACACACAAGGAATTTGTCTTTTGTGCATACAGTATGCTCTCAGTGTACATTAAAGAAAAGATACATTTGTCAAGAATCATGAGGTACAACACTTAATGATTGTCATAGGGTACAAATAAGCAATCAGGAAACAATCAATATTGTTTGTTTTGCTTCTCATCCAAGAAGCTTCTTCGGTTCTGGCTGAATGGGGGGGAATTGCTGCCAA
>JALIGW010000180.1:120000-275951 GCA_023053685.1 Diadophis punctatus similis
TTGAATGGTCCCATTTCAATGGTTTGATTTGGAATGTTAAATTTTATTGGTTTTCTGAATCAACAAGGACTGTCAACTCAATCATCTAATGGCGTTTATCTATTTATTTAGCATATGGCATATCATACATGGACTAGTAATATATATTAACATTTCACCTACATTAGTAAAACACAATAAAGTATAAATATTAAGAAAATCTATGTTTGAAAAGAAAATAGATCTAATGGCGTGAATTGGCTCAAAGCTGGTACCTATATCTGTATAGATGCAGATATATACTTAGATGCATATGTACACCCGCATTCACACATCCATGTATCAGGACAATTGTACCAATTCCCATACATTCATTGCTAAAATATAGTGATGGACAATAACCTAAGCTATTGTAAAAGGCAGGAAAAAAAACTTATTGTAATAAGTTTATGTACAAAAAAACTTATTGTAATAAGTTTATGGAGAAGACTAGCAATATCTACTAATATAGTGAAAGTGGTGCCTCTCATCATGAACAAGAATGAGAGCAAGTTATTATTTTTATGTTCTGTTTATGGATTTCTGAATGTCATCTATAGTGTAAACAGAAATCTGCACCAGATAGGCCCTGTCTGCCCAACACAATGCTTGTGAGGACCAATATATTCACAAGCTCCAGGCCCCACAACCTACTTGATTCTTTGTTATATTATTTAAAATATTCTAATTTAAAAAGAGGTGGAAAGATGGTCTGAAGAGCTGAAGTGGTGCAGTGGTTAAATGCTGCGACTGCAATCTGAACTGCTAGTTCAGCAGTTCAGCTGTTCAAATCTCACTAGGCTCAAGGTTGACTCAGCCTTCCATCCTTCCGAGGTCGGTAAAATGAGGACCCAGATTGTTGGGGGCAATATGCTGAACTCTGTAAACCGCTTAGAGAGGGCTGTAAAGCACTATGAAGCGGTATATAAGTAAAGTGCTATTGCTATTGCTATTGTTGTAAACATAATACTGGATTCAAACAAGAACTTTATTTTCGGGAACTTTTCTGGGTCCTGCACGAATCCTGGAACTATTCTTAAAAAAATAAAAATGACAGCGGTGTCAATCAAGTGATGTGTTTCAAAGGGCACTGTTCATCTTATGGATTATAGATGGAAATCTCACCTCTGAATTTTTAGGTAATTCTCCAAGTCAGATCTACAGGGAATGCGTAAATCATTAGTGTCCACTAGTTCTTGGAATTCACAAACAATTCCCTTAAAATACTCCTCTATTTTTTCTCCGTGGCTACAAAACCCACTTAGGAATGTCAGGTTCCAAAATCCAAGAAAGACATGTGATTCTTCCAAGCAAATTTCTTTGTTGTCCCTCACTTATAGACAGAATCTTGCCAAACTAAAGCAAACTAAAGCATAAGGCATATATACACTCTAGGAATTATTAAGGAGGAGCCATCTTCACCCTCTTTCTCTCACACAAACTCTCTGAACTGAGTTGTCTGTTGTTCCTCTGGAAGGCACTCCCTCCCATTTGGGAATTCTGATTACATTCCACCGCAGGGGTTCTGGAATGTGATCATGCATTTTCTTTACAAGAAGTTAAACAGCTTGCCATTTTCATTGTCTAAGCTGAAATTATAATGAATCAGAAGAGAAGAGAAGGTATGCTTTAAATGGCTCGTAACTGATGTGTATCTCAGCATGTTTCACCTGAAGCTGCTTAATTGACCAGAAATCTTTTAAATGTTGCTGGAAAAAAATTCTGGTACTTTTATACCTAGCAGCCTCATGGGATTCATAAAGTAACGCCAACATGTGGAACGAGGTATTTTGTTTTTCGTACTCCCATGGGGAAAAAAAATCCGATGATACAGGTGATCCTCGACTTACAACAGTTTGTTTAGTGACCGTTTGAAATTACAACAGCACTTGTAATTTAGTGACCGTTTGAAATTACAACAAAAAGTGACTTATGACCATTTTTCAACTTACCACCATTGCAGCCTCACCATGGTCACGTGATCAAAATCCAGACGCTTGGCAACTGACTCATGTTTATGACGGTTGCAGTGTCCCGGGGATGATGTGATCCCCTTTTGCGACCTTCTGACAAGCAAAATCAATGGGGAAGCCAGATTCACTTATCAACCGTGTTACTAATTTAACAACTGCAGTGATTCACTTAACAACTTTGGCAAGAAAGGTCATAAGCTGAGGCGAAACTCACTTAATAAATATGTCACTTAGCAATAGAAATTTTGGGCTCAATTGTGGTCGTAAACCGAGGACTACCCATGCTTTTGTAGCAGTTGAATACCTTATTAGATTTCACCTAATTCATAACCAGACTGAGTTAATGTGCTGCATAATGAATAAAGGCAGCAATGACATAGCAACTCTACTTTACCTTCTACATCACTTTTATTTCTTGTCAGCTTACCTTGAGCCATGTGTTTTTTGTAGATGTAAACCAAATTGTACGCATTCATCAATATTTGCATTGACAATGGTGGTAGCTTTCAATTCATTTAGTGTTGCAAAATCAAAAGGCTCCTTTTAACTAACATTTTTGGCATCAACTGTGGGAATAAAACATACACTAACTGGCAATTATTCTTGTTTTAATTAAGTCTGTTCTTTCCTCAGCCAGATGGAAAATCCAGTTGAGATATTGAGACTGAGAATTGTTCCTTATAATTTAGCTGGACTAGATGCATAATTTGACATAAAAAGCTTACCGCAGGTTTGTGCCTAGTAGGTAAGGCGTTAGTTGCATCTATTTATCCGCTTTTAGAATATGATTTCATGCACACCCATGACAACCTTTGTAAGTTATAAATGGTGTAGTGATGAAGGTACTACTTTCCCTATAATGGCCAGGCTTTGAGAAACTAAAAATGGCTCCTTTGAAGCCAGAACTCATTAGAGTCCATGCAAAAACCAGAAAACAAGTCTGAGGAGGCTAATAAATTTGAAAACTCCAAATCGGAGTCCATTGAGAAATTCAAATCCAAAGACATGGGGATGCATCCAGAGGAAATCATGCCTATATGGTGACACAGTGGTTAGAATGCAGTACTGCAGGCTAATTCTGCTGTCTGCCGGCTGACTGCAATTTGGCAGTTCGAATCTCACCAGGCTCAAGGTTGACTCAGCCTTCCATCCTTCCAAGGTGGGTAAAATGAGGACCCAGATTGTTGGGGGCAATATGCTGAACTCTGTAAACTGCTTAAAGAGGGCTGTAAAGCCCTTTGAAGCGGTATATAAGTCTAAGTGCTATTGCTATAATTACTGAAAGCCAGAGATGCTTAGGAGTCCTTAGAGAAGACCTCAGATCTCAGAAGCAATAGTTCATTAATCCATGATTATGTAATTCCTTCTTCATTTGCAGAGACACCTACAAAGTGTCTACATATCTATGGATATCCATCCACATTAAGTTCTAATAACCATCCCATGTGAATGCTATGGAAAATGCAAATGACCTTCCCTGTACATGTGGATTTCGACTTACGACCATTCATTTAGTGACAAAGTTACAATGACAATGAAAAAAATGACTTAGAACCACGTCTTATGATCATCACAGCATTCCTGCAGTCATGTGATTATGATCCAGGTGCCTGGCAATTGGCTTGTACCTATGCTCAGTTGCAGCATCCCATGGTCATGTGATCACTATTTGAAATCCTCCCAAGATGGCTTCCAACAAGCAAAGTCAATGGCGAAGCCAGCAAGGTGGAATGGGAAAACTTGCCCCGGCCAACTCATCACTGCCAACTCGCCATGGTCAACTCATTGTGGCCAGCTCATGTTGCCTCATTTAATGACTGCATGGCTTAATAATGAAATTTCTGGTTTCAATTGTGATTGAAAAATTGGGAACTACCTGTATCATTTACTTGTTAGCAAGCAAGATGAAAACAATACAAATATTAGAGAAACACCCCCCCCCCGAAAGTAATAATGAACGCATAAGAGATTAAATAGAAATAGAATAGAAAAGAAAAAAAGATTACTAAGAAGTTTTATGACATTGTTATTGTTTTTGACAGTTTTGTTTGTTTGTTTGTTAAATTTATTTGCTGGCTATCTTTCTGTAGGGCTACTCTAGGTGGCTTGCAACAGAGAAATGAAACTAATGGCAAAGTAATGGAACAATAGAATAAACAATAAAAAAAGAAAACAATGAGAATACAACAATATGAGAATAAAATATGAGAAAAGGTGGGGTTTTCTATCAATCTAGCAGCCACCTCCAATATGATACTCCCTGTTCGAGCATTTATATTTTACCTGCTCTCTCCGAAGTCATATCATAATTTCCTTCTTCCGTAAGGTATCCTTTCTAATCATAAACCCCATAAATCACAAATCCATCTTTTTCTTTCTTCAGCAATAAGTCCATAAGGAGTTTCCAGTCACTATAAATGTAATACTTGATTTTTCTCAAAGCCATCAAGTTAATTTTGCTATTTTGGCTAGTTCCATCATCTTCACCAACCATTCCTCCATATATTGTACATCGGAGTCTTTTCATTTTTGTGCATATAATAGTCTTGCACAATTGTGTTTTCCCTTCGTTGTCAAGCAATCAACATTCCCACAAAAGTATGCCTATTTATGTAACTAACTGATAGAAGAGAATATTTGTAACTCGGGGTTGAACTGTGAGGTCCTTGGTACTCTCCGATCTTGGTTGTTTCCTTGCAGACGTTTCATTACCCAACTAGGTATCACCATCAGTGCAAGAAAACAACCAAGCACCAAGGACTCCACTGTTATTTAATTAATTCCAAATAACACCAAAAGCATGTATATTTTCTGAATTTGTATAGTCTCCTTAATCCATTTATAATTTTCTTAGTTAAAATCTTGTTAAACTCTTTGCTATTGTTTTACAGTTTTAAAAAGTCAGACATATATAGTATTTTTTGATTAGACTTGTTTTGCTTCCCATCTTGCTTTAAGGCGACCCGAGTATAGATCTATGGTGAAACTATATAACCTGTTATATAATGTATTATAGATGTATTTTGAGGCCCTATGATTATGAGATTATACTCTCATAAACATTATAATGATGAGCCGAGGTGGCGCAGCAGTTAGAGTGCAATACTGCAGGCTACTTTAGCTGACTGTGATCAGCAGTTCAGCTGTTCAAATCTCACCTGCTCAAGGTTGACTCAGCCTTCCATCCTTCCGAGGTAGGTAAAACGAGGACCCAGATTGTTGGGGGCAATAAAAATATATACATTGCTTACTGGTGTAAACTGCTTAGAGAGTGCTTGCACTATGAGGCGGTATATAAGTCTCACTAATAAATAAATAAACAAACAAATAAACAAACAAACAAACAAAAAAACAAACAAACAATCATAGAAATACTTTAATCCAGTCCTGAGCAGGAACAGCAGCATTTTGCAAAGCCTAATCCTAGTAAACTATTGCCTCTCATTACTGAACTGGATAGTCAAGGACAGAGGTGTCAAACTGGATTCCTTCGAGGGCTAGATCAGCATTGTAGTTCTCCTTTGTGGGCCAGCTGGGGGGGGCGCCCCCCCCCGTTTTGGCTGACAGAGTGCTGCAAGAGGCCTTCCAGGCCGAAAATGAAAGCACACCCACCCACGCCCCGTTTTGGCTGCCAGAAGCACTGTGGGCTGATCCTTTGCTATTTCCAGGCCAGTCCTGTGGGCCAGATTTAAGCACCCCGCGGGCTGGATCCGGCCCATGGGCCTTGAGTTTGATAGCAATAGCAATAGCACTTAGACTTATATACCACTTCATAGTGCTTTACAGCCCTCTCTAAGCGGTTTACAGAGTTCAGCATATTGCCCCCAACAATCTGGGTCCTCATTTTACCCACCTCAGAAGGATGGAAGGCTGAGTCAACCTTGAGCGGGTGAGATTTGAACAGCTGAACTGCTGAACTAGCAGTAGCCTGCAGTGCTGCATTTAACCACTGCACCATCTCGGCCAAGGACATCAACCATATGCAAAACTCTCCCAGGAACAGATGATTCTAAAGACAGTAAATGAAATAATAAGCAACTCAAGGAGCTACTCAGAGAGACAGACCGTGTCAGAAAAATAATTTGGGATTCGAACTCGAGCCGGGGTTGCACAAGAATAAATAAAAATGAAATCCAGGCAGCTGTGAGGAAAGGAGAAATATTTATTTCCAAAGCAAAGGGGTTTGCTTTGGGGGTAGCTGCAGAGAAATGGGGTACAGTGGCATGGTTTTATAGGGCAGCCTGACCTAGGTGTGGAAGTGTTTACATGTTGATTCTAGGCCCAGGGTGACACTTAAGGGGCGTGTGTGTCTGTGTGTAAATGTGTTGGTATAATCATCTATGATGTTTATTCTTGTGAACATGCGGTTCTGCTGGGAGACCTAATTTAATTAACTCTATTTGTGTTTACAGATCTTTTTTGATATGTAGGTTAGGTCTGGGTAACCTATTTGGAGGTTTGAGGAAGTTTGAGTAAAAGATCCCCCTCCCGTTTGCTATTTTTGCTTGCTTAATGTAGTTTCAGCTTGAATGTCAATTATCTAGGGCGGGGGTGTCAAATTCGTGTCATCACGGCGGTGTCACATGACGTATCAGAACTCCCCCCTTCATTTAACCGGGCATGGGCGTGGCCAGCACGTGATGCATCCGGCCCACAGGCCGCAAGTTTGACAGCCCCGATCTAGGGGAGACACTGATTCTCAGTCCATTGGGGATTCTTTTAATGTTTAAGGGAAGATGGAAACAGTATAAAGAATAAAATATATTTTGATATTAAATTTCTCACAACCGTGTTCCAAATTTCACTGAACTCTGAACTCTGTACTTTCATATTACACAGCTTGTACTGACGCCCATGTATTCTCAGGATTCATGACACTGGCATTGAATCAAACAATATATTAAGGATTTCCTCCTGTGTTCTGATTCTTCCTCCTAGAAAATGAATCTTCCGGCCTTCCATCTTTTCCCTCTATCCTTTCCCAATTTATAGGCAGAGGAGACATGGTAGAATCAGCAATAAGGTCAAACAGGTCAAAGTCAAGCGCAAGGGCTTTTGGTGTTTATTGTTGTGCTGTTGTTATGCAGTCCAACAGGGGAGCTGTTAAGTATTGAGACTGTATTGTTCACTCCAAGGTCCGCTATTCAAGCGGGAAAATGGAGCCTGTTGATTGGTCGAGCCATCTGACAGCTCTCTATAAAAGGGAGAGCTGTCAGCCTGGCTCTTTGCTGGATCTTACTCACTGTTACAATAAAGAGCTGTTGTTATAACCTGTCTCAAGCCTCTTCAGTCCCAGTATTCAACAGGAGCAATTCCTCTTAGGTTTCTAGCACTGAAACAACCCATTGCTTGTCTTCATTTGTTTGCTAAAAAGATACAGCAGAGGCTCTGGAATCCCATGTCATGTTGTCTCCAGACTGTGATGAGATTGCTGTCCTTTCTTATTCTCTTCCTTTGGCCTGTTGAGATCAGTAGAAGGCTGAGTGATTCTTCCTCATTCTTCCTTATATGGCATTTAAACTTTTTTAAAATTCCACCATTTTTCATATACAAATCAAAACAGTGAATATACCAATACTCCTTCCTCCTCCTATTCTCCCCACAATGACAAACCTGTCATGTGGGTTGGGCTGAAAGTCACTCACTGGCCCAAAATCACACAGCTGGCTTTCATGCCTGTGGCAGGACTAGAACTCACAGACTCCTGGTTTCTAGGCCAGCACCTTAAGCATTACACCAAACTGGCTCTAAATCAAACTGAGACTTAGCAAAGCAGCCTGTACATGGTTCCCTCTCTGTCCACAATGCAATTTCTAGTTGTGGCCCTGAAGACTATATTATAGCAATAGTGCTAAGACTTATATACCTCTTCACAGTGCTTTACAGTCCCCTCTAAGACTTTGTAAAAGTCAGCCTATTGCCCCCAACAATCTGGGTCCTCATTTTACCCACCTCGGAAGGATGGAAGGCTGAGTCAACCTTGAGCCAGTCAGGATCGAACCCCTGGCAGTCAGCAGAATTAGCCAGTACTGCATTCTAACCACTGCACCACCATAGCTCATTAGCCATATTACTAAAAGGAAAACTTTAGTTTTTTCTGCACTTGCTTTTATTGTTTTCTTTTATTTGCTGCTATCTTTATATTAGCATTAACAAATCTGGCATATGTTGGATGAATTATAAATGGAAAAAAAAGGAACATATCAATGGAGGATCAAATTTTAAAATTTGGCCCCGGGGAGGACCCAAATTGGAAAATCTGCCTATACAAACGGGAGGTGACCTCCAGTGTGTATCTTGAGATCCATTGAACTCTCAGGAGGATTCCTTGAAATCTTTGCATTTCTGATTATGACAATGACGGTCCCTCAATGTCTGTCTCCACTGAGGTGACCTGCTTTTGCTTGGACCCCTGGGATTTTTATAGTTGTTCAGAAAAGACTTCATAGCATAGTGGACATTTTGTTCTTTCTGATGCAAAATAGTTCTGCTTGACTATGTTCTCTAATGAAAGCTGGGCTTTTCTGCGAAGGGAGTGGGACAGGCCTACAAAGGGAGAGCTCAATTTTTTTTCTAAAGAAAAAGCAAGTGTAGTGCAAATTGTAAAAAGGCAAGAAAATCAATTTCAATCAATCAATCAATCAATCAATCAATCAATAAAAAAAGCAAAAGTTAGAATATTTTGGACATGTGATGCGACACCTGGAAAAATACGGCATACTTCATGTTATGTCTTGAGGAACTGAAAGTCTTCACTCCAGTCCGACAAGGAACTAAGGCAGGGAAGTTCTGATTGGCTCCTGGTTTAAAGGGCTCCCTATTTAAATCCCTGCCGCAAGCTTGCCTTTGCTGATGTTTGCGGACCATGTAAATAAAGAGCTGAAGTTACTAATTGGTCTCCTGCCTCTTCAGTATCGGAACTTAACACTTCCAAGGAAAGATTGAAGGCAAACAAGGTCCAGGCAGAAGAAGAACATCATGGCTTCAAAATCTAAGAGACTGATTTGAACAAAACTCAACAGCACTTTTTTGTGCAGCTATTGATAAAAATAGTATCGCCAACATGATCTAGGGTCCCCTAGATTCCACTGAAGGTGTTACCTAGCCTGGTAACAAAACGTTCAGAAACCAACCCACAAGCTCAGAGAACGAACTTTCACCCTCATTCTATTAGATTTCAGATGTAACCTATAATCTGGCTTTGACCTGTTTCTGGAGAATGTTTACAATACTGATAGTGCTTGTTTAGCAACGGCCTTGTTTAGCGATCATTCCCAGTTATAACAGTGATGAAAAAGTAATTTTATGATCAACCCCTGCAGGTCAAAGGAAAGCTGAAGTAAGTTCATAAGCACAGTCATGATTTCACTTAGCAACCATTTCACTTAACCACAAAGTTGCCAGTCCCAATTGTAGTCACTAAACAAGGCTACCTGTACCTTTTTTTCCAGGAAATTTCATGAAATGTTTTTCAAAAAGGCAATTTTAATTCAACGTATCATTGTATTGACTTAGGGGATAAATATTGTTTATTTATTACTTTTGTTTACAGGTGCAGGAATTAAAAAAACAAGGAGACAGAAACAGTAGACTGGAGGAAAGAGCTTGCCGTCTTTCCTCCAGTCTGGAAAGCTGCTGAACTTAATTTAGGCATTTAGAAGATTGGCAAAGCCTTGTTTTGTTTTGGTTTGATTTTTTTAATGGTTCAACCAGAGAGAGAATACTACTCAGAACAACAATGTGTTTGTTAACCTGGAGGGACCCACTCCTGCAAGAGACAAAATGCTGGCCAATAGTTTGAACGTTGAGACGATTTTCATTCTGGTCCCCCCCCCACGCATGTATACCTTGTTTGTTCCTTCTAAATGTATTTTAAATTGTTTTAAAGTATATTGTTGAGCTGTTCTTTAAAATGTTGTACGGTGCCCTGAGTCCCCAGGGAGTAGGACGGCATATAAGAGCACTAAATAAAATAAATAAATGTTGATTGTCTCAGGGCAGCCCCTTCTTCCCTAGTAGGAACCATGTCAAAACAATGGTTAAAATGAGAAGGGAAGGAGGGAAACAATGCCAAAACAAGCAGCTTAGCTCAACTCTTTTGCAAAAAACCTGGTTACTTGAGATCCACTTCGGCTCTATCAGTTGTCCAGAAATATTTCACAAGAAGAGTCCTTCACTCCTCCGCTCACAACAAAATACCTTATTCCACCAGACTTGAAATACTGGGATTAGGCAATTTACAACTACGTCGCCTCCGATCTGATCTAAATGTAGTTCATAAAATCATATACCAAAATGTCCTTCCTGTTAATGACTACTTCAGCTTCAACCACAGCAATACACGAGCATGTAATAGATTCAAACTCAATGTAAACCGCTCCAAACTCGACTGCAGAAAATACGACTTCAGCAACAGAGTAATCAATGCCTGGAATGCACTACCTGACTCTGTGGTTTCTTCCCCAAACCCCAAAAACTTTAACCTTAGACTGTCTACAGTCGACCTCTCCCCGTTTCTAAGAGGTCTGTAAGGGGCGTGCATAAGCGCACTACTGTGCCTACCGCCCCTGTCCTACTGTCCTATTGTCCTCTTTTATCATTACTTTTTACTTATGTTTATACAAACTACTACTATCCTATACATGTTTGACAAATAAATAATTATAAATAAATAAATAAATAAATAAATAAATAAATAAATAAATAAATAAATAAATAAATAAATAAATAAATAAATAAATAAATAAATAAAATAATCAGACATTTCAAGAAAAGTTTGTAAGTTGGGCACAGAGTAGATGGTGAAATTAATCTGCACCTTGTTTTCCCTACAGAAGATAACAAAGACTTATTAAAAATCAGATTTTGGGTTTGGAAGGTGTACACATCTTGTCATCAGAGTATGAAGTGGAGACTTTTTGTCCTTCAGCAAATGGATAAAATTTCCACCCTGCCCCCCAACAAACATGCTTGGGGATAAATCAGAGAGGAGGCCTTAAGGCAGCCCTCTTTGCCTGTCTTTCTCTAAGTATTAAAACAGCTTCCCAAGCCATGTAAATGTCAATGCTGTTGTTTTGAAAAGGTTACATAATTTCTTGCCTATGACAATAATTATATAGTGTCTTAACTATTTGCCCAAACTGTCAAGGGAAATATATGATGTGTATACACACACATTTCTTCACACTCACATATGCTCCACACTCTTTCTGAATTAGCTAGCAAGTGTGGTCCAATTACAAAAGAACTTTGTGTGGATTAATGCAGTGACATAAATGATGCGAGTTAATTGCATCGTCTTTCTTGTCTATCAAGAGACACTTCATGCAGTTGTATAACTTTGCTTTTTTTTAAAAAAAGTAAGACAATGTTTTAAAAAGCCTTGAGGATGATCAGAACTTTGATTTTGGAAAGTTAGAAATGCATTAAATGTCTAGATGGATCTGAAATAAGATTTTGTAATTAATTATTAGAATCCTTCCCATGGGAAAATGCTTTTGTTTTGAATTATTTAAAAACACACACAGTAGGATGGCATTTTGAAGGTTGGATGCTAGTGGGAACTAGAAGGAAATAAAGGTTACAATTAAAGGAGAACACTTAAGTTTGATTTCATGGTACAGAATGGAGCAAAATATTTTAACACTGGACATATTGATGGATGTTTTTATACAATGGATCCAGAAGTTAAAGAGTCTGCCTCTAAAGATTATGTTTAAAATATATTATGGAAAAGGAAAACGTTTTGATGGTCAAGACTGTGTCTAATCTAAAAGTGTATTTAAAAATGACAGGCCACAAAAATTATATGGGAAAGGTATTAGACTGGACATGCAAAAGAAACTAGCTGATGTCTTAATAATTAAAAGGAAGATACAAATAGCAAACTAAGACACTGAGCTGCATAATTTTCCTATATTGGATTTCCAAAAATGTTTATTAAAGCTTTGAAGAAGTTTGTCAGAAGGGAGAAAAAAATACATTCTAGCATGTTATTTGAAAGAACTAATGTTCAAATTTGTTGCAAAAGAAAAGAAAAGAATATACTGTAAAGTTGATTTATTTGATCAAGGTTAAAATCAAGTTTACATTGTTATTTCTGATGGACTTTTGGACATTTGCTAATGAAGATGAGGTTTTAGGGGTTTGTTTATAGGTCAGGATGCGATATAGGAAGAAAAGATCATTTGTTATATTTTAAGAAAAGTGATAAATGTCTAAAATTGCTTATATTTGTGATGAAAAGGGAAGTAATTTTAAAAATAGTTTCTTTTGTTTTTCTTTTTTATATTTTTATTGTTTGGCTTTTTTGCATTTGCATTTTTTTCTTTTTTATATTTCATCGGGGCTTTTTTGCGATTATAATTTTTAATAAAATTGCTTTTAAAAAAAAGCAGGATAGAAAAAAATATTGCTTTTGAACTTTGATTTTGGGGAAGACACCTGAGAATAAAAGGATAAGCAAGAAAATAAACAAATGAGCCACAGAACAATTCAATGCAGAATTGTCGTTCATTATGTGAAGACCTGGCTCTTTTTGAGAAGTCTGGGAAAAGTGCAAAGAAAGAGAACAAGAAGACAACTAAAAGTAGAGTGAATAGACCCAGTTCTGGCAGTGATCACTGCACATTGTGAAGGCTTGAAGTAGCTTGAAACAGAATACCCAGATAAGGTTTATCTATATGGTTACTAAGAGCTAACACTGACCTGATAGCACATAATCAATAAAGGAATTAGCCAAAGTACATGCTATTAAGTTGATGACTTAATGGCATCTATTAGAGAAGGCATAGGTTACCCTGGGACCATCAAGTATTTTATGCTACTAGTCTCATAATCTCTACTAATAATCATGTTGATTCAAACCGATGGGAGACGAAGCCCAAAACAAATTGCCCCAACATTCTAACGAATTAACAAAATAAAACTCCGCCTCTATAGAAAATTTCAATTTCAATTTTCTTAGATCACTCAATGTCGTGCATTTTTTAATTACCATTGATTCTCTACAGTCATAAATGTGCGAGCCTACTAATGTGATTGCATTGAGTTATGCCGTGACCATCTTGCTTTTTTTCATATTATATTTCAAACAAAACTTGGCAAGTCGAGAGTCCTCATCAGGTGATTTTTTTTTTTGCCCAGTCTTTCTCTCTCAGCCCAACCTATGTCACAGAATTGTTGTTATAGGGAAGAATTATAGTGCCACATGCACTGCTTTAAAAAAGGTGGGGTACAAATCTAACAAACAAATGCTGGAACATGTCCAAATTAAAATTAACATTACTGAGACAGCCAACAGTGCAAGTGGCGTTCACTTCAGCTAGTTCACATTCTGTGCCCAGGCACGAAACCCGATGGATTGCTCCGCTTGGGTGTTTAAAATGAATGGTTCTGCAATATATAGGAATTAGATGAATAGTCTTCCAACGGAGACAATCTGAGAAATGATAGTCCCCCATTTATATTACAGAAAAGAAAGAAAGAAATATTAGAGATCAAAAAGCAATTCAACAGAGTTTTATATGGAAATTAATAAGCAGAAGGCATCAAAAATTTATTCTTTTATGACACAGGAGCTGTAGTAGAGTCCACCCATCATCTGGGGGGGTGTGGAATGTCTGTGCTAACATTTCTTTGCAAAAGATTTATCGGGAAAATATAATATATTGGGAAAAGTTGTGAACCAATATGTATATAAGAATAAAAGGAGAAATGTATATTCAGTGCTTGCATATTAGGTAAAAGTTGCACACAAGAAGTACTATCAGAAAAGTTGTAAATGACAAATACCATAGATACAAAGTTTTGTTATAGATTTGAAAAAAAAACACCCCATGAAAACCTATGGGGCCTCATCAGTACAGACAATTAATATGGAGCAGTTTAATGTTGATCTGCACACCTCTCTTTACTCTTATATTACATGTATTGACATCAGGGGAGCTGAAGATGTACAGAGCATTTCTTTATAAAAGCACCATGAATTTCTCATCCTGAATGAATAGAGGGGACAACCATAGGAGTTACATTCTACAATGGCTTTATATATGAGATGTATGGATATCCCATATCATTGCTCTTGCCTGTTTCCTGAGTTTTGTGCTTGAAGCTTTGTTCCAAGCGATTCTGCATATAGTCATCCAGCAGATGCCTGCCTATAAATTGAAGGGGGAGGGGGGAAGTATCATATTTTCCAAATCGTGGAATGCCCTCCTTAGAGAGAGCAGTCTGTCTTCCAGGTTTACATATCTAGAACAATTACTTATACTACCGTATTTTTCGGAGTATAAGACGCACCGGAGTATAAGACGCACCTTAGTTTTGGGGGAGGGAAATAGAGGAAAAAAATCTACCTACCAGATATTCATCTGGCTAGCATCCTTAGTCTGGTCAGCTTCAGCATATTATTTTATCCCCTGGTTAGGGCTTAAAAAAACCTTATTTGGAGCGAGTAGCAATGACAACAAGCCTGCAAAAGACTTAGGGCTGGAAAAAAACTTCTTCTGAGGGAGTAGGAATGAAAAAATCCTGCAAACCGGGAAGATCGTTAGCACCTCGTTAGGGCTGGAAAAAACAGCTTCGAAAAAACTACATTCGGAGTATAAGATGCACCCAAATTTTCAGCCTCTTTTAGGGGGGGGAAAGGTGCGTCTTATACTCCGAAAAATACGGTATTCAAGAAGAAATAAATAAAAGGGACACCCTCACAGAGGGGATGTGTATAGAGGTGAGGAACCTATGGCCCTTTTGGTATTCCCAAAGTACAATTCCCGAGGTCATAGCTATCTCAGCCCATAGTAAGAGATGGCACCGGTAGTCCTGAACTTACAACAATTCATTTAGTGACAGTCCAAAGTTATGACGACACTGAAAAAAGTGACATGACAATTTTTCACGCTTAGGACCGTTGCAGCATCCCCATGGCCACATGATCAAAATTCGGATGCTTGGCTGCTGACTCATATTTATGATGGTTGCAGTGTCCCAGGGTCACGTGATCCGCTTTTGCATCCTTCTGACAAGCAAAGTCAATGGGGAAGCCAGGTTCACTTAACAACCCGTGTTACTAACTTAACAACTGCAGCGATTCACTTAACAACTGTGGCAAGAAAGGTCATAAAATGGGGTAAAACTCACTTAACAAATGTCTCATTTAGCAACATACATTTTGGGCTCAACTGTGGTTGTAAGTCGAGGATTACCTGTACTTACTATCACTTCCCTACTCTACCCTATATAAATAGACAGAATATGGCAACCTTGGTTCAACCTTGGTTCAACTTGGTGGCAGAATTGTTTAGCCCAATAGTCGAGAGTGTGTGTGTGTGTGTGTGTGTGTGTGTGTGTGTGTGTGTGTGTGTGTGTGTGTGTGTGTGCATGTACACATGTGTGCACATGCGTTCCAGGTCAGGGAAGGTTGCCATGGGAATTAACCCTGTTTCCCCCAAAATAAGACATCCCCTGATAATAAGCCCAATCGGGCTTTTGAGTGCATGGCAACAAGGCCAAGCGCTTATTTCAGGGTTAAAAAAATATAAGACAGGGTCTTATTTTGGGGGAAACACGGGTAGAACAACCAGAAAATGCTATTTCTGAATCTGCTCACATTCATTGTGGCTATTATAATCTAATTGAAGACTTTGGGAGTACACACTACTTAACTGCTGAACATTATTTTGCAATCATTAATACTTCATTAACAAGTGTTCAAAGAAAACGTTAATGCAGTAATGAAACTTTGCTTTATGCCTTTGCTTGCTCAAAATCTTTCCCTAGAAAATAGAACATGAATATGTTCCAAAGTTGTGGTAATTGCAGCATCCAATTACACAGAGCTGCTGTATTAGAAATATATTATTACAATACCATTTTAAGATTGCATATAATGTAAGATATAATGTATAATTATAACTCACAAAATTGCACTGACAGATTGTACTACAGTATAATTTGCAGCTCAGTGTAAACACACACACACACACACACACACACACACACACACACACACACACACACACACTCTTCATCTAGTTGGTCACAATAGTACTATAAAATTGTTATCCATAACAGTGATTTATTTTCATGAAAAGCAAAATCCCCAAAGCTGGAGGTTCTAGTATTCAAGACATATTTATTCAGCATCATCATACTTTAATATATAGCACCCTTAGTTTAGTATCCAAGAAAGACAATCAGTAGGCATGTAAAATCTATATCCCTGTTGGTAGCTTGTGTTATCCATTCAAAGAACCATTAAGTACATTCCTCTTTAAGTGACATGAGATTCTAGGATTCCTAATAGGCTAAATATCTTCTATGTAGCAACTGGGAAATAGATTCAACCACACCTACCAAGGAGCCACTGGCTCAAAGCCAAGATATATCGATTTGACTTTTCTCTCTTCCTAATTCCCTAGCATTTTGTGCTTCAGCCAGGATTCCATGGCTATTATTATTATTGTCAATAGTGGGCAGAGGTCCTCCCATAGGGGTGAATTTCTGTTAAAATCAAAACAATAAAAGGAAAGGCTTTTATGCTCATATTACCGCTCATTGGCCTTTTCTTCCTAGTGCAAATGCCTGGAATAAAAATGGACACAGGCAAGCTTTCTGGTGCTTGCCAGTGAAGGGCAAAGCAACCAACAGTATGTTTGCATGAGGACAAAGAGGATGATATAGGTATGTAGGCAACCAGCACTGCTATTGCAGAGACATTAGATACCCCATTGTCCAATGAGTTGCTCAGAAAGTTCATAGCTTCTCTTTACATGCCAAGCTTTTATAGCCATTCCAAGCTTCAGAACAAATCAGGTATGCTTAGTAGGTCCAGAATCCAGGCTCCATTGCACATGATCAGGCTTCTGCACATGAAGAGCCGTGGCGGTGCAGTGGTTAGAATGCAGCATTGCAGCTGCCAGCAGGTCAGCAGTTCGATTCTCATCAGCTTAAGGCTTCCATCCTTCTGAGGTCGGTAACTCAGCCTTCCATCCTTCCGAGGTCAGTAAAATGAGGACCCATATTGTTGGGGGCAATATACTGACTCTGTGTATCACTTAGAGTAAGGTGACCAGACGTCCCGATTTTGGCAGGACACACCCGCTTTTTCACCATTTGTCCCGCGTCCCGCCCGCCCTCTTAAAAAGTCCCGATTTCTTGAAAGAATGCCCGACTAGGGCATTCTTTCAAAAAATCGGCCTGAAAGGCAGCAGGCCTCTCAGCTCGGGCCGGCTGTGGGCAGCGTTGGCGGCGGGCGGGCGTCCCGCGTTGTTGACTCCTCCGGTGGCGGCTGGAAGCTGGGGGGAGGGGGAAGGGAGGCTGCTCCTCCTCTCCTTCCCCCGCCCCATCCCTAGCCCCGCCCTCGGAGGCGCCGCTGCTGTTGGGAGGGGTGAGGGACGAGGAGCCGTCGCCGCTTTGAATTTACGTCACGAGCGGCGCAAACAGCCCTTCCTCGTCCCCCTCCCCTTTCTTCCCCCCGTCGCCTCGCTGCCGCTGTTGCCCTGGGGCCGGGCGGGCGACTGGGAGACCGCGGCGCTTGGATGCTTGGAGCAGGTAAGCTGCCGGCTGCCTCCTTTCCCCATCTCCTGCCTCCCGTTCGTTGCTTGCCAGCCCAGCCGAAGGGAAGGCGGGAGGCGAGGAAAGGCCTCCGAAAAGGAGGGGAGGCTTCGGGAGCCCGCCTCCCTTTCGGGCCGAAAGGGAGGCGGGCTCCCGAAGCCTCCCCTCCTTTTGGGAGGCCTTTCCTCGCCTCCCGCCTTCCCTTCGGCCGGGCTGGCAAGCAACGAACGGGAGGAGGGAGACGGGGAAAGGAGGCAGCTTACCTGTCGCGAGCTGCAGGCATCCAAGCGCCCTCCCGCCTCCCCCCTCCCCCCCTCCCCCCCACCTCACCTGGACGCCGACATTTGCTGTTTTGCCCTCTGCGCATGCGCAGCGTTCTGCGCATGCGCAGAGGGCAAAACTCAAATGGAGAAACCCACCCCCGTCAATGGTGTCCCGCTTGAAGAAAAAAAAATCTGGTCACTTTAACTTAGAGAGGGCTGTAAAACACTGCAAAGCGGTATATAAGTCTAAGTGCTAGTCTATGGCAGAGAAGTTTCATCTTTCTACTCAATTAACTGTGCTGTTATCACTTCTCTAGTAGGTCACCAAATGCATTGGTTCTCAATTCCCATCAGCCATGGGGTGGGCTGCTGCGGGTTCGCAGCGGTTCAGAAGAACCTCTAGCTAAGATTCTGTGTAGTTCAGAGAACCCCCAAATCCCACTCCTGGCTGGCCCTGCCCACCCTGCTCCACCCTTCACAGGAGTCACCACACGGCCAGTTTTGGATGCTGGTAAGTGCAGGGCACACACGGAGGCTCCGGGAGGGCGAAAAAGGGGCCTACTGGAAATTTGGAAGGGGCAGAAACGGGCCCGTTTCTGGCCTCCAGAGGGCCTGCAGAGCCTGGGGAGGCTGTGTTTTCACCCTCCCGGAGGCTCGAGGAAAGCCTCCAGAGCCCGGGGAGGGCAAAAACGCCCCCCCCACACACTGTGGTGTGGTAGGCCGACTAGGCCACATCCACCATGGCCACGCCCCCCCCAGCAACCAGGCAGAGAACCCCTTACTAATATTTTTGAAGCCCACCCCTGCATCAGCCTGCACAGGTACCGGCCCTGCTCCTACAAGGTTATGGAGACTGAAAACCAATCCATCTAAGGGGGGAAAATGTTAGAAAAATAAGAGGCACCATGATTGATCCTTGGCTTTATACAGCGATACTCAACCAATAAGGGATGAATGGGAATTAGGCTTGGTTCAGCTAGTCAAATTTATGAACTCAAGTATGCTTGAAGAAGTAGTAAGGAAAAAGTAATAAGGCTGTATCAAGCAAGATTGGTGGCTAAAAGAGTCATATTGAGACATTAGAAATGTGATATTGTTCCAGATGTTAAGAAACGATAGCTGGAAATACGTGATCTATCTGTCCTGGAAAAGGCAATATTTTCTACCCTTTGGCAGCTCTGAATTTTTTATGGTGAAGCACAAAAACATTTGTTGGAATTATCAAAATATGGAATCAATTCCTGATTCTCTAAAATGATGTCTGTCGGGGAATTTGGTGAAGGACCAGCATATTTTCTACCTCCTAAAGGAATATTTCATCGCATTATTTTCTGTCATTCGTTTCTAAACAAAACAGATACTGCAAAGGCACTATAAATCTCCTGTGCTCTCTCACCAAAGAAAATAAACTCTACAATGCTATCCTTTGACTTTTCATTTCTTGCAGAAATGTGGAACACTTTATCCATCTGTCCAACTCTATGTCTGTCTGTTCAGCTTTCTGTCTCCATCCATTTTCTTATATTCCGAGAATTGGGCTGCCAAGGGCATAAAAAAAGCACAGTTCTCTCTGAAAACTGTTCTAAATCTTTTTGGATTGACAAAAATTGTCAGGTTCAAGTATACTTTTATAACAGGTAGGGCTGGAAAGTTGCCCTTAAAAAGAGAACTTGGGGAAGAGAGGAGGTTGCATATTTTTGATGTCTATGCCTCTGCATACATGTGCCCCCATCTGTCATTTCCCATATGATCAGCCTGACTTATACTGCTGTGCCTGGGGGTGTTAGTAGTTGTTAATTGTCCTCTAAGCGGAAGTTCTGGAATATTATCGACTATAATTGGCCTTGAATAGCCGTGCCCTAGAGTAGCAAGGAATTGGTTGTAAGCATGACTGATAGATATATAGGTAGTCCTTAACTTACAACCATTTGAACCAGCTGTTCCGTGTTAAAACCAGCAGTGAAAAAAAGTGATTTATGACCGATCCTCATACTTATGAGTGTCGCAGCATCCCCACGGTCACATGATCAAAATTTGGGTGCTTGGCAACCGGCATTATTTACGATGGTTGCAAGCATACAGGGATCATGTAATCACCATTTGTGAATTTTTCTAGCCAGCTTCTGACAAGCAAAGTCCGTGGATTCACTTAACAACTGCACGATTCACTTAACAATTGCCGTGGCTCCCTTAACAACTGCGGCAAAAAGGTCTCATAAAATTGCGTGCAACTCACTGAACATTTGCTTAGCAGTGGAAATTCCGATCCCCACTGCAGTAGTGGGTTGTAAATCCCGCCGCTACCAGTTCACTCATGTGAGCGCAGAAGCGTCCTGGGTGGGTGGGCGGAGCCTCCAGCTGCCGCCACTACCAGTTCGCTGAACTGGGCCAAACCGGGCGCAATCCACCGCTGCCCCACTGCGATCGTAAGTCGCTATCGTAAGGACTATCAGTAAGGACTATCAGTATTCAATTTCTAAAATGATTAGAGTGAGCCTCTATTGCCCCAAATCAAGACACTTCCTCTTTCTTCCACCCTCCTCCTCAGCACAGGATGCAAGGCAGGATATGGCTAATACTTAGGAAACTGCATGAAGTTGTTCTTTCAAGGCAAGACTCACACAGCAAGCATCTGCTGCTCTAATTAATCCCCATTCATTTGCTTTGAAAGAACGTAACCCAGAATTGCTGAATGAAAAGAGATTCTTTGCAAAGCACTCATGATCCATTTGTGCAACAAACGAACAATGCTTTTTTATTTTAAAAAAATGAAGCCCCCCCTCCCGATCAAGAACACACCTGAAAGACATTGGGCCCTGATCAAGACTTTCCTCATTCAAAAGTCTCTCCTTTCTGATTTTCCTCAGCATATCATTTTCCTCAGCATATATATGCAACTCTCTCTCTCTCTTTTTCTTTTTTTATTGCTAAGGATATTTGCATGAAACCCATCTCCTGCTGTTCCCCCCTTCCTACTCCAAGTCATAATCCACTGTTGGTGATATTATAGTTTCTATGGCAACGGCTGGACTGCCACTGAGTGCTGTGGGGGTTCAGGTAGGAGGCTAGATAGATGCTGTTTTCGGACGGGTGGGGGTGGGGAGTGAAGAGAGGGGAAAAAAGAAAAGAAAACCCCAAAACATCCTGCCATAGCTTTCTTTTTCGTTATTTCCATTGTGGGGAAACAGTACCTTTGGTGTTTTTCCACATAAAACAAATACAAAATGAAGAATTTGGGGGGTGGGTTAAGAGAGAGTGATTTTCGTGTCTCGGATATCAAGGAACATGTTTTGTAGGTTTTATCTGAAATTAGAAAACATGCTGTATTTTTAAATGAAACAGGGGAGGGGATTCACCTTCTACATCAGGAGAATGCAGGAAGTATGTGAACTGATATTTTACTGAAGGAAAGGTTTAGCTTTATATTGTATTGGCATAATAAAAATTCGATGCTTGCAGATGGAAGTGTCTGCAACCATGGTCAGCAATAAACTTTGATATCCCACAAGAATAAAATGGCCCTCCCCAGTTCTCCTGCCTCATTCTGCTTCTGACAGCTTGTAGCCTTTTTCAGACTGGAGATTGCACTACACACCATCAGGTAAATTTCTTCCTCCCCACTTCCTTTTCTCTGGGCCAATATGATTGATTATGAGTCATCCAGGTTTTTTTTTTTTACTCCTGGTGGCCACATAGATAGTTTTTCTATACGATGATCTGTCCCCGACCTGGTCATTTAGGTCTTCCAACAGTGCACCTGTTGTTGTTACTGTATCTGATTCAATCCATCTTTGTTGGTCATTTTGTTTGATTTTTATCCCACATTTATTATTTATTATTTTGGTAAATAAGTCAAGATGGCAAGCATGCTAGTTTCTCCTCCTTTTTTCCCAACAACAGTCTTGTGAGGTGGCGCGGAGGCGAGGCACGGAGATTAGCTGGACTGCGTGGTGAAGGAAAGATAATATATAAGGTGGGGCGGGGCGGGCGGGTACAGCCAGTGGTCTATTTTACCGGTTCTCCAAACTGCACAAAATCATAACAACCAGTTCACCCGAACCGGTCCAAACCGGCTGAATCCCACCCCTGCCTAGCCAGGACTAGAGCTCATAATCACTTGTTTTCTAAGACAACATTTTAACAACTGCCACAAAGCCTCTTCTTCTCTTTCCTCCCACCCCATAATAATCACATGAAAATGTTAACTCCTAAAGATTCAGCGGAAAAGTCTTTTTAAAAAATAATATTTATTTATTTATTTATTTATTTATTTATTTATTTATTATTTGTATTTATATGCCGCTCAATCTCGCAGGGACTCTGAGCGGCTAACAGGGATACTTTATATAAAAAACATTTAAAAGCAGAATTAAAAACACAATATAATACTTTAAAAATTCCAATCATCCAATCCAATCCATGACAGCCATGGGCCAGCAGCAAGAAATCATTCATTGGCCCCAGGCTTGCCGAAAGAGCCAGGTCTTCAAAGCTTTTCTGCAGGCCAATAAGGTGAGGACTGTCCAGATCTCGGGGGGCAGTTGATTCCAGAGGTTATGAGCTGCCACAGAGAATGCCCTTGCCCTCGGGCCCGCCAGCCGACACTGTTTAGCTGACGGGACCCGGAGCAGGGCAGCTCTATGCGATCTAACCAGTCGCAGGGAAGTATGCGGTAGCAGGCATTCCCGAAGATACAATGGCCCTGAACCATATAGGGCTTTAAAGGTAATCACCAACACCTTGAATTGCGTCCGGAGACCGATGGGCAGCCAATGCAGCGTGCGCAAGATGGCAGTAGTGTGGGTGTATCTGGGTGCACCCACAACAGCGCGAGCAGCTGCATTTTGCACCCACTGAAGTCTCCGAATACTCTTCAAGGGTAGCCCCATGTAGAGCGCATTGCAATAATCAAGCCGTGAGGTGACAAGGGCATGAGTGACCGTAAGGAGTGCCTCCCGCTCCAAATAGGGTCGCAACTGGTGCACAAGGCGAACTTGTGCAAAGGTCCCCCTAGCCACAGCTGACAGATGTTGATCCAATTTAAGCTGTGGATCTAGGAGGACACTCAAGTTGTGAACCCATTCTGAGGGGGTTAATTTTTCGCCCCCTAGAACCAAGGAGGGACAGTCGACCGAGTCCTTGGGAGGCAGTATCCATAGCCACTCGGTCTTGTCCAGGTTAAGCTTGAGCCTGTTGACTCCCATCCAGATCCTCACGTCGTCCAGGCACAGGCACATCACATCAACCGCCTCGCTGAATTGACGCGGGGTGGAGATGTAAAGCTGGGTATCGTCAGCATACTGCTGAAACCTTACCCCGTGTCGTCGGATGATCTCACCCAGTGGTTTCATGTAGATGTTAAATAGGAGTGAAGAGAGGACCGATCCCTGAGGCACCCCGCAAATGAGGGGCCTAGGGGTCGACCTCTGTCCACCAGCCAACACCGACTGTGACCAATCAGAGAGATAGGAGGAGAACCACTATAACAATAATAACAATAATCAAAGCACGCCCTTCATAGAATGATTGCAAAGATGGAAAAGATTGGTTGTTTGACAGCTCGGGCACACACCTCTGAGACAAACAACAGCTGGTGAAATGTAAAATCGAAGCCCTCCAATGCTTTGAGTGGGCCAAATTTGGTAGCTAATAAGGAGATATAACTCACCCCAGAGTAAGCCTCATCTCATTACAAAGAAAAGTTGGGCTAAATATTTGCAGGAATATAGGCTTCTATAGAGACTAGATGTGGGGGAGAGTTACAGGAATCCTGTTGGATATTTTGGTAGCTGAGATGAGAACGGAAATGATCTTGGAATTTTAATTCCTGGTGTACAAAGTTTTGTAGTGCTAACTCTTGGAATTTGGGCTTGGAATGGCTCCCCGAGCTCTTCATTCATTCATTTCTTTATGTTTCTTTATACTCCATTTTCCTATAAACATGCAAGCAAAACAGGTGGTAACAAAACAACTGCAAATAACAAATCATGAGCGTACAATAAAATAACCCTAACCAGGTTGTTTTAAAAAGAAATCTAAACAGGGGCTGCCCAAGTTCAGAAGCAGTAGAAGTCAATTCCTAATCAAAGCAGCATTCAAGAAAAAAGGCCCAATCAACCAGTGCTGCCTTTACTGGGGGAAGAAAGAGGGGTGAGAAGAGCTTCTCTTGAGAAATGATTTCAAATAAAGGGCCTCATCCCCTCAAAGACCCCTGATTTTTAAGTGCAGCCAGCATATATCTTAGCCCCACCCAACATAAGCTCTGCTTGTTACAGCCGTTAAATATATAACCAAAGATAATAGCAATAGCCCTTAGACTTATATACTGCTTCACAGTGCTTTTACAGCCCTCTCTAAGCGGTTTACAGAGTTTAGCATATTGCCCCCAACAATCTGGGTCCTCATTTTACCTACCTCGGAAGGATGGAAGGCTGAGTCAACCTTGAGCCTGGTGAGATTTGAACTTCCAAATTACAGTCAGCAGAAGTAGCCTGCAGTACTGCATTCTAACCACTGCACCACCATGGCTCTATACTATAAACCAGAGATGGCGAACCTTTTTTCCCTCGGGTGCCGAAAGCGCGTGCACGCCCACACCCATAATTTAATGCCCCCCATGTGCCCCGCCCCCTGCACATGTGTGCATGACCCCCCCATGTTGTGCCCCCCCACATGCACGCATGACTCCCCCGTTTCCCGACTTCTGGTGGGCCCGGTAGGCCTGTTTTTCACCCTCCCCAGGCTCCAGAGGCTTTCTTGGAGCCTGGGGAGGGCAAAAACACCCTTCCCTGCCCCCCGGAGGCTGAAAACACCCTCCCAGAGCCTCCGCGCAAGCTGAAAATCAGCTGGCCGGCACGCATATGTGCACTGGAGCTGAGCTAGGGCAACGGCTCGCATGCCGGCAGATATGGCTCCACGTGCCACCTGTGGCACATGTGCCACAGGTTTGCCATCACAGCTATAAACCATAGTATCTGGCAAGTCCATATATATAAAAAAAGGAAAGATGGAAACTTTTATTGGTATTGATAAGAACCATACTGAAGAAATATTCCCATCCACTGTTAACCCAAAGGTGCTTTTTTCAAGAGGCAACTGGACTTTCTGGTTTTTCTTTCAAGATGTTTCGCTTCTTATACAAGAAGCTTCTTCAGCTCTGAAGAAGACAACCATGACCTGGATGACTGAGAATCTCCATAGACATCCACTGTTAACTCCAGCCAAGTAACAGTCTACTCAGATGTGGAATGACATAGGCTGAGAGCCCCATGTTCAATTGGGCAACATGAAAAGTGGTTAAACTCTCTAAATCAGGCATGCACCTGAAATCCCCCAACTCCAGACCTTACGGTATGGGGTGCAAGTGGCGATGGTGATGGTATTTGATTGGAGGTTGAATTGGATGGGCGGGGAAAGGAAAGTGGAATACCCACCAATCACTACCCTGAAATTGTTCTATATTGTACGTTTAGGAAGAGCACCCCTCGCCAACTTCGTTGCCAAATATCATTAAAGCTCAGTCATGAGAACAGTGCAATTTATATGGAAGTACTTTTTTGCTGACACAAAATGGAAGAGATGCATGTTCCTGTGGCTGTGAGAAACAGCTCCTAGTTTCATAAATTCCAATGGCAGTTCAATTAAAAACCAGCTTGCCTCCAGAGAAGATCTATTGCATATATTAGGTTTTCCGGTAATAAGTGATTTGATAATTACAGATTATTCAAATATGCAATCTTATCCAATTAGGGAATTGTGATGAAAAATGCTGGCACATTCTCCCTTGATAAAATAGAGTTATATAGTAATTTATTTCTACACCATATTTCTGATCAGAATGAACACTCAAGGCGACTTAAAACAGCACATAAAATACAGAACGTATAAAATAAAAACAAGTACATTAAAACATGCATAATAAAATCACTGATGTTGAAAGGACAGGCTAAAGAGATATGGCTTGGAGAGCAGAAACTAAATATAGCAACTGAGAGAGGCTATTCCAGTGATGGCGAACCTTTTTTTGCTCGGGTGCCAAAAGAGAACGCGCGTGCACAATAGCATGCGCGTGAGTGCCCACACCCATAATGTAATGCCTTTTCCCCAATGCATGCACGCACAACCCCCACGTGCTGCCCACCGCGCACACGCGCGCAGGGCTCACTGAAGCCTCTAGAACCTGTGGATGGCAAAAACTGGACCAAACAGGCCTACCGGAAGTTCAGAAATGAACTTCCGGTAGGCCCGTTGGGTCCATTTTTTGCCCTCCCCAGGCTTCAGGAAAGCCTCCTGAAGCCTGGGGAGGGTGAAAAATGACCCAACCAGAAGTTTGTTTCCGAACTTCCTATAGGCCCGTTGGGTCCGTTTTTCACCATCCACAGGCTCCAGAGGCTTTCCTGAAGCCTGGGGAAGGTGGAAACGACCTCCCCCTGCCCTCAGGAAGGCCGAAAATCAGCTGGCCAGCACGCACATGTGTGCTGGAGCTGACATAGGGCAACGAATCACGTTCCCTCAGATATAGCTCCGCGTGCCACTTGTGGCACGCATACTATAGGTTCGCCATCACGGGGCTATTCCATTGGCTGAAGGTAATGATATGGAAAAGAACCTTCTCTCATGTTCTCCATTGTTGGGATTTTGAAAGCAGGGACATCATAAAAAAGCACCACTCTCCTGTAGTTCTTATAGGCCAGTGATGGCTAACTAACCTTTTTGTCATCGTGTGTTGAAAGCGCATGTGTGCGCACACGACAGCATGCATGTGCACCCGCACCCATAATTCAGTGTGCGTGCGACCTCCCATGCTCACCCACCCCTGCGCATGTGCGTGTGACCCCCCCGCGCTCACCCCACCCCCTGTGTATGCGTGTGCAACCTCCCGGCTCCCGCGCATGCGCGGCAGAGACCTGAAAATCAGCTGGCCAGCGGGAGGCGCTTGCGTGGTGGAGCTGAGCTGGGGCAATGGCTGGCATGCCATCAGAGAGGGTGCTGTGTGCCACCTCTGGCACGCTTGCCATAGGTTCGCCATCACGGTTATAGGCCAAGCAGGTTGGTAATGGGAGAAGCAAACCTTCAAATGGTCAGCTTTTAAAAGATCAATACATTTCTTGGACTTAGATGGGAAGGCACAATGAACTGGGCGTTGGTCACCTTGAAGTAGGAAAAAACCCTTTCTTAGAAGAAGGTCTAGGACTACAAGGTTGAATGCAGGTGCAGTAGAACATTGAGTGTCAACTAATGGTACGCGGACCACAAATAACACTCAAAAGTCATCAAAGTAGATCCCAGGGTTAATCATGAAAATTTAATTCTTTAAAACTTGGCACAAATGATGAATATAAACAGAACATCTGTACACTTGCCTGCAATTTGCCTAAGATGCTCTTGGAGATTGCCCAGCTAGTGCTTATAGGCATCCCCTTGGCGTTTACTAGATAATCATGGTATCGTCACATAATGCTGCAACACCATGAGAGTTGCATTGCTTCCTGATCTATTTCCAAGTGCAAATCAAGATGCTGTCTTTATAGATAAAGCCCTGTATGGTTTTAAGCACAGTGACTTAGAGACTGCCTATTTCAGGTAAGCTCTGCTGGCCTGATTTGGGGGACTAGGAGGCATCTGCGGAAGGTTCCAACAGGAAGCCTGATGACAAAAGGCTGGAAGGTGGACATTCTTTAGTGACCGCTTCCCTCCTTTGGAAAAGCTTTTCCCTGAGGCAAGAATGCCCCCTCCTCTTCTTATGGACTTCCTTACTTTTCCCAAAGGCCTTTGATAATTAGTGGCTAGAGGAGGATCTCTGCCATCATTGCCAGTTATTGCTACCATTTTATTGTTTTTCATTATATCGTTTGTTATATTGTGCTTGGCAGGGTACACTGCTGAGGGCCCCTGGAGTGTGGCAGTTTATAAACGTTATACACAAATAAATCAAAATAAATAAACCCATCCCTCTTGAAAACAGTGGGCTTTTTGTTTCTAAGTATGAAGAAGCCTTTATTCACGGATAAAGCGATAGATGGGATTTAACACAAGAAAAGTGTGGGAATTACCACAAAGATGTTCTTTCATCTCAACGCATCATTTTGCAAGAGTGGGTCTTATGACTGCTTGCCTAAAAATGCAAGTGCAATTTAAGGGGGCCACCAGATGTTC
Organism: Diadophis punctatus similis; assembly: GCA_023053685.1. NCBI lineage: Eukaryota > Metazoa > Chordata > Lepidosauria > Squamata > Dipsadidae > Diadophis > Diadophis punctatus. Next base: position 147,965 of record JALIGW010000180.1, read on the forward strand.
CTGATCTCTAAGTGCCTCTGGAGGAAAATTACTCTTTACGTACAGTCTAGTTTAGTACACAAAGAAAAGGAATGGTGAGCCATGTAAGTGGCGTATATGAGCCCCCTAGTGGAACTTAATCCTCTTTGTCCAGTGGTGGCAACCCCAGCTGATTGCCTGCAAAAAGAGATCCCTCTGAATTCAAGCCATGTAGCCATTAAAGACATGGAACATCTCTGCCTCAAAACTTATCAAAACTGTGCATTTTTAGAAAAGCACCTGCTTCTCTCCAAGAAATTCTTCTCATCCATGCACAATCTGGAGACAGTCATGTCCATCCAACTTTGGACAGCTATAGGAACTGCTGAGACAATAGATACTGGTGGATTGGTTCAGCGTACGCTTCAGGCTATGAATAACAGTTAACATGCTATCCTATCTTCCTTGCTGGCTTCCTTCCTTTCCTTCCCCTGCCCCCACCCCACCCATCTCTCCATCCCAGGAAAAGGACATCTGGTAACTAGGATTTCTACTCTGCTCATGACAAAAGGTATACCGGTATTCTCTGTTTAGCTGGAATAAATCAGTCTAGGACAGAACTTTCTTTGATCATACCTTTTGAAGATTCTACGGCTGAAAATTAGAGGCAGGGAATATAAATACAAGAACCATAAAATAAGACCTAAAATATCCTCACCAAAAAGTAGAAGGAAAAAAGGGGGAAATCCTTGCTTATTTTGTGCCTTTGCCTTACCTACTGCAGATCTTGGCTTTCCCCCATAAGTATTAAGTGCCCTTAATCAAGTGCTTAATCAGTGCTTAATTAAGCACTTATTAAGTGCTCATAAAAATTCCCTATCTCTGGTATGGGATTAGTGGTATTCTGATCTTCTATTAACTAATCAGTGGTTCTTCCTTGGAATTTTCTGATTGATGTTAGATTGTTTCTAACAATTCATCACCCAATCACATGTATGTATGCATTTATGTCTACTGCTCCTCTCCTCATTTATATAAATGCAGCAAGGCAGAAGCACCTAGCTAGTCTTGGCAGATTTCAGAAAGCTAAGCAAGATCAAAATAAATCTCAAGGCCATACTCTAAACTGGGGAGTCAAAACATATTATCAAGCAAGAGCAAATGTCTTTTACATTGCTGCCAAGAAAACTGCACAGGTGTGTCCATGAAGTCATTAGAAGACAAGGGCGACTTTGCTTTCTAGTTTACATTTTATCTGATCACTTTTTCAAGCTGTTCCAAGCAATCTCCTAGCTTGGTATGGAATGCCTACTCTGTAGGGAGAAGGTCCAACTTTCAGTCTAATAGGTTATGATAAACAAATGATTGGAGTGGTGGCCTAGTGGCGAATATGCTTGCCTCCCACTTGGGTTGAGAGTTCAATCCTAGGTAGCGGCAGATGCTTCTCTCTTAGGGTGCAAAGAAAAAGAAATATCTGCTGCGTCAGGAAGGGCATCCAGCTAGTAAACACTCAGCTCCACCCAGTCACCCTGACTCTATCCCAGATTAAGGGACTACAGGATCATAAAAAGAAAAAAAAAGTTACGAATAACATTAAAAAGTGTTCAAATAACCACAAGTCTTAGTTGCCCAAACGGTGCAGCCTTTAAATGGCACCTTCTTTTGGACTCAAATCGAAATCCATCTGAAATTGCTCTTCTTCTACAAATGAAACCAAATAATTCTATAACTTTAAAAAAACTTAATTGTACTCTGTAAATTGCTCCTGGTAATCCAAACATCTGAAATCTATCAACCTACACATTTCAGAAGAACTCTTACCAGGAGCCAGCTCTCTTGGACTTCAGCGCCTAGAATCAGAACAGTCTGAGATACTTTTGTTTGTCAGAACCAAGACAGACATGGAAATCACTGATCTTCTGGGTAGTAAACTTAAAAGTGTTCATGTCTAGCTTTAATATTGTATATCCTTACTGCCCAATTGCTTCTACCCATTGTTCAACCATCACTAATTAGCTTGGGTAATGAACTTTTTAGATTCCCTGTCAAAATCCCTTATCTGAGTGAAAGATCAGCTCTGTAGCTCCAAATCTCACTCTTCTTTGAACCATCAAAGAAACAATTGGCCACATTTTTGTGGTTCCTTCACTTAATCCAGTAGAAAAAGATCAGATACCCCAATGTCACAAATTAAAAGAGCCAGTTTGGTGAAGTGGTTAATGCTCATGCTAGAAACTAGGAGAGCATGAATTCTAGTTCTGACTTAGGCATGAAGCCAGCTGGATGACTTTGGGTGAGTCCCTCTCTCTTAGCCCTAATGAAAAAGGCAAGAGCAAACCACCTCTGAAAAACCATATCAAGAAAACTATGGGAACTAGTCACATACCAGGAGTCAAAAACTGACTTGAAAGTAGAAATAATAATAATTAAAAATGTCAAAAATGGAATTATGCGTCTTCCAATCCTTCCTACTTTTTCAATATACCACACCAATCCTCCCTGCTGTTGAGTCCAAGAATGCATGTCTTTAAAAGATTGTTTGTCTGATCCTTTGGAAAGGAACAAATGGTGGAATGATGTTGTCATGGCCCCATCAGAACCTGAGTTCGTGGAGGAGGATGAGCCGGAGCTGGGGCCTACAGAGGTTGAGGGTGCGGCTTTGTTGGCTCTGGAGGAACACGGGGAGGAGCAGGATGAGGCATTCCCAGGTCCCTTGGGTCTGGGACAGCTTGCCAGTTGGGAAGAACAGGGGCAGGATGACCAAGAGAAGGGGGAAGAGAAGGCAGGCAGTAGATAGGAGGAGCGATGGAGCTCAGGGGACAAGCAAGGACAGCCCCCTCCTGATTCTGGAGCATGGAGAGTGAAGAGGAGGCAGGAGCAGCACAGGCTGACCCGATGACTCCGGAAGGAGAGCACCCCACCCCTCTTCACAAGGCACACCTGGGGACTGAGACTTAAGGAAACTCCATGGGGAGGGGCGCTTGTCGGGAACAAGCGCTGAATTCGAGAAGTTTCATGTGCCGTTGCCGACATCTGGAGTTTGCTGGACTCCTTGCCTTGTTGCTGCCTTGTTGCTTTGCCTCATTGGACTCCTTGCCTTGTTGCTGCCTTGTTCCCTTTGCCTCACTGGACTTTTTGCCTTGAAGCTGTCGTGCTAACGGCGTTTTGCTGGACTACTTGCAGCCAGAGACTGCTGGAGGTCTGTGTGAGCGCTTTGCTCTGGGACGTGCCATAAACGTGGGAATGTTTGGAGGAAAGTTGGAGCAATAATGGGGAGTTGAACTATCAGCTGACTGTGTTGCCTCTGTGCTTTACCCCGGGACATCACAGATGTAATAAATAGTATGTGGGGATAACCTTGGGAGGCAGGGTAAAGAGACATAGCCAAGTCAAATCCCCAAACCCCCAAAACTTTAACCTTAGACTGTCTGCAGTAGACCTCTCCCCATTTCTAAGAGGTCTGTAAGGGGCATGCATAAGCGCACCACTGTGCCTACCGTCCCTGTCCTACTGTCCTATTATCCTCTTTTATCGGTACTTTTTACTTATGTTATGTTTATACAAACAACTACTATCCTGTACATGTTTGACAAACAAACAAACAAACAAACAAACAAACAAACAAACAAACAAACAAACAAACAAACAACAGTCAGATAAAAGGCAGCTAAGCCCGCAGCAGAAATATGGTCAGGGCAAGAATGTTTGGGGTTTAAAGGGGACAGGGAAGAGAAGTACTTTCAGACTTGCAAGCTACTGTTAATGAGTTTTACAATAAAGTTTAGCTCAGGTCATGTTTCCCTTTAAAAAAAATTTTTTTTCTTTATTTACATAAACAAACATTGAACAAACATTAAAAAACATTGGACACTTTGTGACCATCCTGTTTTGTCATTTCATTCAATAATATTTCCATAACAATAAATACTGTTGATATTCAAAGTACATTACTTTGGTCTTTCATGAGCATCCCTCATTACTATTCATTTTTATCCGAACCTTCTCTTTTTTAGTTTTCCCCCTTGTTTTTCAATTATTTTGACTGTTTTTTTCTATCCATTGGTAAAATTTAGTCCATATTACATAGTATTCTGACTCATCCTTATTTTTCATTTCCAATGTTAATCTGTCCATTTCTGCACATGCTAATATTTTTTCTATTAATTCTTCTTCTGTTGGAGTATCTCCATTTTTCCAGTGTTGCACGTATATCAGTCTTGCTGCAGTTATTAAATGTAGAATTATATAAATCTGTCCTTTTTCATATATTTCATGTGTAATGCCTAGTAAAAACAGTTCCGGTTTTGTTTCGATGTTTCTGCCTAGTATTTCTTCCAGCCATGTCTTAACCTTATTCCAGAACACCTTTGCTTTTTTGCATTGCCACCACATGTGATAATATGAACCCTTCGCTGTTTTATACTTCCAGCATTGTGCTGAAAGCTTCTTATCTAGTTTGGCTAGTTGTGTTGGTGTGATGTGCCACCTATGGAACATTTTGTATAGGTTTTCCTTGTATGCCATGGCCAATGTCAATTTTTTATTCCTCTGTCATAGTTCTTGCCATTTCTCCAGGTTAATATTATATCCAAAGTTCTGTGCCCATTTGACCATTGCTCAGGTCATGTTTCCTGTCCGGTCTATGTAGTAAGGCTGACAGGTGATTAATAATTTTATTTGCCCCTGGATGCTTTCTATAACTTAATACTGATAAACTCTACTTGTAACAAATGCATTTAGTGCATAATTTCCATTTTAAAACTGACTGCAGTCAATAGGCCATCCCTGGAGCCAATAATTTGACCAGTCTCTAACCTTCCCTTCTTGGAAAGGTTATTGAGAAGTTGATCTGTCTGCAGCTGAGAATTCTGAAGGAAATGGATTATATAGAACTATCTCAATCAGGTTTCAAACCAGGATTTAGTATGGGGTAGCTTTGGTAACACTTGTTAATGACTTGTGGCAGGCCTGGGATAGTAGTGGTGCATCCATTCTTGTGCTCCTTGATCTCTCGCTGGCTTTTGACACCACTATCCTTTTGAGTTGGCTCCATGGGCTGAGGATTGGGGGCACCATTTAACAGTGGGCATCTTCCTTTCACTTTTCTTTCTTCAAGTCCCAATAACCAACTTGAAGGTTGTGTGGGTTTGCCTGGGGAGGAACCATCTCTAACTCAATCCTACCAAGACTAAGTGGTTTTGGGTGTTTGGACTTCCCAAATCTAGGGACAATCCAACTTTGATCTAAACAATGCCATCTATCAGGATTCTGGAAACATGCTTTCTCTATAACAGTGCCTGCTTTTTCAAATGAGGACCCCAAAATTCAAACAGCTCCCCCCCTACTGGAACTTCAAAGGGCCTTAAAGACTAAGCTTTCCATTCAGACCTTTGAAGAGGACAATTGACTTCCTTCCTTCCTTCCTTCCTTCCTTCCTTCCTTCCTTCCTTCCTTCCTTCCTTCCTTCCTTCCTTCCTTCTTTCTTTTCTTTTCTTTTCTTTTCTTTTCTTTTTTTTCCTTTTCCCTTTTGCCACTGTTGTCTCTTTGTCTTGTGTTGTTTTTATGGTTTCGGTATAATTCTTTATTTTATTTTTTTACATTTTTTAACAATGGTAAACCAGCCAGAGTCCCTAGGAAATTATTATATACACAATAATGGGAAATAGTAGTTGCCAATTCTTTAGCTGGTATTGGCTTTCATAGGCATCGATTTCTTCCCAAGAACCTAGGATGTTGTAATGTCCCAGGAAGGTATATGTATGTGTCCAAGCAGTGTGCCCTTTTGCAATTGACAGGTGGAATTTCTGTCATTGCGCAGATTTTCTAAGTGCTGTCCAAGATTTTTGGATCTGGCACCAATGATCCAACAACCACAATGGCCAGTTTATGCCATAATCCTTTTTGAATTTTAGATCTCGATAGTTGGTGATGCCCAATTCTTTGTCTTTTTTTTATTATTATGGCTGCAAATCTAATATTTACTTACTTGCTCCCCACCAACCACCACCTCTTGCATTTGATACAATCTTCTTGACTGACAAAGAACCTGAACCCCTTTTTGGCCTCCCACCAGTGGTGGGTTCCTACTGGTGCGGTCCACTCTATAGCACCGGTAGCGGCCCGCTGGTGACGTCACAGTACCGGTGCGGTCGGTTGCCGGTGCCTGAGCACCGCCATTTTTTAAAAATAAAATTTAAATTAAAAAAAAATTCTTCTGCACATGCCCAGAAGCTGAGCTTCCGGCACTGCGCATGCGCTGCCTTCCTACCCCACAGAGAGTCCAAGCAGGGGAGGATGGCTGAGGGAGCGCGTGAGACACTGAAAGAACGGGTGGCAGGAGCTATCTCCATTCCCCTCCCTTCAGCAGTCCGAGAAGCCACGAATGTGTGGTGATGATCCTACGGAGAAGCATTCAGGCCGGACGGAGCCTCCTAGAAGAATCGCTGTTGCGGTCTTGCTGCTCCCGCTGTGGGGGGCTGCGTTGTGGGTGGGCAATGCCCCCCGCTTCTCCGGCCGCTGCCAAGCTCCCGAGGCCCACGCCCACACGGTCACATGGCTGGCAAGCCACACCCACAAAATAAGCCACACCCACAGAGTGGTAGTAAAAAAATTAGGAACCCGCCCCTGCCTCCCACTATGAATCAACAAAACTTTAATTGCCTTTTAATTTGACCTTGCATCTGATCTCAGAACATGGGAAACAGTCCCTCTCCAGTTCAGGATTCCAGCAATGATATGTCTAGGAAAAGTCTTCTGGTAAAAGTAGAATTCCTAACAATACCCCCATTAGATCTCAAAGGATCCCTCAAACCAAGAAAAGCACAAACCTATTAGCATGGCAACACATGTGAAATACTGAGTAATCAGGGAGCTTCTATCAGTATTGCATTTCGGTAAAATAGAAACTTGCAAACAACTTTGTAGTGTCCAAGTGCTGTTGCCCCCAAGGAGCTGAGTCCCCTTGCTGGCATTGCTCAAGCCCTGCATGCTACAAATAATGTTCTGCTGTTTTCATTGGTGACAAAATGTACATGGGCTGCAGAAATCCAGATGACTATAAGTGGCAATAAAGAGTTTTCTGAATCTCTCTGCTGCCATCAAGTGGTTATCTGGATGTTTACAACCCATAAGTGGGAGCCTTATTATAATTTATGACTGAGCAGCAGCCTGTCTCCAACTCAGGCCCCTCTTAAAGTGGATGCTGGAATGTGGTTCATGTGATATTTTTCTAAATGTCCCTGTAGTGCCATGAAAGCCAGTTATAAAGAAAACAAGGACATGTTTTAACAATAAAACCAATGTACATGATCTAATTAAATGGCATAATAAAATTAGGAAATAAATGCACCAAGCATGAAAACCCGTTCCTTGAAAAGTGAATCAAATTGGCTCCTTTAAAAGAGAGAATGTCACTTGTGTGGGAAGCTGCAGGGTTTTCGTTCACTTATGGGCGCAGCGGCAGCAGCCGCAACAGCCAGCCAGCCATGCTCGTATTTTAGTTCTGCCTTCCCTCTGGGGGGAAATTAAAAAGCAACAGGCACAGAAAGAACATTCATGCTGGAAAAATGATTTCGCAGGGCAGGCTGAATAAAGGCCGTTGATGGAGCAAGCAAGCAAGCAAGAAATGCTGGGTTCAAGAAATGCAAAGACAAAGTACAGTTCATAAAGTCTCCTGTGTGTGTCTGGCATTGTTGAGTGGCTCCATCAGTGCAGTATCTTCAACCCTTCCAAGCAAACCTTCTCAGGGAGCCAAAGAGGCCACTAGCTGTAATGAAAATCAATTGAAATGGCAATCTAAGAGCAATTTCGAAGGCTTTGCTTCCAGGTCTTAGTCCAAGCAGATGCTTTAAGTATCTCTTAAAACCGAAGGATACTTGAGCAATCTGAGCTTTGCAATAGCTGAAACTGATTGTCTCAACCTGCCAACAGGTCAGGATCAGAAATCCTTATCACTTCGGTGGCATAGCCGAGGTGGCGCAGCGGTTAGAGGCAGTACTGCAGGCCACTTTAGCTGACTGTGATCCGCAGGTCAGCAGTTCAAATCTCACCGGCTCAAGGTTGACTCAGCCTTCCATCCTTCCGAGGTAGGTAAAATGAGGACCCAGATTGTTGGGGGCAATATAAATATACATTGCTTACTGGTGTAAACCGCTTAGAGAGTGCTTGCACTGTGAGGCGGTATATAAATCTCACAAATAAATAAATAAATAAATAAATAAATAAATAAATAAATAAATAAATAAATAAATAAATAAATAAATAAATAAATAAATAAATAAATAAATAGCTTCTGTCTCCTAAGCTCAAAAGAGAGAGATTTATTTATTTATTTATTTATTAAAATTTCTATGCCACCCAACTCCCGGGGGACTCTGGGCGGCTAACAACAGGTATAGAAATATAATCAGTAAAAAACAATTTTAAAAACATATTAATGATCCAAACAAAGATCCCAGAATTAGAATTTCCCACGTGGGAGCAGTCATTCAGAACACCCAAACCAAAACATATTTTACTAGCTACATGCAGACTGCAGCATGAATTGCTGAGGTCCACCGAGTGGAAGACTGAAAGCCCCCAATCTCCTTTCCCAGGAGCCCTCGGGATTTTACAGGCTGGTGTTGCCTCCCGCTTTCAAGTAGCAGCTTCATAGTTCCTGCTGCCACCACCCGCATTCCAGGGACCATCTTCCTGGCATCTATTCCTTAACCTTTGTGGGGGAGAGATAAGGGTCTCCCATTTTGTGTTGCCTTTCTGGTGTCTAAAAACTCAAAATACAAAAATTGAAATAATCTCCATTCCTCTGGCTTTGTATTGTTGGAAGAAATGTCCATCTGGGTTCAGTTCCAAGTAGGAAGAAAGACACTGGAAACATGGAGACTGCTTGAAAAGATGGTTTAATGGTGGACAGGACCAGGGGTGAAATGCTCCCGGTTTGCTTGTGCCTGTCGGTCGTCGGAGAGCCTATCGCGAAGGCAGCGCGAGGCTCCGCCCGCCCACCCAGATGCTGCCATTTGAGTTCTTTTATCCTCTGCACATGCACAGAATGCTTTGCGCATGCGCAGAGGGTAAAAGAACCCAAATGACGGTGTCCCGGTGGGTGGGTGGAGCCTCGCGCTCCTTCGTGACCGGATCTCCGATGACCAACAGGCACGAGCGAACCGGGAGCATTTCACCCCTGGACAGGACCACATGTTTTTTTTTAATTGAAAGGTTTTACAAGTACAGAGTACATACAGTTTTTATCTTTTCTACCCCCCCATCCACCCTCCACCCTTCTCCCCCCCCTCACCCTCACCCCTCCCCCCTCCCGGACTTCCCAGAGAAAAACACAAGGTATAAATTCAAGACAAAAAATATAAAATTACCTAATACTACAACAGATTGTTAGTTCAAAAATATCTTTTCCTTTCTTAACTCTTTGTTATCCATAAGCTTGAAAGTATAATCTATTATTTCTTCAAACAGCAAACAATAATATACTATTTAAATTATATTAATCTGAAACTTTTTCTGAATATATTCCGTCCACTTACTCCATTCCAACACATATTTTTCATTTGAATGGTCCTTATCTGTTGTTCTCCAAATAAATCCAAACTTTGGTCCGGAATTGTAACAATATCACCTTGACCAGATGGGGCCTCTATTTGCTGGACTTCTTGTTGTTTTGCTCTGTCATTCTCTTTTCTCCTTCCCTCTGGTGATCTCGGTGTCCCAGCCTTTAAAATATATGTAAAAAAATCTCTTGCTTTTTGGACCGTGTTAAGTTGATGTCTTTCTCCAGCATAAATCAAGGAGATGCCGTTTGGTACCTCCCATCTAAATGATAATTGTTGTCTTTTAAGCTCCTCAACCAAGAAGGAAAAATCTCTTCTGGCCCTCAGCATTCTTGGGGGAATCTCTTTCAGTGTGATCAATTCCTGTCCTCCCACCTGTAGTTTGTTTTGGTACGTTGCTTGAAGAATTTCATTGCGCAAAGCTCTATTATTGAAATATATTACAATATCTCTTGGAAGGTTTCTCAGTCTGGCCACTCGAGAGTTGACCCTGTAAACCTTGTCGATCTGCCACATCAGCCCTTCCTTATTGATATCCAACGCTTGGGCAAGGGCCTCTCCCAACAGCTCTTTCAGGTCCTCACTTTTCTCCTCTCTCAGTCCTCTAATTCTGATCGCGAATTCCATATTACGGTAATGAATCAATGTAATTTCATCTGTAGTTTTTTCTTCAACTTCATCTATTCTCTCTCTTAAGGATGCTGTAATATCTCTAATTAGTTGAACTTGCTCATCGAAATATTCCACATTATTTGCCAATCCTTTAAATGCCTCCAAAATGTCAGCTCTAATTTCATTGTTACAAATTTCCATTTTGTTGGACACAACTTGTATCTGATCATTTATCATCTCCTTAATTGTCTCATTAGATTCATCGATTTTTTTTGTTAAAATTGGTAGATATTTGGATCTGCATAGCTTTAAGACTTTCTTGCAGCATTGCAAGAGTTAATGGCTGAGGCTGAGGTTGAGATTGTGTTACAAGAGTTTGCAGTTTAGTAGTGGGGGTTGGGGAACTCTCCGCACTTTTGGAGGAAACCGTCTTTACAGATTTAGAAGCCATCAGGATTAAAGTAAATCTTAAGTCCAATATTCCAAGTTATTTTAATCTAGTGCCAAAAAGAGGAAAAGTCTCAAATATAAGTACAAATTCAAGTCAAATCCAGCAACTCTCTTGCAAAAGCCTGTCAGCAAAGATGAAACTTTTCTCTTTGTTCTCACTTTCACTTCCTTCCCCTTTCAAGCTTTCAACGCCATTTTAAAAGCCAACTTGTTTCTTTGTAATTCAAATGAGAGTCAGTAAGAGTTAATTAGTGGTTACTTGCCCGTTCTTGCCTCCTGGTTTTCCCTGATGCTGAAAATAATCTTCAATCACAATCTGTTGTTTACAGCAGTGTTGGTCGCAATCTTCTTGCTCCGCGAAAGACGGAGATATCCAAGGTCCGGAGCAGCAGCTGGTTGCCAGGGAGCCTTCTCCTTACGCCCCCCTAGATCTTTTCCTGGGGGGCTTGGGAGGGCTCTACCTGTGCCTGCGCGCTCTTCGCCCTTCCCTTTGCCCTTTGTCAGCTGTTTTTAAGCTTTCTGGCGGCTTTTACAGTGCCGAGGATCGGCGCTCCAGAAAGGAGCGTCCACGAAGATCGAAGCCAAACAGGAAGTCGCCCAGGACCACATGGTTTTGAAGTCCTGGGCAAAAAAGTACATGGGGGGGAGAGAGAGAGAGAGAGAGAGAGAGAGAGAGAGAGAGGGAGGGAGGGAGGGAGGGAGGGAGGGAGGGAGGGAGGGAGGGAGAGAGAGAGAGAGAGAGAGAGAGAGAGAGAGAGAGAGAGAGAGAGAGAGATTGATTTATACCCTCTGGTGGGCTTTGAATTTGCGCTTGTGTTCTGATTGGTTGTCCGAGTCCCATGGGGCCATGCAGGGGTAACTTTGTAGGTTGTCTTTTGAGTCCCAGGCTTGGTTGACTCTTGCTGGGTGATGATGTAATGAAAGGGCTTTGGGCAATTCCTAATATGGCTCTGCCTGAAGGAGATAGATCTTTGTTATGTAGAATAGACTGGCACAGGCCTTAATGGCCCATTGACAAAGGTGGTGGGCTGAGTTTCTGCCTCCCTTTTAGAGGAAATATTCTGCCCTTTTCATATTTCCTACAATATCTCATTTTTCTAGGCGAGGGGTGGGTGCTAACTTCCTACAGTATTTAAGATATAAGAAATTTTATAGACAATTAAACCCTTCTTTCTGCAATTTCATTAGAGATACATAGAGTTACTTTACTTAAAAGAGAAAATACAGTATAACCTTCCTCTTTTTCACTTTAAATATTTAAATGCAAACATTTAACACAGAAGATAAGTGGCAAAGATGCCCTGATGACATTAACACAATAGTTGACAAAAAAAAATAAATAAAAAAGGAAAAATCCAAAATAAAATAAAATACTCCAGACAGACCACAGGTGGTGCTGGCCTGCTACAAAGGAAGCACTCTCTGAAATGAATCTCTGAAAAGATATTGCAGAGGTTTTAGATTATCAGTATGTATCACAACAAATCCTAAGAGGAGATTATATCTTCATGGCACAGCCTGAAGGAAGGACGAAGGCTGAGAATCACTAAGAGAGAGCAAATGTGAGTCTTACCAACAAAGCAGCAAACAGAAAATTGTTCAAATTCTTGGTTATATGTTTTACCTATTTCTACAGAAAATGGAAGATTCTTGGGGGATTCCAACCAATATTCCAGAGGCAGCTAGCATCTGTCCTTCAAAGTAGTCCAGACAGGAAACCAAAACCATGAGTCACTATCTTTACCGTAACAACACCTTGCAAGTTCTGAAAGTTCCTCCCCCTTTCCCTGTCTTTACTTTCCAGAGAACTAGGGAGGGTCCCCTTCTGAGATGTTTTCTCCACCTCCATTCATTATGTGGGCTACGTTATATCTTATCTGATTACTGCCCTGGCTACAGCTCTTCCTTCTGCCCCACAAGGTTATTCTCACACACAGGTGGGTTCCTCCCGGTTCGCACCGGTTCTATACAGGGACGGGTTCCTAATTTTTTTACTACCACTCTGTGGGTGTGGCTTATTTTGTGGGTGTGGCTTGCCAGCCATGTGACCGTGTGGGCGTGGGCCTCGGGAGCTTGGCAGCGGCCGGAGAAGCGGGGGGCATTGCCCACCCGCAACGCAGCCACCCACAGTGGGAGCAGCAAGACCGCAGCAGCGATTCTTCTAGGAGGCTCCGTCCGGCCTGAATGCTTCTCCGTAGGATCATCACCACACATTCGTGGCTTCTCGGACTGCTGAAGGGAGGGGAATGGAGATAGCTCCTGCCACCCGTTCTTCCAGCGTCTCACGCGCTCCCTCAGCCATCCTCCCCTGCTTGGACTCACTGTGGGGTAGGAAGGCAGCGCATGCGCAGTGCCGGAAGCTCGGCTTCTGGGCATGCGCAGAATAATTTTTTTTTTTAAAAAAAAAATGGCGGCGCCCAGGCACCGGCAACCGACCGCACCGGTACTGTGACATCACCAGCGGGCCCCTACCGGTGCTATAGAGTGGACCGCACCAGTAGGAACCCACCACTGGTTCTATAGAACCAGTAGCAAACCGCTGGTAATGTCACAGAACTGGTTCTGTCGGTGCCGGTCCATGGATGCTGCCATTTTTTTTGGATTTATATATATATATATATATATATATATATATATATATATATATATATATATATATATATATATATATATATATATATATATATATATATATATATATATATATATATATATATATATATATATATATATATATATATATATTATATATATATATATATATATATATATATATATATATATATATATATATATATATATATATATATATATATATATATATATATATATATATATATATATATATATATATGTGTGTGTAACATTTTTTGCTGATAAATGAAAATAAAGGGAGACATATATATATGGATTTTTTGCTGATTTTAGCCGTCATCTTGTTTTTAGCTTTTTTTTTAATTTTTTTGTGAATTTTCAGCACTGCGCAGCCACGCGGCGCATGAGGAAGCGAACCGGCAGTGAGGTAAGTTAGAACCCACCCCTGTTCTCACATATCATTAAAGTTAGCAAGTGTATTCCTTCCCCAGGTCTTCTCCACGAACTTCCCTGAATTTTACCCTTTTCTTTAAAAAAAGGAAAAGAAAAGAAAATATCAAACCTTTTCTACTTCTTTCAGTTTCCCCTGAAATATCAGATGGAGCAGAACTCCTGTGAATAGTGGATTGGGGGGAAAGGGAGATTTCAAAATCAAATTAACCATCTGGTTTTTCTAAGCTTTGAGCAACCCAGATCATGTCACCCAGAAATGTACTCAAACCGCACCGCCCACTTGTAGCTCACCACAACTAATCTACTAGCAACCCTTTGACTAAAAATCCATTCAGTAAAATCCAGGGAAAGCTAACCAGACCAGTGAAAGCCAACGAAAGTGTCACCATGTGAATAATTGCCAGTTGTGCATCTCTGCAATATTTCTAGGTTTACTGTAATTTCTAATCAAGCAGACATGTGATATGTTTTACTACGCATGCGTGCATTCCAGGAGTTTTGTCTACTCCCACCTTCCTTCTTCTTCGATGCCTGGCCGAAGGCAGACGTGAATCCATTAGCTGAGAAGATGTAGCTTATTAAGGGTTTATTTTTGTTACTTTTGTACTGAAATAAATATTTTGTTAATTAGATTTGAATCTCAGTTTTATTTTCTAAGTACGAATGACTTCAAGGAAGCAAGATCCTAAGATCACCTCTGGTAGGAAACTTCCTATCTGACAGAAAGCCAACAAATGTTTCATTGTGAAGTGAAGAGCTGCTCTTTTCAATTTTGCCATGGTGTTATCAATATATTTTACTCAATATAGGGCATATTCAAGGCTTATCAGGCAGAGATAAGCTTATCTTATCATATTCATATCTTATCTTATCATATTCAAGGCTTATCAGGCACAGTGAAATAGGGAGAGGGAAGGGAAGGGCCATGCATAAATGCAAAGAAGAGGATGCAACAGCCTGCAGATGCCTTATATTGACCATTAGGTCTAAGGGAGGAAAGGAGAGAGGAAGCTTTCACAGTTTTCATTGGTAGCTAACACTTTCAGTATTCACAGTATTGTGATTAAAATAAAATATGGTATTTATAAGCAACACAGGATTAAAGTTTTCACTAGTTCATTAATCGATTTCAAGTGACTGGGTTCAGAATACAAATTAAGTAATGATTGAATAGACTTGTCAGGATGGTGCTTTCTTGCTTGGCTAATTTGATGAATATTGGCTACACATTTGACATTGCAACCATATTAAGGACTTTATATATTGAAACCAGTGTTGCATTTGCATTATTTGCTAAACACTGGCTTTTTTTTTAAAGTATCAAACATCATTGAAAGTAAGTAACAGCAAAATGTAATAAAACTGTAAGCTGAAGTGGTTGGGGCCAAATGATGACATCATCATCATCATCATCATCATCATCATCATCATCATCATCATCATCATCCTAGTAGTTTTTCCATAGGTGCAGGGTCCACTCCGAATGACTAAATATATAATGCAAATTCATAGGCCAATGTGCATCTCCATGTTTTTACCTTGAAGTTTGGTAGCCTTAGTGGTGATAGTAGCAGCAGTAACAACTACAAGAATCCACGAGTACAGTGAAACAAGGAGCCTACTGCATCACAGGCTGAAGCCTCTGTCTATTATGATCTACATACTCCTTGCTTGTTGATATGATTCATGTATCAACAGAAGTCACATCCCTAATCAACAGAGTTGTGCAAAGACTCAAAGGGGTGCCTCGTTTTGATGAATATGTGATTGAAGCTGCTCCTCAAAGCTACTCTGGGAAACAACATGATCCCATCACATTGTGCGTTGACGCAGAAATCATTGATGCAGAAAAAAGCCAAGAAGAGCTGGCTGAAGAGCTTCCAGGCTGTCTGATTCTGCTACGCATTTCAGCACTCCCAAAGCCACCCAGACTGGCATCTTGTCATACACTGACTGTCATCCAGGCTTGACTGCTTCCGTGCATGCTAAGAGCATTTCTAAAATCACCCAACATAATAGCATTTTGGCCCCGTGCTGGCGGGAGAAAACTAAGAGGAATGTTCTCTCACAGAACTGATCTGAACAACTTTGGGGAAATTGGGTGATCTCTTCCATTTGGTAAAATGAGTCATGTCATTTCCATGACACAAATGCAAACAAATCTAAATTATTTAATTAATTAAATTTAATTAAAAGTTCTTATAGGCCGCCCAATCCCGTAGGACTCAGGGCGGCGTACAGCAGGAATAAGAACAATACAAATAATACAAAATCGTTTAAAAACATTTGTTTTAAAAACCATTCATCCATGGAGGAATCCGATCTTCTTCTTCACCCCGCCTGCCAGAAGAGCCATGTTTTTATGGCTTTGCGGAAGGCCAGTAGAGCGGGGATAGTCCGGATCTCTGGTGGGAGTTGGTTCCAGAGAGATGGGGCTCCCACAGAGAAGGCTCTCCCCTGTGGTCCCGCCAACCGACATTGTTTGGCTGATGGGACCCGGAGGAGGCCAACTCTGTGGGACCTAACTGGTCGTAGGGAGGTATGTGGTAGGATGCGGTCCCGGAGGTAATTATGCAGTATACATGATAGCAAAAAAAAAACCAGTCGCTAACAATCTTGTAATGTACTCTTTATAATGTTGCCAGGATATTATAACATATTGAAAGCTTTTCAAAGCCTCTCTCAAAGAGAGGGGCGGGCACGTTTAGTTTATTTCTCACATTTTCTACTTTCCCAGGACTTAGATATCTTTTTTTGGGGGGGGGGTAACATCTCAGCATTCTCTCCCCCCTTCTCTGAATCCAATCCACATGTTATTACATCTGCACAGGCTCTTTGAATAAATGTTTGAAGGTAGCGGTAGCAGTATTGTGTCCTGCTCAATTTCTATGCATGTACAACACAGAGATTTCCTGTTGAATGCTCAGGCACCATTTCATGTTTGACTATGGTCAATGAGTGCTCCACATATACTAAGTGACATTATTTGCATTGGCCACAGACAGTGGAATGAAAAGTATGAGTTCCTGATCACCATCATAGACAGATAGAATCAAATAGAATCGAATCGAATCGAATCGAATCGAATCGAATCGAATCGAATCGAATCGAATCGAATCGAATAGAATAGAATAGAATAGAATAGAATAGAATTCTTTATTGGCCAAGTGTGATTGGACACACAAGGAATTTCTCTTTGGTGCATATGCTCTCAGTGTACATAAAAGAAGAGATATAAGCAATCAGGAAACAATCAATATTGATATAAATTGTAAGGATACAAGCGACAAGTTATAAGTGGGAGGAGATGGGTGATAGGAACAATGCGAAGACTAATAGTCATAGTAATGCAGCCTTAGTGAATAGTTTGACAGTGGTGAGGGATGTCAAAAATGTCAAAAAAAATCAACCTTCCTCAATATTTTTAAAAGATTAATTGTTCCCAAAGGGAGGGGGGAGAACCCTTCTGGGGAACTGTTCCTCCATTGTTCCAGAGCAACACAATCTTTTTGTACTTGGCACATTTAAGAAAAAAGGATTCTGAGGGTTACAACCTCTCTAGTAGATACAAAACAGAAATGGCTGCAGACAGTTGAGTTGCCCTCCATTGCACTATGCCAGTTTGAAAAATGCTTGCAGTTATACTGATGGGGATTTTAAAACTTCTCAAGGGGAATATTTCCCTCCCCCCCCTGCTATGTTCCAATGATCAGACCCAAGAGAAGCGTATTGAACCAGGCTTCCATGCCTCCTTGAGAAGGAATTTGTGTATAAATACTTCGCGGAATCACACTCTTCTGACTGGTTCAATGGCCGCAGTTGAGTAAGAACCCTTTCAGAACGGATTGATTTTTGAGCAAATCATAAGTGAATGGAAGAAGTGAGCAGCTTGGTACACACACCCAAGAGGGCTTTGAAAGTCTAAGGCAGTCCACTTTCTGCTTGCATTTGGTTTCTCCTTGATAAGAAAAGAGAGCGAAACACAGAGGCTCTTTTCTCATCTCTCAAAATGCCATCAGGTTATTTCCATCTATCAGTTAGTCAGTCAGTCAGTTGCTCCTACTGTGTCTCTTGGAAACCGATGCATCAACTTGAATAAGCAGGGTACTAAATCATTAAGCTGTAGCACACTGTAAACGTAATACAAAAAGCTGTGCATCTTGCAGCTAGAGAATAAAATCATTTGGCCACCTTTCACGAGACTAGGGGAATCCATTGTGATTACTGAAACCACAAACAGAATTGCCATTACTCAATTTGCATTTATGTTTTCCTTCTTTAAAACCGTTTAAAAACTTACAGATTCCTCCTGAATGCAAGCCCATAGGGTTTGAAAAAAAAATGCCTTTTTTTTAAAAGAAGGAAAACTATAATAGCAAGCACTATTGACAACTAAGCTGAACCAAGCTGAGTATTTATTTTTCATTTTAATAAGCTCAGGGGTTATTGTTTTTTCTGGCCCAAAAACAAAGAGGGAGCCAGCACAATTTCAGCACACACACAAAAATGGGCAAACTGAAGAAGGAGCTTCTTGCTCTGTTGTGTTCTTCCCTGTGTTATTGCTATTGGGTGCATGCTAGCCCGTTGTGAAAAGCAAAATAGGTTAACAAGACAGAGGGCTTGTAGGTTTATATTTTAAAGCAACAAAAATAAAAGAATATCATTAGATCCATGGTACACACACCCAAGCACTCTTGGGCAGGGGTGTCAAACTCAATTTCATTGAGGGCCACATCAGAGTTGTGTTTGACCTCGGGGTGGGGGCTGGGGTGGATGTGGCCAGGGTGGGTGTGGCCACCTTGACATCACTCGTGTCGGGGGCGCCTGTGGTGGCACAAGCGCTCTGCCAATGAAAATGGGCTCCCGAGCTCCGTTTCCTGCTGCAATGGCCTCCTGAAACCCTCTGCCAGTGAAAACGGAGCCCAGGAGGGCCATATGTGGCCTCACAAATTCCATTTCGGACTGCGATGGCCTCCTCTAACCATCTGCCAGTGAAAACAGAGCTTGGGAGGGCCGCACGCAGCCCTCCCCAGCTCCATTTTCACTGGCAGAGGCACCACGAGCTGGTCCTTCGCTGTTTCCAGGGTGGCCTCGCAGGCCAGATCTAAGCACCCCATGGGCCAGATCCAGCCCGCAGGCCTTGAGTTTGACACCTCTGCTTCTGGGGGGTGGTCTTCCAAGCTGCTTTCTTCACCAACGAGGCTAATTTGCCAGCTCATTTACCAGGGCTCAGGCATCCCAGACAAGCCAATGGGGATATCTGCTTCAGAGACCATGACCTTAACAAAATACCGTATTTTTCGGATATAGGACGCACCGGAATATAGGACGCACCTTAATTTTGGGGGTGCAAAACAAGAAAAAAACAATTCTGCCATACCTAGCATTCAATACTTTAGCAAGTGACTGTGGTATGCCCCCCTCCTCTCTCTCCCCCCTTCCCCTCCCTCTCCCTCCCCCCTCTCTTCCTCCCTCCCTCTCTTTGAAATAAATCTGCTGGCTTTGGTGGGGTTTCTATGGACACAAGGCTTTTTAGAAAAATTTGTTACACTCAATGTTTTATTTCACATTTTGTGTGTGTGCCACTCTGCCTGGGGAGGAAAGCGTTTTCAGGCGGCAGCGCTGCGATCCCCTCCCTGATTCCAAAAGGCTGAGTGGCGAGCTGGCAGGTGAGTGGAGGCTTCTTCAGCTCCGCAGCTTCCTTGGGGCAGCAGCAGGACAAGGACCCTCCAACCCACCAATACTGTGCGGCGGCGGCGGTGGCAAGCAATCACCTCCCCCCTCCCCTCTGCGAACGTCTGTGGTGCGCTGTCATTGCCGGCGGGCTCGCGATCGGCCGGCTCAGGCTGGAAGAAGGGAAATAAAAAAATTAAAAAGCTCCTTTACTCTTAAAGGGGCCGCTGCCTCCTGAGGAAGGGGGTGGCTCCCTGGAGATGGCTGATCGAGGGTCCTTCTCGGGAAAGAAGAGCATCGCGTTTCTGGTGGCGGGCAGCGCTGGTTGCACGCCCTGTTTTTGGAATCGGGGAGGGGATCGCAGCGTTGCCGCCTAAAAACGCTTTCCTCCCCAGGCTGGGTGGCGGGCTGGCAGGTGGGGGGGGCTACATTTGGAGTATAAGACGCACCCAGTTTTTGACCCTCTTTTGGGGAGTAAAAAGGTGCATCTTATACTCCGGAAAAAAATACGGTATCTCTCAAATAAGGTACAGCTACTTATTCCCACAATATATTCGATTGACCTTTTTTTATATACCGTATGTACTGCTGCTTAACCTTTTCTCTTGGTTGGCTTTCCTTAGATTTTCTCCAGCCTATATAAATTGTAAACAGAGATATGAAAGATGGGCATGATTCAATGTGAAATACTTTTTAAAGGTCCCAGTGTTCTCATGCATGGTCTTAGATGTTTCCCATTGGAATCTATGAGAGTCTGAATTGTTTTTTTGTTTTTTGAAATAAATAAATGGCAAATTCTGCCTTTTAAACCAATATAAAAACAAGCCAAGAAGGACAATATTAATAAAAAAGAATAGTAGTTGTAAACTTTTGTTCCTCTTCAACAACAATACTGTCAGCCGTGACACACTTCTTAAAAACCTCCAGTGATGAAGCACCCACAACTTCTGAAGGCAAGCCATTCCACTGGTTAATTGTTTTCACTGTTAGGTAGTTTCTCCTCAATTCCAGGTTGCTTCTCTCCTTGATCAATTTCCAGCCATTGTTTCTTGTCCTGCCCTCTGGTGCTTTGGAAAATAAGTTGACCCCTCTTCTTTGTGGCAGCCCCTCAAATACTGGAATCATCACTGCTATCATGTCACCCCTAGTCCTTCTTTCTCTAAACTAGCCATACCCAATTCCTGCAACCATTCTTCATATGTTTTTGTCTCCACTTTCAATAAGTGACCTTATAGATGTTGGGTATAACAATTGATCAAAGTGTTAAACAATATGAAATCAAAAGTGGCTGAGTTTCATACCAACTTGGTTGGCTGAAACACCTGATAATCTGTCTGTTTCTGCCAGAAGCTAAACATATAGAGCAAAGACTATAGGCTACATTATCCTAAACTAAAGACAGAGATGGCTTAGTGATGGCCCCTTTGCCTCTATCCAATATTGTCTCTTAAGAGGTAGCTCAAAATGATACCACTTCAGC
Source organism: Diadophis punctatus similis (assembly GCA_023053685.1). Taxonomy (NCBI): domain Eukaryota; kingdom Metazoa; phylum Chordata; class Lepidosauria; order Squamata; family Dipsadidae; genus Diadophis; species Diadophis punctatus. The sequence continues at coordinate 168,746 of JALIGW010000180.1, forward strand.
AATGTTCCAAAGAGGGGAGAGAGAAAATGTGCTTTCTCATATACATCAGGGCTATGAATGTTAGTTCCAAGGTAAAAAAAAAATGATGAAAAGAAAGTCATCCATAAGTAAGTATGTTGAAAAGTATTAAGGCTGCAGATATAGATAGTGTAAATGGAAAAATATTAAGATATGGATACAGTATGATCATGAAGCAGCTATGTGACTTATTGAACAAACATAGAGAATATCTTATTCCTAATACTTGGAAGAAAGCTGTTATTGTTATCGTAAGAAAAGACTGGACAACCATTTGTTGGTATAGAGCATGGGTCCTCAAACTACGGCCAACAGGCCGCATGCGTAAAGTGACCAGATTATTTTTTTTTAAAGCGGGACAGGGGGGGCGGGCCCGCCTGGGCGCCATTGGAGCAGGCTGCTGCGCCTGGCAGGACGGCTTCCTGGGAGGGCAAGGGGAAAGGAGGGGTCCTGGCCCTCGCCCCTCTCGTCCCCGAAGCTCCTCAGAGACGGACACCCCCTCCCTCCACCACCACCCCCGCACACCCAAAATCCAGAAAAGTTCCTGGCCGGGGTGCCTTTGCCTCTTCGCTCGCCCGCCCGCCGCCCCTGCGTTCCGCATCGGCTCCTCCTCTTGGCTGGCTCGCACACCCCCCTTTCAGGCCGATTTTTGAAAAGAATGCCCTAGTCGTGCATTCCTTTCAAAAATGGGGACTTTTTAGAGGACGGGCGGGACGCGGGACAAACCATTAAAAAGCGGGTGTGTCCCGCCAAAATCGGGACGTCTGGTCACCTTACGCATGCGGCCCACCAAAGCCATTAATCCAGCCCACCCAGAACCATGAGGCTGCCCCCGCCCACATCACCCCGCCCATCCTTCAGCCAAGCGCCGGACTTACCTTCGCGAGCCCCGCAGACTGGAATTGAAAGGTAAGGCTTACAATTTTGGCCTGCAGAGATGTTCTGGAGGCGGGGGAGGTGAAAAACGGGGCCAAAAAACAGGCAAAAATGGCCCATTTTTGGCCACGAGGCTGCCACGCCCACATCACCCTACCCACCCTTTGGTGGGCTGGAACTGAAAGGTAAGGCCAACAATTTTGGCCAGCAGAATGCTGCTGGAGGCAGGGGAGGTGAAAAATGAGGTGCACAGATGCCCCAGGAGGCCATAAAACAGGCAAAAATGGCCCATTTTTCACCTCCCCTGCCTCCAGGAGAGAGAGAGAGAGAGAGAGAGAGAGAGAGAGAGATTTCTCAAGCTCCTTGGGGCTGGGAAGAATTGCTAAAAAACTGAGTTTTCTGAAGTGGACCACTAGACTCCTAAACAACTGAAAAAAGGATCTAGTAAAAAGAAAAGTCAACCAAAAGAGCAACATGCAAACAAAAACAAATAAAACACCCCCAGGAGCAAAACAAATTCAAGTTTAATTTGTGTGCATTGTTTAATGGACTGTTAAATTGGCCACGCCCACCCACCCAGTCACATGCCCACCCAGCCAGTCCGGCCCCCCAACAGTCTGAGGGGCCGTGAATTGACCCCCTGTTTATAAAGTTTGAGGACCCCTGGTATAGGATCTACTGCTTGAGCAGGGGGTTGGACTAAAAGACCTCCAAGGTCCCTTTCCAACTCTGTTATTCTGTGTAGGGAAAAATAGCAAGAGTGAATGCAAAGGCTAGAGGGAAATTAATTAGTTAAGGGCATTAAGGAAGACACTTAGCAGAACTGTGATCAAAAAGGTACAAGACAATAAGTGACCATTAACAACAGCTGAGCAGTGTGGTGCAGTGTTGATTTTTGCTCTTCAGCAGTTAGTTGAAAAATGTATGAATATGAGAAAGAAAACCTGTGCTTGTTAATTTACCAAATGCAGTGGAAAATATGGTTCTGCAAACTAATGTATCAAAACCAAAGCAGTTGTGTCTGACAGGGAAAATGGAACGAACAATTGCGGCTTATGTATTTTAAAGGCATTTAGAGCAAGTAGATGAATTTGTGTACTTTCATAGAATATTAACCAAAAATGCAGACATGGAGGAAGAAACTGAGGTGGCACAGTGGTTAAAAGCAGCACTGCAAGTTCAGCTGACTGCTAGTTCAGCAGTTCAGCTGTTCAAATCTCACCAGGCTCAAGGTTGACTCAGCCTTCCATCCTTCCGAGGTGGGTAAAATGAGGACCCAGATTGTTGGGGGCCATAGGCTGAACTCTGTAAACCGCTTAGAGAGGGCTGTAAAGCACTATGAAGCGGTATATAAGTCTAAGTGCTATTGCTATTGCTAAACTTGTAACTTGCCCCCCCAAAAATAGCGAAAGTAGAGGGTAATACAATGTCTGTTATCAGGAATGGATGTCTACCAAAAGAAGTTAAAAAGGCTGTGTATAAGAGTGTGGCTTGTTGCTATGTGATTGTGAGAGTGGCTAAGGCAAGGAGAACCATAAAATTAAGTTGAATGTAATGGGAATATGTTATTTAAGAAGTGAGTGTGAGAGAGAGCAAGAAGAGACAGAGGGAACTGTACAGGGATGTTAAAACAAGAGGCATGCTTGGGCAATTGAAGTCCCATCCCTGGTTGCATTTGTTGCACACTTATAAAAAGGACCCAACTGCCAACTGTACCCATCACAAAACAAAATGAAGTTGGTCAAAAACAAATGAAGTTGGACTAAATACCAAAACTACTATATAAGAAATACACTGATGCAGTGAGAATTAATCAGGATCAAATCTTAGACTAAATAGATGAAGAAGGAATAGCTTAAAAGAGGGAAAATTGAGAAAGCCGTAGCTGGATGGAACTGATCAGATGCTAAAAAGAGAGAGAGAGAGAGAGGCGAGAGGTTTACAAAACAAAAGGAACTAGATAAACAACTATATGGGCATGGTGGAAACAATGATACTTTGCAAAGTTAGAAAGGTATGTGTAATGAATGGTGTAGGTGTAAATTAGGATTAGCTATGTTTCTTTTTGTTATCTCAAACTTTTGATTTCTTTGAGATAAGTTGTGTATGATCATGACTTCGGCATCGTTTTGGATAATGGAGTATTTCTTTATTTATTGGTAATTTATTGCCAATTATTTATTGGTAATAAAGAAATAATTATTTATTACCAATAAATAATTGATGTGTTTTGTTATCTTCTGATCTGAGAATATCTCCAGGGATTTCATACTGATCATTGGTAGGACTTTGCTATATTTAAGATTGGAATGGCACCATTGTGCCTACCGTCCCTGTCTTACTGTCCTATTGTCCAAATTTACCTGTACCTACTTTGCTTTTGTTTATGTTTATATCATACCTGCTATCTTGTACATGTTTTGACAAATAAAATAAATAAATAAATAAATAAAAATAAAATAAACACCAATATTTGAATAGCTGGGTATTTGAATAGTTGGGCATGTCCAGTTATTTTACATTATCATCATATAATTTCAAGCAGTTTAACTTTTCTTGCTGATTAGTTGTGATTGATCCATCCAATTTCTTGATACTGAAGGGTCATTTCTGTCCAGTTGTTAGTTCTTGCTTCATCTTTTTCAGAGTTTTATTCATTGGTTTCAGCTGCCTGATTAAACTAGCAGCTGTCATTTCTGATAACTTCTCTCAATCATTTTCAATGATTGTGTTTACTTCAATATATTCTACAGTTTTTCTGGCCAGTTGTTCATTTTTTCCCCATACTTGTCATTTCTGCATCACTTATTTCATCTCCTCTGATATTTAATTATTTTGACTATGTTTCTTGGTGCTATTGATAACAGAGTTTCAGTTATACAACAGGTGGTTTCAGCTAAATTCTTATTTCTCAATTTGTTGAGGTGCTGAAATTATTTGACATTATTGGCATTTCAGAATGCAGCTTTCTGACCCAAGAGTATAAGATAGTTCACGCAAACTGCATTTTGCAGCAACTCTCTCCTACTTGAGATTGATTTTTAATGTTGCATGTACTGGGCAGTATTGCACTATCAATATTGAATTGGTTGAGTATTGAACAGTTTCCCAAAATGAATTGATTATTGAAACGAATGTAATTTATTTCATTTGAGTTTTTCCAAGTTTGTTTTCAAGCTGCAGTTTTCTTGAACTAAGTTTTCTTGATGAAAACGGGGCGTTGTTACTTACCTGAACGCCCCTTCTCGTAGGGCGGAGCTAACCTCCAAGAATGGGATGATCCAATCCATCAGCCAATGAGGACTGAGTCAGACTCTATAAAAGCTGTAACCCCGAAGGGCACCCCCTCTTGAGACGAAGGACGGAGTCAGACCCATAGTGTAACATCCTAACCAAACTTTATTCAACAGCAGGAAATCAAATAATAACTGTCATGCAATGATAAAACAGCATGAATTCAAAGAATAACTGTTATGTAAATAGAAACCCAACAGGGAGGGACTTGGAGGTTAGCTCCGCCCTACGAGAAGGGGCGTTCAGGTAAGTAACAACGCCCCGTTCTCCATAGTGGGCGGAGCTAACCTCCAAGAATGGGACATGCCAAAGCAGTTCAGTCCCTAGGGTGGGTTCGAACCCTGTTCATGGTGTTCCTCTGGTATAATGGCATTACGTAGTACCTGTCGCCCAAATTCGGCGTCAGCCGATGCGAATTGGTCTACCTTATAGTGTCGGATAAAAGTCACTGGAGAGGACCATGTTGCCGCTCTGCAAACCTCCTCCAGTGAAGTACTGACCGACCACGCTGCCGTGGTAGCTGCACTACGTGTGGAATGTGCAGTTATACCCTCAGGCGGGGGAAGATTTTGATCAGAGTAAATGTCTGCTATCAAGGCTCTGATCCAGCTGCCAATGAGCGCTGGTGATGCCTTCTTACCCATAGATTTTGGTTGAAAACAAACAAATAATGCTTCGGAGCGTCGGAATGACGCCGTGCGTACGTTATATATCTTAACTGCCCTCCGAACATCTATGTTGTGCCACTGCCTTTCCGAGTCAGTTGAAGGCTGAGCATAAAACGCTGGTAACACTAACTCCTGCGTCCTATGAAAAGGTGTGTTAACCTTTGGAATGAAGGTTGGATCCAATCGGAGCACAACCTTATCTGGATGAAAAATACATAAACCCTCTCGCACTGATAAAGCCGCGAGTTCGGATATCCGGCGAGCCGAAGTTATGGCTACCAGAAATGCCACCTTGAGAGTTAGTTGTCTCAGTGACACTGTACGCAACGGCTCGTATGGTTCTGCGGTCAATGCCAGTAATACCCGTGATAGGTCCCATGTTGGATAGCGGTGTATAATCGGAGGAGAAATGTTAACAGCCGCCTTCAGAAATCGGCGAATCAGCGGATGCGCTGATAATGAAACCGCGCTATCACAGGTAAGTACTGTAGACAAAGCCGCAATTTGGCGTCTTAGTGTATTGGGAGCCAACCCTTTATCTAGACCAGCCTGCAAAAACCGTAACAAGCCCACTATAGTTAGTTCTACTGGACATAGTTGTACTGTTAAACACCAGGCACAAAACCTTTTCCATGTTGCAGAGTAAATGCGATTGGTTGAAGATCGGCGTGACAACATTAATGTGTCTATGATTGTTTCTGGTACCCCCCGCTTACTTAGGCTACACCGGTCAAGTGCCAAGCGGTCAGTTTGAACCAATGCGGATCCGGGTGATTCAAGGATCCCTGAGAAAGCGAATACTCTGTCGGAGGAATCCTCCAAGGCGAGCTGATTGAAAGCGCTTGGAGGTCCGCAAACCACGTTCTCCTGGGCCAATATGGTGCCAGTAGAATTACCTCCGCCTCCTCGGCTATGATTCGACGAATGAATTGTGGAATCACTGCCAGAGGAGGAAAGGCGTATAACAAGCCCTTCGGCCATGGGCAGCGGAGCGCATCTATGTCCTCGGCACCCTGCGACCGGTAACGTGAGAGAAACCTCGGTAGTTTGGCGTTGAGTGGAGTTGCAAAAAGGTCGATCACCGGAAGACCGAATCGCTGTACCAATTCTTGAAAAATGTCCTGGTGCAGACTCCACTCCGCCGAGTCCACTGCATTGCGACTGAGCCAGTCCGCTGTTATATTTTTGACTCCCGATATGTGTTCCGCTCGAATCGAGAGCAAGTTGCGCTCCGCCCAAAGCCCTAGAGCCTTGGCTTCTGACATGAGACCTTTGGAAACCGTCCCACCCTGGCGGTTGACATGCGCTTTGGTGGTGACGTTGTCGGTCATTAGTAGAACATGCCGGTTGTGAAGGACATTGTGAAATTGCTGCAGAGCAAGAAATGCTGCTCTGAGTTCCAGAATGTTGATATTTAACAGTGTCTCCGAATGAGACCACGTTCCTTGGGCTACTTGAGATTGTACATGAGCACCCCATCCCTGCAGACTGGCGTCTGTTGTCACCATCACCCGGTTGGGTTCGAAGAAGCTGGAGCCTTCGGATATCGCCTTGGAGCGCCACCACTGGAGGGATCGACGGACAGAGGATGGAATGCTGATTTTTGCTGATGAATTACTCTTACCTGCCCTTTGGTATGGTAACAATAGCCATTGAAGATCCCTGGAGTGCAGTTGTGCCCAGGGAGTAATATGGATGGCCGAAATCATCTTTCCCAATAGAGATGAGAGCTGCTTCAATGGCGCTCTTCTGAGACAGAGAACCTGCTGGACCATAGTGATCAGATTGTCCTGTCTTTCCTGGGAAAGAAACACCCTGCACTCCAGGGTATCCACGATAGCCCCAAGATGAGTAATTCGGGTAGTGGGATTGAGCTGGCTCTTTTCTATATTTAAGGAGAAGCCATGCTCTTCTAAGCACTGCATAGTTAACTGAAGGTCATTCTCCGCTTGTGAGACTGTGGACGATAAAATCAAAATGTCATCTAAATAACAGTGTAGGCGAATTGGAATAGACCGCACGCTTGCCGCTAGGGCAGCTAGGATTTTCGTGAAAACCCGCGGGGCGGAGGACAGACCGAATGGCAGTGCCGAATACTGATAATGATCAGACATGTAACAGAATCGAAGATACTTTTGGTGGGAAGGCCGAATTGGTACGTGTAGATAGGCTTCTGTCAAATCAATGGAAGTCATGAAATCGCCCTTCCTTACACACGCCAATATGGAATGTAGCGTGTGCATCTTGAACCTCTTATAGGCAACGTATTTGTTCAGTCGCTTGAGGTCCAAGACTGCTCTCCATCCCCCCGAGGATTTCTTGACAAGGAACAAATTGGAATAGAATCCTTGTCCCCGCTGGTCCTCCGGAACCCGTTGGATAGCATGGATATCCAACAGATGCTGGATAGCGGATAGCATTAGAGCTCGCTTTTGGGAATCCGAGGACTGGGGGCACCTCATAAAAAATCCCGGTGGGGTGGAAAGAAGGTCGAGTGCGAGTCCTGATGAAATGGTCTCTAGCACCCAACTATCGGAAGTAGTCTCTTCCCATCGCCCAGCAAAAAACTGCAGGCGACCCCCAATGGGAAGGACCTCAGGATCTATTTGTTGCGGCGGTAGGAGCGTCCGCCTGCACCCCGAAAAGGGCGCTTGGCCGGAGGTTCCGCCCTAGGTCTATCCTGTACTGGAGTTTGTCGTCCACCCGCCTGATATCTGCCCCTATACCTAGGAGCCCTATATGGACGTCTGGGTGGAGGAGGCGGAGGAGGAGTAGGTGTTTTGGAAGGACCTCTGCGTGTGCAATTTGGAAGTACCTTACGTTTATCCTTGGACTCGATCAAGTACGAGTCCAAGGCCCCCCCAAAAAGGGACTGACCCTGAACTGGGGAAGTGGCCAGCCTCCATTTATGTCGAGCGTCGGACTGCCAGCCACGGAGCCAGTGCATGCGGCGTGCTACAATGGATGCTCCCATGGATCTTGCCGCGAAGCGTGCACTTTGTAGTGTGGCATCGGATGTAAACTGTGCCACAGCCAATAGTTTGTTTATGTCCTGGCGCATACGCACTTCAGACGATTGTTCTTGAAGGGCTTTTAGCCAGCGAATAGAGGTCCGGCAAAAAAATGATGCTGTGGCCGAAGCTCTTACCGCCCAGGCAGCTGATTGATGAGCCCGTAAGATCGCCTGCTCCGCTCGGCGTTCCTCCGGACGAAGTAGTTCCTCGCCATCTCCTGGTAAAGGATTGGCTGAGTAGAGAGCCTTGATGGGCTCATCCACTGGTGGAACAGGCAGATGTTGTGCCAGGCCCTGAGCCACGTTATAGTATTTTTTGTCTAAAGAAGATGGAGCGGCTCCTGTAATAGGAGTCAGCCATTGTTTGGTGACTGCTTCGATGAACAGTTTTGGAGTTGGTATAACCTCCTCTTGAGAGGTTGTTTCCTCAAAAAGAGGATCAGCTGGTTCCTCTCCAGATGATTTGGACTCCACCGGAGGCATCTTTGCTGCTGCTCTTGCTTTATGGAGAAGCGACTTAAATAAGGCCGGATTGAAGAGGCCAGTAGTCGTGACAGGTTCAGGGGCAAGGTCTTCATCGGATGATAAGTCCAAATCTTGTCCCTGGTCATCTGCGTCACGCAAGGATTTAGGAGAATCCTGGAGCGTGGTGGCGTCGGTTTTGGGGAGCTGGTCCCATTCAGTGACCATCGTGGTTCGACCCAATGGTGTTTGTGGTAAAGGCTGTTCTGTAGTTGAATGCCTAGTGGCCGAAGTTTGTTGAAGGCCTGCAGCGATGCCTTCCTTAATGGCAGCCTGGATGAGAGCCTGAACCTCAGGGTTCTGAAAAATGGCAGATGGTGTGACTTGTTGGGTAACAGGTGAAGGAATTTGCGAAATGCGAGGTTCCTCCCAGATGTCATTGTCACCCAGACAAAGGTTGGGGTTATCCAAAGATAGAGCCCCTGATGATTGTCTGGAACGTGAAGATAAATTATCGCTCCCTTCTTTTGGACCGGAGGAGGTTGAAGGTGGCTTCTTGACCTTCTCAGGGACTTTATCCCGATGTCCCCCGTCCTTCTGTTGAGAATGACGAAGGGGAGAGCGATCCCTGTGAGAAGCAGAGTTGAGCCTGGTCTCTGTATCAGGTTGCTTCTCCTTGGTTGCCTTGGGCTTCTGCTTGGCCCCTTTATCAGCCATTTGAAATTTGGTGTTGTTTGTAGCTGGTGGGCTCACGCAGAGGGCGGTGCCAACAGCCAGCTAATTTTAAAAGAAAAGGAAGCTTAAGTTAGAACACTTTTGCAGAAATCCCCTCGTTGCTGAGTGCTTCTGAGGCTCAGTATGAAGCTCCGTCAGCTGTGGAGCTGTCCAATATTTCAGCAGCTCTCAAACGCCGAAAGCAGCCAGGAGGAGCGAAACGGCTCCTAACGTCTGTGGGTAATCCCTGATGACGTCAGGGGATTCCCTCTCTTCGCCCCGAGCAGCAGCTGAGAAGCGCGAGGGTGAGAAAGCCGTTAATTGCCGGTTTGACTGTAAAGCTCTTACTGGTTGAAGATGAAGATAGTAGAATAGAAGAATAATAGGTGATTTAACCTGCTAGGTTAGGAACACTAGTCCTCGACTAAGGACTGAGTCGAAAGAGGGGGTGCCCTTCGGGGTTACAGCTTTTATAGAGTCTGACTCAGTCCTCATTGGCTGATGGATTGGATCATCCCATTCTTGGTATGGGATTGCATGTACTGTTTGATTTTTAATGTTGCATGTACTGGGCAGTATTGCACTATCAATATTGAATTGGTTGAGTATTGAACAGTTTCCCAAAATGAATTGATTATTGAAACGAATGTAATTTATTTCATTTGAGTTTTTCCAAGTTTGTTTTCAAGCTGCAGTTTTCTTGAACTAAGTTTTCTTGATGAAAAGGTGTGAATTCTTGTTTCATATTCACCTCCATTGCCAAATCCACAAGTCTTAACAATTGTATCTTGTCATATGCTATTTCTTTTTCTGGTAACTATGCATTCATATCACTCATAATAAATTTGAGGTGGTGATTCTTCTGGATCGACCAATGTGCATCCATTGACAATCAGTGCAATCATTTTATGGAGTTCTTTAATTTCTTCACTGCTGTAACTGTTTGTAAATACTCTACCTACACCTGTAGCAGTTGAAGGGTATTGCATTGAGACAATTTAATGGTTAGGTGGGGTGCCCCTGAAAAACTGGAATTTGATGAATAATGAAATAAATAAAATGAATAAACTTGCATTTGCATATATTTATCCTTGTACCAACCTTGCAAAGTAGACCAGTATTCCCATATTAAAGGAATTTAAGACTTCAAGGATTATTAGCTCTCTCAGAGATCTTTCCAATCTGTTGCACTACTTAACTGCCTTCCTCCTGATCCCTTGCTTTTCTACTTAAGGGTATGATCTACATTATTATTCACAGCCTTAATTTACATGTAATTAAGAGAGGTCAATTTATTTTGAAATAGCTTTTTTATGGCCCTATTGAACTATTTGGCACATTATGTATACATTAATGCAATGGATCCCTTTGGATATACCACTGTCTAATAAAAAAGTGACAAATCATTAAGCAAGGTGATAAAATAAAGCCATTGAAAAATACTTCACCCTGTATTTGTCTTGGAATAAAAAGAGCAACTGGGCTGGGGCCATCACAAAGACATATTCATTCAGAACTTCATCCAAGTTGGAGTCTCAAATAAAACACACAGGAAGACTGGATGATATTTGGGGTTTTTAAAGACCCTACTAACCTTTCTGTCCAACAAGGCTAACATTCAATTTTAGCAATGTTATTACCATTCTTAACGCAATCTCTTCTTCCAAATCCACCTTTTCTGTGAAGTGTTTTGTTCAGCCCCCATGTTCTTGTGTGCAATTAAACAGTAGAGAATAATTGACTGTTGCTCCTTGGTTTGCCCTTTCCTCCCTTTCTTTCCCCTCCTTCTGTGATTTTTCTCTGCTTCAGCTTTTAGGTCACAAATGCCATGCCCGGTAAGCACAGCAGTGGCGACAAATTTTTTATGATTTGCTCGAAAGGACATCTTCAAGAGCTTCTGCCAGAATTTTCAGTAGTCAGATTTTGTTAAGAGAAGGAAGAAGAAGAGGGAACCAATGAATGCGCGAAAGAAGAAGTATCAGGGAAGGAAATGAATGGCATGAATAATTGGAACAGGGAATCATTTTTTAAAAATAGTTGTATATACATTAACAATATGTATTTTACTGTTTCCTGGTTTGCTGCAAAACATAGAAGGAAGCCAACTCTGGGAATGTATCCTTGATTTACAACCAGAATTGAGACCAGAATTTTCGTTGCTATGTGTCAAGAGTATTGTCAGGGTTGCTGTGGCTATCAGATTAGCTACAAACCACAAAGATTCAAACAGGCCAAACTCTGCCTTGCAGTTAACTATAAGCCTTCCCCGCCCTAGTTAATTGCTTACTGATTTACTATATAAGTGGGAGCCTGCTGTCTGCTATTAGTTGCTGCTGCCGCCCTACGAGAGCAAACCAAGAGCTGAGTAAGCCAGAGAAGATGAGCTGAAACAAGTCACTGAAATGCCTGAGCTAAAGAGCTGAAGCTCAGAGCCAGAAAGCCAGAGAGAAGAAAGCTTGCCTTTGCTGAACTGAGTATGCAAGCTAGTTTGTGCCTGCAAGATAGCATCTGCTGCTGCTGCTGGAGCTACGACCAAGAGGGAGAGTTGGAGAACTGCCCTGCCAGGAGCTTCAAGCCACAATGCTGATTAGATCATCTCTACAGGTGATTGACTTAGGACTCTCTCACTCACCATTGCCAAGAAGCCTATGTTGCCACTTTCCACTGCCTCAATGATGTATCAATCCTGAACCTACTTAGTATTGTGTTAGTTTTTCCCTTTGGAAAGGGTTAAGAGGACTGGTTTCAGTATTGCAGGAGAGGAATTTAGGGAGATGGCCTGGCTTCAGCTAGTGAAGACAAAGTGTTTGTTAGTTGATGTGTTTTAAAGACATAAGTTCTTTTTAATGTTTTTAGTAAAGTATATTTTTACAAGACTCCTCTGTCAGTTTTATTTCAGCCCTAGTGCGTTTGCATGTGAACAGGTTCACGGTTCGTTGGGACAAACCCCACCCCCTCGTAACACTATGCAAGGTGGTTGTTAAGTGAGTGGCCCCTGATTTATGACCGCTTTGGCATGATTGTTAAGCGAATCATTGCAGTTAAGTAAATCACGAGGTCGTTAAGCAAACCCAGTTTCCGCTATTGACTTTGCTGGTTGGAAGTCGGCTGGGAAGGTCACAATGGTGATGATGTAACCCTGGGATGCTGTAACCACTGCAAATAAATGCCAGTTGCCGAGCACCCAAATTTTGGTCGTGACCATGAGGATGCTGCAATTGTCATAAGTGCAAGTGACAGTTGTGGTGTGCCACCGTAACATTGAACATCTATGGAGATTCAGAATAGAACAGAACAGAACAAGCTGGAAGGGACCTTGGAGGTCTTCTAGTCCAGCCCCTGCTCAAGCAGGAGAACCTATACCATTCCAGACAAATGTCTTTCCAATCTCTTCTTAAAAACCTCCAGTGCTGGAGCACCCACAACTTCTGAAGGCAAGCTGTTCCATTGGTTAACTGTCCTCACTGTTAGGAAGTTTCTCCTTAATTCCAGGTTGCTTCTCTCTTTGATTAGTTTCCAACCATTGTTTCTTGTCCTGCCCACTGGTGCTTTGGAGAAGAACCTGACCCCCTTTTCTTTGTGGCAGACCCTCAAATACTGGAATACTGCTAACATGTCACCCCTAATTCTTCTTTTCTTTAGACTAGCCAACCCCAAATCCTGCAGCCGTTCTTCATATGTTTTGGTCTCCAGGCCTTTGATCATCTTAGTTGCTCTTCTCTGAGCTTTTTCCAAAGTCTCAACATCTTCTTTGTAGTACGGTGACCAAAATTGCTTGCAGTATTCCAGGTGTAGTCTTACTAGGGTTTTATAAAGCGGTATTATTCTTAGATTCTTAGACATCCAGGTCACAGTTGTTTCAAAGATGTTTTTTCAAAAGGCAATGTTCTGTCCCCACGGGTATGCCCCCCAAATAAGATGCACAAGAAGGAATTGGAAACAATATTGTTTTACTGCAAATAAATTCTTAGCCAGAGTTGAGTCTTTTGAAAAGAATATCATTCATTCACAAAGTCTTTCCAGTATTTGGCTAGAGTCTGAGAGAGCAATTAAAGAGCCTTATCTCACCTCATGGAGGTTTTGGCGGAAATCCAAACTCTCATTAATCACAGGAAAAATGTTAACTGTTGATAACCGAGATGCAGATACAAGAGCAAAATGCTGAAACCACAGAACGGGGTTGTTCTCTGCAACAAAGCCCCTCGTGACAGACCCATAAATACCCTCAGGGCATGGTCAAGCCCTGCATTACTACTCACGAGGAAGCCTCCTCCTGATTAGCCACTCATGTCTCTTTGAGAACCTGCGTGCTCTGGCATCCAGAAGAGCCTCCTCCTCTTCTCCTGAGTCACTAATCTCAGGAGATGCATCAGGTTCTAATTGTTCGCCAGCCTCTGACCCCACGTCCTCTTCACTCTCTGTCTCTGGTGCCAGGAACACCAGTCTTCTGTACTGCACCCTCACTACCTCCGAATCCTCAGGATTGGCTGCTAATTGCCCTGGACTCGACCTGGCCACAACAGGCAACTGGGCTGGTTTTTTCTTCTTCTTCCTCAAGTAACATTGAATGGTTTCTAAATGAATAGTTGTAAGTTGAAGACTAGCTTTATTGGTTATTGTCTCTGCTTTTGGTTTCTCTTTGGTCCCTATGGAAGCAAAGCAGAGTTGGACTAGAGTTATATGAGCTGCTCAAGAAGCCTCTGAGCTCCTCTTTCACCTTTTGTGGCTTTACTGTATGTGTGAAAAGCAATTCCTCCTTCTCGTTTTAAATAAGCTTCTTTAAGGTTTTTAACTTGATTGAAGGCCATTCAGGAAGGTGAATTTATATTAGCATTTCATGTTCCCAGCTCTTTTTGGAGTTACTCATGAGCAGATGTTTTCTATCTGAAACACATTTTTTAAGCTTTCTACTCACCGTTTGGCTTTCGCGTACCCCCTGAAATCTGTATACTTAATGGGATTTAAGGGAGAAAAACATGTTTGGACCACTTGTTCTTATGCAAAAGAAAAGATATGGTAGCCCTACCAGATAGCTATATTACAATATTTACAGTTTCAATGAAGACAGCCTCATTATGGAGTAAACAAGAAGGAGGTGTACTTGGCAGATTGAAGGAAGATGGGGAAGATCCACCAAGGGCTTTGAGTACCCTACAGGAGGCCAGAGTGACACTTAAAGATATGTGAGGAGGGGTGTAATGACAACCACAGCACCGTCTCTTACAGATGATTACTTCATTTGCTCCTAGATCAGAAGAGACATCAGGATTTCTACACCACGATGACTCTAGTGTGGCCTGTCGGCCGCCAGCCCCTCCAGCAGCCAAATCAGATGAGGAGGCGGCATGGGAGTCAGGGTCAGCATGAAGACAATCTGAGAGCTCCAAGGGAGAAGAGGGAATGGAGCTGTCAGAGATAGAGACAGAGGCGGAACCTGGGCAGTCCATCAGCCCTCATATGGAGGGTCAACAGCCCCCAGGTCTGGAGGTGGCTGGTGAGGAAGAAGAACCGCTGGGGGAGATCATCCGCAGACACGGGGTGTGTTTCCACCAGTATGCTGACGACACCCAGCTGTACATCACCACCCCGTCTCAATTCAGTGAGGCAGTTGATGTAATGTGCCGGTGCCTGGACGACGTTAGGACCTGGATGGGGAGGAACAGACTCTGACTCAACCCCGACAAGACTGAGTGGCTTTGGATATTGCCTCCTAAGGACCATGACAACTGTCCCTCCTTGGTTCTCGAGGGAGCGAAATTAACTCCCTCGGATCAGGTCCGCAATTTGGGGGTCCTCCTAGACCCACAGCTAAAATTGGATCATCATCTTACTGCTGTGGCTAGGGGAGCCTTTGCACAGGTTCACCTGGTGCACCAGTTGCGGCCATACTTGGAGAATGAGGCTCTACTCACGGTCACTCATGCCCTTGTCACCTCCTATTTGGACTATTGCAACGCGCTCTACATGGGGCTACCCTTGAAGAGTATCCGGAGACTTCAGTTGGTGCAAAATGCGGCTGCGCGTGCTGTGGTGGGTGTGCCAAGGTACACCCACGTGACACTTATACTCCGCCAGCTGCATTGGTTGCCCATCGGTCTCCGGGTACAATTCAAGGTGTTGATCATCATCTTTAAAGCCCTTCATGGCTTAGGACCAGGTTATCTCTGGGACCGCATTCTGCCTCATACTTCCCTTCGACCGGTTAGGGCCCACAGAGTTGGCCTCTTCCAGGTCCCGTCAGCCAAGCAATGCCGGCTGGCGGGCCCTAGGGGGAGGGCCTTCTCTGTGGGGGGCCCCGCGCTCTGGAACCAACTTCCCCCAGAGACCCGAACCATCCCCACCCTGCTGGCCTTCCGAAAAGCTGCAGGCAGGGGGTAGAGACTAATCCATCTGAGCTCTCCCCCGGGTATGTCTGGTTGATGGATATTCTTAAATATTAATTTTTTAATTTTTGTACTTGGTTTTAATTAATGTTTATTTGCTGGTGTTCTTGTATATTGCTGTACGCCGCCCTGAGTCCCTCGGGAGTAGGGTGGCATATAAGAACCAATAAATAAATAAATAAATAAATAAATAAATAAATAAATAAGAGGAACAGCTGGGTCCAGTGGCTGATGTGCGGATGGGCAGAAGGAGAGGAGAGGAGAGCAGTGGAAATCTATGGGCCGATCCTTGGGACAGAAGAGCCACCACTGCTAGCGAAGCCCCACCCTAGCTCTGGGGATAAAAAGCAGGGGGTGGAGATGAATAGGTGTGGCAGACAACTATTCATTTCCCTGCCAGACAGACTTGTTAGTCTGCTGTGTGTGAGAGAGAGACTTTTTGCAGGGGCTGCTGGCGCTCCTAATAAAGGAATCATTGATTTAACTACAGAGGGTTTGTCGTGTTTGGGAGCTGGGTCAGAACAGGCTCGCAGAAGGGTGCTAGGAACTGCAGCTGAAAGTGAGACGTTTAAACTGCTCCATCTGATCAGGTAGGGACTTCAAGAAATATAAAGGAGAATTATAGCTAACACACGTTTAATTAAATTTCCCACCCTCTGATTTGTTTTGCTAATCTCACCGAGAACAGTAAATGTTGAAAGCCTCATTATCTCTTCCAGTTCAGAGTAAGGACAGTCTGTCAGATATGCTGGAAACTTAGGCATCTGCAGGGGAAAGCAAATAATTTCATACAGTGACATCATCATGCAATTATACAAGTCACACATCATCGGTGCTATGACATCATGAAACATGGGATGTCACTTTGGCTGGGCTTGCTCTGAAAAAAGATCCCATTGCTGAGTGTACCCCATCCATCTCTATTCTAGGCAACATGGTTGGGCTGGTTTACAAAAAAACAGTAATATAAATATTTAACATTATTATTAATACTTCTTTCTTCCCTAGGCACAAAGGCAAGGGAAAAGGTGAGCCAAGGGAAAGAGCTGCATATGTTTTAAGCTCCAGATGTCTTGAAATTTTCTGTCTGCAATCAAAATAAGAATGGTAGGGGAAAATGTTCACTGGATTGTTCAGAAAGGGAAAAAAAACATGTTCAAACTAGCTTCTGGTCTGTGGATCAGGTGCTATAATATAAAGTTCACTTCTTTTTTTCATTTTCCCCAGCTCCTCTTTTGCTCCCACCAATCCCTCAAATTATATCCTTCACAAAACCTCAGATCTAAGGGCACTGTGGAACATTTTAGTGATAGAAAATGACAGATGCTCCCTCCCCCCAAATGATAAATAATATTTAGGGGAAATTCTTCAGTGCATCTTCTGATTTCTGAAGGATTGATGGGGGGAAAACCCCACAACAAATAAATACCCTGAAAAAAATTATTTTCTGGGTAATGTTTGTCCCACTTGTTAAACCTCAGGATGATTTGAGAATTTTTTAAAAGCCTTTAAATGTAGAAGTTTTAGGAGAAGGTTCACCCACCCCTCCTGAACATGGGATTTCTTTCTAAAAATGATTTTTAAAATGCTGTTACAGATAATATTTTAGACTATGTGATTGACATTTTATATATAAAAAATAAAAATCTGAAGAAAGGGATTCTGGAATATTATTTCAGAGAATATTTTGCTATTATTGAATATGTCCACTAATTCCCCAGCCAGTCTTAATTTGGGGCATATTTCTGACATTCAAACTATATTTATATTGGAAAGATATGATGGTGCTTCATAGTTCATGAAGGATCCCATTTATGTTCAAAAGAACTTGTATTTCTGCAAAAGAGTTGAACTCCTAGCCAACCTCAATTAAAGGTACTGTATGAACTTTTGAAAAGATAGAGGGAGGCAATGGATCACTCTATCTTGGATCAATGAGAAAACCTAAACTTTGAACAGAATGCTAATGTTCCCCAAAAAACAGACTGCCTGGAGAACAGACTCATCCATTCACAAACTGGTTACCATGGAGGTTGTCAGAATTCCCATTCATTCATATATTCATATTCTATATCAGACCTCTAGGGTGCCCTTGTCTTCTTCATCTGAAGAGATGGTCATTGTCCTAGATTGAACACTGGATTGCACTCATCCGTCTTTTCTTTTTCTTAAGAAAATATAGGACTAGAGAAAATATTTGTGAATAAAGATTCTGGTAAAGATGGGTGAAACATAATTTTGTTAAAGAAAAAAAAATACAGGGTAAAAAAGCTGCCATAAGCCCTATTGAAGACAACAGAAGGCTGTTCTGAATAAACAATTGGATTTTGCTTTCATGAAGGAGTGTGTAAATGCAAGACATTCCCAAAGATGTTAGAAGGCTTTGAAGAAAAAATGAAATAAAGAAAATTGTGGGGTCCTTAGTGCTCTCTGAGCTTGGTTGTTTTCTTGCAGATGTTTCATTACGAAACTAGGTATCTTCATCAGTGTAGGAGACAACCAAGGTAAGTCCAGGGGCGGGGTCAAATGCATCATCAGTTTGGAATCTCTATATCCCCATAAGAGACCTAAGTCCTGCCCACTTGAAGTCTGTTTACTCAATTTAAAAGAACTAGCAGAAGTCATTTCGGAACCACTGCACCACATCTTCCACAAATCCTGGAACACAGGGGAACTACCTGAGGACTGGAAAAGAGCTGACGTGGTCCCCATCTTCAAAAAAGGTAAAAAAACAGACCCAGGAAACTACAGACCAATCAGCCTAACATCAATACCTGGGAAAATACTGGAAAAAATAATTAAAAACCAGATCTCCCATCATCTAAAAACAAACCAAGTAATAACCAACAGCCAACACGGATTTGTTAAGAACAAGTCATGCCAAACCAACCTCATTTCATTCTTCAACACTGTGACCAAATTAGTAGACCAGCGTAATGCAGTAGACATAATATACCTGGACTTTAGCAAAGCATTTGACAAAGTAGACCACAACCTACTCCTTCATAAGCTAGAAAAAAGCGGGATAGACAGCTACACAACCAGATGGATTAACAATTGGCTGACCAACCGTACCCAGCGAGTAGTCCTCAATGGCTCTAAGTCCACATGGAGAGAAGTAAGCAGTGGGGTACCACAAGGTTCCGTCCTAGGCCCAGTACTCTTCAATATCTTTATAAATGACCTAGATGAGGGAATAGCAGGAGAACTAACCAAATTTGCAGATGACACCAAGCTGGCGGGAGTAGCAAACACCCCAGAGGACAGACTCAAAATCCAGAGGGACCTTGACAGACTCGAACACTGGGCCCAAACCAACAAAATGAAATTTAACACAGAGAAAAGTAAAATTCTGCACCTAGACAAGAAGAATCAAAAATACACATACAAACTGGGCGAAGCCACACTCAATAGCAGCGATTGCGAAAGGGATCTCGGAGTCCTGGTAGACAGCCAACTAAATATGAGCCAGCAGTGTGCAGCAGCAGCCAAAAAGGCCAACACAGTCCTGAGCTGCATAAATAGAGGGATACAATCAAGGACCAGAGAGGTACTAGTACCACTCTATAAAGCCTTGGTCAGACCACATCTAGAGTACTGCATCCAGTTTTGGTCACCACATTACAAAAAAGACATTGAAACTCTAGAGAAAGTGCAGAAGAGAGCAACCAGGATGATAAAGGGTCTGGAAAATAAAACATACGAAGAGCGGTTGCAGGAACTGAGCTTGGCCAGTCTAGCGAAGAGAAGGACCAGGGGTGACATGATAGCAGTGTTTCAATACTTGAGGGGATGCCACAGAGAGGAGGGGGTCAGGCTGTTCTCTATGGCACCAGAAAGCCAAACAAGGAATAACGGATGGAAGCTGACCAAGGAGAGATTCAACCTGGAAGTGAGGAGAAACTTTCTGACAGTGAGAGCGATCAACCAGTGGAACAGCTTGCCAGCAGAGGTCGTGAGAGCCCCAACACTTGCGACCTTCAAGGAGAGACTGGACTGCCATCTGTCTCAAATGGTGTAGGAACTCCTGCTTGAGCAGGGGGTTGGACTAGATGACCTACAAGGTCCCTTCCAACTCTAATAATAAATCTAAATCTAAATTTGTCTTGACCATTCATTAGTGGTTCAGATTCTTGTGTACGGGTAGCATGAAGTAAACTTGTAGTACTTTTGAACTCTATCCCAGCTTCTTGTACTTAATAAATTGTTGCTAGTATGGAGTGGGGTTTGCTCTCATTTTATATTCTAGTGGCTTTCCCTGTCAGTGTTGGTGGGGTTGGTCTTGGTGGCACTTTGATTGAGCTGTTGATTACAATTGCATGGCAGTTCCTGAATTGGGATATTGTTTGATTTTTTATTGTTAATCTTGATGTTTTAATTTCTGCTCATCTGGGTATTGATTGCTGGTGAGAAAGTGTTTTAGTTTTTTGTCTTCTTTTTGTCTTTTTGATTGTCTCTTTTGAATGGTATGTAGTTGTTGTTTATGTCTATGTGCCTGTTGATGGCCAATTTGTCAGGCTTCCAGGAATTCCCTAGAGTTTTTGCACTTGGTTTGGTCAGATGCTCATAGTTTCCCAGTTGGGAAAATTGAAATAAAGAATATGAAATAAAGAAGAGGTCCATCTCCTAAGCACCAGCCCTAGTGTTGTTTTAATTGCAGTCAAGTGACATAGGCTACTAAAAGAAAGCAAAGAGATGGAAAGAAAGAGTGATGGAACTTGGATAGGAGGAATATTCCATATCTAATGGGGCTGATCAATATTTGCAAACAGGAGAATGAGTTACTGAGATCCACCTCCACCTCCCTTTTTTTTACCCATGGATTTTGGCTTCCACTCCCTTCAGGTCCTACTAGTCTTCCAGATATTAATGCAATTCCCATTGTTCTTTAGCCTAACTGGCTGGGAAAATCTCCGGAAGTCAAGGGAGTTAAAGGAACATAGGAACTAACCTTCTGCTGAGTCAGAATCAGAGGTGGGATTCAGCAGGTTCTGACCAGTTCTGGAGAACCGGTAGCGGAAATTTTGAGTAGTTCAGAGAACTGGTAAATACCACCTCTGACTGGCACCGCCCCCATCTATTCTCTGCCTCCCGAGTCCCAGCTGATCAGGAGGAAATGGGGATTTTGCAGTAACCTTCCCCTGGAGTGGGGTGGGAATGGAGATTTTACAGTATCCTTCCCCTACAGTAGCCACGCCCACCAAGCCACGCCCACCAAGCCACACCATGCCTACCAAGCCATGCCCACAGAACCAGTAGTAAAAAAATTTGAATCCCACCACTGGTCAGAGTACTGGTCCATTTAGCTCAATGTTATCAACAATGACCGACGGAAGCTCTGCAAAGATTCAGATACCAGTTTTGCTGCTGCTTCTGGAATTGTCAGGATTGAGTCTATATTCAAAGCAGAGTCTCTTCCAGCCTCTTGCTAACTGAAAGCTGAAAAGAGCATCTATGAATTTCATCCCCTGTTCTTTATTTATTTTTTGTTCTGCTCTTCCAGTGCTTTGTTCTGAAGCGATGACAATCAACTCTGATGATATAGTGATTTTATCAGGATCAGCAGTAACAACAGCAACATTATTTTCCAAACAGTACTTCCCTAAAAATCTAGAATAGAATAGAATAGAATGGAATTTTTTACTGGCCAAGTGTGATTGGACACACAAGGAATTTGTCTTTGGTGCATATGCTCTCAGTGTACATAAAAGAAAAGATACATTTGTCAAGAATCATGAGGTACAACACTTAATGATAGTCCGGGTACAAATAAGCAATCAAATCATATTAGGATTTTCCCACGTTGGCTTTGCTTGAACTGAGTTCAACCCATTTAAAGTGTACTTCTTCTGATTTCTGCTGGGTAAACAGACCATAACGTAATTTAGGAGGCTCTTTGATTTCAAGAGAATTCCTGATCCTAAATGGCTTTGTCTGGAAATCAACACAGTCACTTAATATTTATGGCAAGTAGCTCACCTAGAACTATTTTAATGTCAAGGAGAGCAATGCATATTTTCCACAGAGCTAACTCTTCTATTAGGTAATCAGGTAAGGCAGATTCTGAAGCTAGCATTTTTTGAACCTAGTTTATTTTATTCCCCCAATCAAAACAACAGAATTTCATGAAATGTACTTATTTCCAGAGATTTATCTTTGTTAAAGGGGGTTGATTTTTCTACTGATCACCATGTTCTTGAATCTGTCCAATCCAGTACTTCCATATTTGCTCAACTACAATGACCGTAGGTCTACCAATATTATTCTTGGACATATCACAAAAGAACAATGTCAAGGAAATATTGTAGCATCAGAGGTGGTTTGCATTCTGTCGTATTGTAGTATTAGCTGTGCTTTCTTTGAGGCAACCTTTTTCAATCTAGAAAGCAGATTCAAAGATCATATCATGGTGGGCTTCCAAAAATGCCTGCTAAGAAATTTATCTGTCCCCAAATTGTTGCCTTAGAGGCCGTGGGCAGCCACAAATTCATTTTACCCTGAGATAAACCAATGAGCTTCATGCTAATGTTCTAATTGTTATTAACCTTTTAATTAAAAAAATTCAAAAAGAAGAGTAAACATCAAATGGGCATTAGCAGGACTGGGGAATCTCTTTTGCCCTAAAGACCACACAGATTGCTCACCAGCATACTGGAGCTGGGGGTTTGCCCTAAGAGTGCACACATATTCCCTCTTCCCATATACATCCCTGTTTCCTGCAGCCAAACCAAGGGAGCCACCCAATGAGATTTTGTGGGTTTGAACCAGATGTTTCCCCCAGTCTTGGGATGCCCTTCTAAATGTCTTTATCTCTCTGGCACTCAGCACTAGGAAAACAAACTAAAAAGTTGGGATGATAGTGTCAACTAAGGGAAAGTGCAAGGCTGTCTGGTTCATATAGAAATTATACACACCTGCACACAAACCCAATTTATTTTAAGCTGTGCCTTTCATTCTACCTCGAATAAGTCCCTCAGGCAGAAATTAATTGCAAAGAATTTTTCCCAGACTGTTTTATTAAAGCTTGGTAGTCAAAAAATATGATGATGGAGGAGGAGGAGGAGGTCTTCTTCTTCTTCTTCTTCTTCTTCTTCTTCTTCTTCTTCTTCTTCTTCTTCTTCTTCTTCTTCTTCTTCTTCTTCTTCTTCTTCTTCTTCTTCTTCTTCTTCTTCTTCTTCTTCTTCTTCTTATTATTATTATTATTATTATTATTATTATTATTATTATTATTATTATTATTATTATTATTATTATTATTATTCTCTTTTATTTCTTTAAACATGAAACTCAGCCAACTGAACATTTAAAAAAGTGTCACAAATACCACTGACTGGTGCTAATGGTTGATACGGGTTGCTGCCAGCGTCCTGGGTATCAACCAAGTATCTTCTTAAAATATATGATGTTCCAAGTAGCGCAGTTTTTTGCAGTTCTGCTGGTGTTATTGCAGGAAGCTGCAATTTCTTGATGTATTTTGTGAAATTCTTGGACATGGTACAAGTGCCCCGATGACAATGGGTATCACTGTTATATGTTTCATCCTTAGCCGTGTAGTTTTGATAGCCAGGTCGCGATAAGGGGCGTGCATAAGTGCACCAGCATGCCTACCGTCCCTGTCCTAATGTTCCCTTTTATTAGTACCCATCTTATGTATATAAACAATGTTATATCTATGTATATCACCAATACGTACTTGACAAAAACAAACAAATAAATAAATAAAATTAAATATTTTGTAATTTTTTCTTTTTTCTTTTTCTTTTTCTTTGACTCTGGCATCTCCTGGTACAGCAATAATAATAATAATAATAATAATAATAATAATAATAATAATAATAACAACAACAACAACAACAACAACAACAACAACAACAACAACTACTACTACTACTACTACTACTACTACTACTATTATTATTATTATTATTATTATTATTATTATTATTATTATTATTATTATTATTATTATTATTATTATTATTATTATTATTATTATTATTATTATTATTACAAGGCTTCCTACCTTCATATATTGACACACGCAAAATCTTGGTAGACTTTTATTAGAGCACATTCCAATACCATAATGTTCCTATAGTACAATATCTTTGTCCAAATGGCATAGAAAGGGTTGAATTGATTGCACATGTTTGCATATACAGAAGATTTTATTTGATGACATATAGCTCAAACATGCACACAAAATGTAATGGACATTTGCGTACAGATGTTAGAAGGATGTGTGAAGACAATTTTATTTTCATGCAGATGTTTGTTTGTTTCATTAGTATCAAGAAGCAAAAAAAATGGATGGAACTGAACATAAGATTAGGTAAAGGAGAAGCTGGAGAAAACCAAAACAAACAAATCCCACCTACGTGTGGTTTAGGCAGGTGGTGGATGAAATATGGCTCCCTGCATCCCTCAAGCATCCCTAAGGCACAGGACACTAACTTGGCTATGACAAAGCCAGCAGATCCTGGAGAACTGATGCTGACCAATGGCAGATGCACAAGACACCAATAATAATAGATTCTTTGGGTGCAATTCCAAAACATCCAGAGCATCCCTTGAACACCATCAGCATTGCCCAAATCACCATCAGTCAATTGCAAAAGGCAGCTCTATTTGGAATGGCTCACATCCTGCAACACAATATATTTAATATTATTAAAGAAAAACAAATCAGCCTATTGGGAAGGATTCAATAGGTGGGTTAAAATACCATATCCAGTCTAAACATCTGGCTGACTGGGCAACCAAGCTTAACATGATGATGATGATGATGATGATGATGATGATGATGATGATGATGATGATGATATATTTTCTCCTCAAGAGCAAAGCTGTGCACTATACAGCAGACTGATGGTCTGCTGTATAGAAATTAACTACCAGTTTTGATAAAACTTTGCCCAAAGCTGTGTGCCAGAAGCAGAAAACACCCTAACATCTTAGGTCTTACCAATAATATAGGTTGATAGTAGCTTTTAGGAACCTGGGCAGCTCTGACATCTGCTGGAGAGAATCAGAGCTGTTCACCCACCTGTCGGAAAACCCAGCAGGTCAAGCACAGAATTGGGCTTCCCTTTTTCACATCTGGATCTCCAAGCAAAGTGAATTATTTGGTTGGCATTGACATTCCTCAATTTGACTGGAAAGGCTTTGTCACTGAAAGGAAGCACGTGGAAATGCGCAGAGCATGTGATGTTAGGAAAATCTTAATTACTTAGTGTATTTTACAAAATTTTTACACAAATTGAAATAGAACTGTGTTATGGGGGCAGGAAAGGGGGGAGGAAAAAGGAAAAATAAATGAAGAGAATGGAGAATAAGATGTCCCACTCACAAAGACTTGAATTGGGAACTAAGTGTTATAGAGAAAAATTACAGGAAGTTAAGAGTATGTAGAATATAGAACATAAAATAACAGGGTCAGAAGGAACCACGGAGGTCTTCTAGTCCACATCTTCTAGAGCAGAAGACCCTAAATATTTCTGGACAAGAGGTTATCCAATCACTTCTTGAAAACTTTCACTGATGGAGTATCTACAACTTCTTCCTTCCACTGATTGATTGTTCTTACTGTCAGCAAATTTCTCCTTAATTTTGGGTTGGATTTCTTTTTGATGATTTCCACCCATTACTTCTTCTCCTGCCCTCAGGTGCTTTAGAGAATAAGTCTTTGTGACAACCCATCAAATACTGGAAGACAACTATCATGTCATCCCCAATACTTCTCTTTCATGGGCTAGAGCAGTGATGGCTAACCTTTCTCTTGTGTGCTGAAAGCGTGCATGCATGCCGGCACCCATAATGCAATGCACCCCCTGTGCATGCATGCATGACCCCCATGCTCCCCACACCCCCACGCATGTGCACATGACCCCACCATGCTCCCCACACACCCCCGCGCATGTGCGCATGACCCCCCTTGCCCCCCATTTTGGGCCTAGCAGGCCTCCCTGCAGTCTCCTGGGACCAAAAATGGGCCACGTGGGGGAAGGGTGTGTGTGCAACATTCCCCGCGCTCCCCGTGCTCCCCCTGCCTCCCACGCATGCACACATGACTCCCACCCCCATGCATGCAAACACACCCCTGCACATGCGCATGCATCTCCTGCATGCACCCCACACCATGCATCCCAAAAATCAGCTGGCCGGTGGGAGATGTGCATGCGCAGTCGAGCTGAGCTGGGCGATGGCTCGCGTGCCCGCAGAGAGGGCTCTGTGTGCCAGCTGTGGCACGTGTGCCATAGGTTCGCCATCATGGAGCTAGAGTCATACCTAGTTCCCTTAACTGTCCACCATACTGTTTAACCTCCAGCCTCCAGCCTCTTATCATCTTTGTCGCTCTTCTCCCCACTGTTTCTAGGGCCTCAGCATACTTTTTTTGTATCATGGTGATCAGAACTAGACATATGACATCCTAAAACTTGGTCTTCTTTCTAGGTCAGGGTTTCTCAGCCCCCGATCCATGGACCGCACCAGTCCATGGCATGCCAGCAACTGGGCCACACAATCAAGCAAAGCCCCATCCATGGGATGCAGGCAGCACGTAAAACCATGCGCCCTCTGGTCTGCGGAGAAACTTTTCTCCATGGAACCGGTTCCAGGTGCCCCAAAGGTTGGGGGCTGCTATTCTAGGTCTTTTGAAGTTCCTATTTTCTTTTATCATTCATCAGTATTTCTGCTGGAGTACTATATTTAGGGACAGGATTCAGCTGCCTGCAATCCCTGTTTCCTTTTGAAAGAATTAAGTTTTTGGCCTTTCAGACCAAACAAATACACTTCGAAAGGACCAGAAGCAAAACAGATGGATAGCTGCTGGATTCTGCTTCTCACTAGTTGGGCCTCCTCACCCCTTGCCTGACAATAAATGAACAAGATTCACACAGGTGTGCCACATCTATAAAGTAATTGCGAGATCTATTTGACAAAGAAGCATGAACTCTGTCTATCTTCCAACTTACATATTTTCAGGTCAGATAGCCCAGCTTTGCAAAACAACATTTAACTGATTTTGGCATGGAACACATACAATCAGGTCAGTACAATTAATTGGCCAGTACAATTAATTGATGTCTGATGCAACACACTGTACAGTTTCTGTCTACCCTCCCTCTCATATGTGCATATAGATTTACTTTAGTTTAATATAGATTCTCCCCATTCTCAAGTATGGTCATTTCAAATTCATATTGTAGCACAATCCTGGCTAACACAGGAGAAATCACTTTTCTGTTTGACTGTAATAATGTCCTACAACTAGATGCAGATACTGTCTAAGAATCAGATTTTGTTTGTTTATTTGTATCTCACCTTTTATTATTTTTACAAATAACTCAAAAAGTTATACCCAACACACCCTTCCTCCTCCTATTTCCCCCAAAACAACAACCCTGTGGTTGGGCTGAGTGACTGGTCCAAAGTCACCGAACTGGCTTTCATGGCTAAGGCGGGACTAGAACTCCTGGACTCCTGCTCTCTAGCCTAGTACCTTAACCATTCCTTTCATACACTTAATTATGGTATGTGTGATGAAATATAGTAAACAGGTGGATTTCCAAGAGGGTGGGGTTGCATTTCAGAACGGTAAGAGGCAACTCAGCACAGATACTATGTGTGAGAGAAATAGAGTAAAGACAGCCCCTCCCTAATAGTTCACACAGTGTATTGTAGATTCAGATAGTAGGGTCCTCAGCCTGGCAAGATTTTGTCTATAGGTGTGAAACAATAAAGAACTCAGCCTGGAACAATTGCCACATGTCATTTTTTGGTTTGGGAGCTGACAATATATGTGCCTCAGAGATAAGAGTTTCTGCATAATAATCATACCTTTACCCTTCCAGTCTGCTCCAAGAACTCCCTGCCCCCAAGAGCTCTTTCTGTAATGGTTACTAAACTTCCTCCATTATGACCTCACCTTGACAAGTGCAGATTCCAGCCGAATGCAGAAGCACCGGGGAAGTGTGTCTATTTCTCCGATGTGATTTGGCCTCCTTTGGAAAGCTACAGGTAATTGCAAATATATGCATCCCAACAGAGCAGTGGTGGGTTCCTACCGGTGTGGTCCACTCTATAGCACCGGTAGCGGCCCGCTGGTGACGTCACAGTACCGGTGCGGCCGGTGCCTGGGCACCGCCATTTTTTTTAAAAAAAATTTTTACATTTAAATTTTTTTTTCTTCTGCGCATGCCCAGAAGCCGAGCTTCCGGCACTGCGCATGCGCTGCCTTCCTACCCCACAGTGAGTCTAAGCAGGGGAGGATGGCTGAGGGAGTGTGTGAGACGCTGAAAGAACGGGCGGCAGGAGCTATCTCGATTCCCCTCCCTTCAGCAGTCCGAGAAGCCACGAACGTGCGGTGATGATCCCAGGCATTTTCGCATGTTCGAGGCTTCTCGAGCTGCTGAGGGGAGGGGAAATGGGCGGCAGGACCTATCTCAGTTCCCCTCCCTTCAGCAGTCCGAGAAGCCACGCCCACCCGGTCACATGACCAGCAAGCCACACCCACAAAATAAGCCACGCCCACAGAGTGGTAGTAAAAAAATTAGGAACCCGCCCCTGCAACAGAGGATGAGAAAGAGGTGCATGTGAAGTTGACCAAGGTTATTCACCATCTTATCAGCTGCACTGCATCTGCTCTGCAGATAAGGATCAGAGCGGAACATGGTGCCCTAGGCCAGTGGTTCTTAAATTGTTTGACCCAATTACTCCTTTGCCCACTCTCAACTAATGTCATTATCTCCTCCCCCATCCCTTTCCTCCAAGGCTCAGTTATTTTACACAAGTGTCTCATCAGCCGCAGTCCCATACTGGATCCTTAACTCACGAAGAAGCAATTACAAATTGCTCCATTACCCCAGGATATGCCCAAATTACTCTTGGGGATAATTACTCCCATCTTAACCACATAAACTAGACAGAGGCTCATACTTACGGTGCTGAGCAAGATTAAAGGAGCCAAGCAAAATAGCAATCAGGCACTTTGGCGCTGATAGCATAGCTCAGCCTCTATTGGGTGAAATCATGAAATTGATTAGAAGGACATTTACTACAGAGGAAAAATGTGCTCCTTACAGCACCTGACAACCTGTGGAGAATTCATTACCGCAGGATACAGGGAAGGCCAATCACCAGGGTGGCTTTAAAAGGGGATTGGATATGTGCGGGGAAGACAGATCTATCAAGAGGCCTCGAGATGGTGAAGCTGGTCGACAGAGGTGGCAAAATTGACAATCTTGATGAAAGAAGAAGACTTTGACCAATTTTATTTCTACTTGGAAATCACTTTGTGTTGTTGTTTTTGTGAGAAACTGAAAGAAAGGAAAAGTCGATTTGGGGATTTGATAATTAGAATTCTATGGGACTATGAAAATAATGTAGACAAATGTTAACCTTAGAGTAAGAGTTTGATATATGTTTTTAAATCTATCTGTTTTTGAATCTGTCTCTATCATCTCTATCTCTATGTTGTTGTTGTTCATTCACTAAGTCATGTTTGACTCTTTACAACCTCATGGACTACAACATGCCATCCCCATTCCAATCCTCCACTGTCTCCTGGAGTTCGGCCAAAGCCGTGCCCACCGCATCAGTGACACCATCTAACCATCTCATCCTCTGCCATCTCCTTCTCCTTTTGCCTTCGATCTTTCCCAACCTCTGGATCTTTTCCAATGAGTCCTTTCTTCTCATTGTACTTGAACTTCACTACCACACTGTGGCCTGTTTGGAATCGGGCCGCGCAAGCGGCTGGCTGGTGCATGTGCACAGCTCAACTTGTGCAAGTGGCAGGCTGGCACGCATACATGCAACTCGACTTGTACAAGCGGGGGGGTCAGTGCACATGTGCACAGCTCAACTTGTGTGAGTGGCAGGCTGGTGCGCTTATGTGCACGTGTGCAGCTCAACTTGTGCAAGCGGAGGACAGGCGTGCATGTGTGTGTGTGCAGCTCGATATGCAAGAGCAGTGGGGCGGCACACATGTGCACATGTGCCAGCCCGCTGCTTGCACAGCTCAGTTCCCCTCCCCCTGCTGGGCCGCCAAGCCATAAAGGTTGGGGACCGCTGGTATAGGAGTTCTAGCCTTTAGACATGAAAACTGGCTTGGTGATCTTGAGTCAGTCACTCTCTCTCGCCCCAACTCACCTCAATAATTGTTGTTATGGGGAAAAGAGGAGGAGGAAAGTGCATTGCACGTATTCACCACCGTATTTGTAAAAATAATAAAGGTGGGCCATAAATTTTTTTAAAGATCTATATCAAAGAAAGTCTGAAGTCATTTTTTCTTTCTTATTTTTTTCTTCTCTCTTCCCCACACTTTCACTCTTTTTCTTTCCTGGGCTTTTTTTTCCTTTTTTTCAAATTTTCTTCTTCTTCTTTTACTTTGTGCTTAGAAAATCAACAAAGTTCTAATTAAAAAAGAGAGAGATCTTGAAACTCAGGGTAACTTCTGGATCGGGTTGGCAGGAGAAAGCCTCCAAACACCGTTACTGGGGAACACTGGCAGGAGGAGAATATGTCCCTGTCTTCTGCTAGTAAGCCTCTTGGATGCATCTCTCTGGTCACTGTGAGAAACAAAATGCTGAGCTAAGAATGTAAGAATAGCACTGCTGATTCAGGCCTTGGCCTATATTCTCTCTTCCAGAAAATGTTGGGCTGTCCTTCCCAACATTTACGTACATGTGGTTTGAAGGTGATGGGAATTGTTATCCAAAACCATCTGGAGGATACCAGATTTTGGAGAGGGGGGTGGGTGGGAGCTGGCATCAAGGTTAAAGTCTGAAACAAAAAAAAATCCAAAAATGCATGGAGGAGTAAAATGTACTTCAAATGGCACACATCTGTTTATAAGTAACCAAAGAGAAGAAAAGAAAAGAAAGCTGAAGTGTGATTGTAAATTCACTTTTCCACATGGCTATCAATTTATTAAAAACCCTGAAACAATTTCATTTCTGTCCTGACACAGAGACAGTGGTGTAAAATCAAAACACTTTAATAGCATATGTGCCATTGGTTTAATAAAGCAGCTTTTTTTCCTCCTGGCTGATGGACCTGCAATTCCCAAAATGGATGCGAGACACTTGATTATAGTTCAACTATGGTAATTAGAAGCCCTATAACAGAACAATTACGCCAAACTCTAAAACCCAAGTTATTATTGAATAAGTGCTTGTCCTAATTAAGTGCCAAATAAACTTTGTGCTGTTTGTCCTGCAACAGACAAATGGCGCTCCCCTCTCTGCAGCCATGGGACGTAGGTTAAGGGGGTTGTGAGCCATTTACTGCCTGATTTAGGGGGGTGCGATAGCTCAGTCGTTAAAGATGCTGAGATTTTCAGCTAGCTGACAGTTTGAGTTCAAGACCCAAGTGCCGCACAATGGTGAGCTTCTGTTCCTTGCCCCAGCTCCTGCCCACTTAGCAGTTGGAAAACATGCACATTTATTATTTATTTATTTATTTTATTTGTCAAAACGTGTACAAGATAACAGGTATGGTATAAACATAAACAAGAAGCAAAGAAGGTATAGGTACATTTGGACAATAGAACAGTAGGACAGGGACGGTAGGCACGATGGTGCACTTATGCACGCCCCTTACAGACCTCTTAGGAATGGGGTGAGGTTGATTGTAGACAGCCTAAGGTTAAAGTTTTGGGGGTTTGGGGAAGAAACCACAGAGTCAGGTAATGCATTCCAGGCATTGATCACTCTGTTGCTGAAGTCGTATTTTTTGCAGTCGAGTTTCGAGCGGTTTACATTGAGTTTGAATCTATTGTGTGCTCGTGTATTGTTGCGGTTGAAGCTGAAGTATTCATTGACAGGTAGGACATTGTGGCAGATGATTTTATGAACTACATTTAGATCAGATTGAAGGCGACGTATCTCTAAGTTGTCTAAGCCCGAAATTTTAGGTCTGGTGGAATAAGGTATTCTGTTGCGAGCAGAGGAGTGGAGGACTCTTCTTGTGAAGTATTTCTGGACTCTCTCAATTGTATTAATGTCTGATATGCAAATAGATTAATAGATACCACTTCAGTGGGAAGATAACAGTGTTCCATGTGCCTTTGGCACACAGCCATGCTGGCTACAGAAATTGTCTTCAGACAACATTGTTTTCCTTGGCCAAGAAATGGAGGTGAGCACCATGCCCTAGCCTAGAATCAGCCATGACTGACAGGGAATTTTTTTGTCTTTTTTATTCCTGATCTATCTGAAAGGTAAGAAAATGGGAAAGAAATCCATGCACATATCTCAGGGACCATCATGTGACTAGCTAGACGCAACAGTGTTGGAAATGATCCAGGTAGTCCCCAAAGGCTGAATGCTATCAGAGTCCAAGATCACTATGTTTGTGTATAAAGAATATCATGGAGGGTGGGGGTGGTAGATATGGAATGAAGAATTGAGGGGTGAAAAAAGCAAATGGGGAACTGGAAGTACTTCATACTGCAAGATTTTATTTTAGTTCCCATGTGAGTTTTTCTTGGTGCACATTCAAAATGATAACATCCAGGATCAATTAATCTCATCAGGGCACTGATGCTGTTATCTAGGTGGGTAATGAAATGTCTGCAAGCAACCATCCAAGCTCAGAGAACACCAGAGACTCCACAAGACCTGTTTTTCAAAAGAACCTACATTTTAAAAACGTAGTTTTCGATTCCACTTCTAAGGAGTTTTGCAGTCCTCACTTTTTCCAGGAATAAAACAGATAGCATATTAAATAGAAAAGATAAGAATGCCAGTTAATACGAATGTCTGACATCATATTACTTCTTTAATCTTTAGAGCAGGTGTGTCAAACTGGCAGCCCGCAGGCCGGATGCGTCACGTGCAGGCCACACCCACCCCAGTTCCGTGAAGGGGAAAAACATCGCGAATCATCACATGACGGCAACGTGACACCGCAAGTTTGACACCCACGCTTTAGAGCATCATCTTTCATTAAAAGGCATATTTGTTGAGCTAGAGTCTCGACCAGGGCTGTCAAACTCACGGCCCGCAGGCTAGATGCGTCACGCACTGGCCACGCCCGATTTAGCAAAGGGGAAAAAGTCCCCGATGCATCACGTGATGCCGCCGTGATGATGCGAGTTTGACACCCCTGGTCTAGACATACCAGATTATTTTGATTTTTCTGGAATGCCCAGACAAAAACACGGAATAGCTGGCCAATCCACTTGTCTTGTAACCCCAAAATCACACTGTCGCATTGGCAACAAACTCATTCCTCATTAAAGAGGAATTGCTAAGCTCCCAATTCACATCAAGCCATGTTAAGTAAGGTGAATTCCCATCCTTTCAACTCCAGCTTACAACAGCTGCTGCTTTTAATAGATTCAAGCTGTTGCTTGCACCGAGAAGGGAAATGTTTGCACCTTTTGGAACGGAGCAAATTTAGCGGCCTTCAGAAGTGCAGCACTTGTTTGAAGGGATCCACATGCCTGTAATACGGTGCAGATGTTTCGAAGTAGTTCCCCCACTGGTGCATTTCCCCCTCTCTTATCCACTTTTATTTCATTCCCCCCCTTCTTTCCACATCCTTGAGATGATTTCTCAAGTACCAAAAAAAAAAAGAAAGAAAGAACCCGTCAAGACTTTACACCAGAGCCCTAGCTAGATTTTATAGGTGACTTGTCTCATCCTCTGCCCATCCCTGTCTCTCCTGCATTGATGCTGTCTCTCCTGCATTGTAGCTGAAGTTATGGAACGAGGTGCCACAACATTTGTTGAACATCACTGGGGGAGAGGGGATAAGAACAAAGGGCTACTCTCTCTCTCTCTCTCTCTCTTTTAAAGGTCTTCCTGTTGTCTCAAGACTCCTTCCTCCCTTTGCTCAATGTCGGAGGGAGAAGCCCAAGGTTACAAAAGGTAATGTTCCTGCAAACAAGAAATATATGGCATTCACTAGCTATCACAGCATGGATGGAAAACTTATGTGAGCCTCTAGATGTGGCTGGATTTCAACTCTCAACAATCTCAGGCAGCACAAACAATAGTGGAGGATGCTACTGTAGTAAGTTAGCACCCACCCCTCTCCTAGGAAATGAGATATCCTAGGAGATATTAAAAGGTAGAAGATATTCTGTGGAACACATCTGGAAACATGCTTTTTAAACAGACAAGACTCCTCTTGGAAAACTCCCACGCCTTGCAAATGGGCTATTAAGGACTGGGCCCAGCTCACACATTCCTCTCACCTGGCTGAAAGTCTTCTGCATAACAAAACCATAATAGGATTTGCCCAAGGCCCTTTCATTTCAGCCAAAGCTGGATTAGACAAAAGCCAAGAGCCACCCCAGCATGCCCCTGGGGGGTCTGAGAGCCAATGGGATACATTTCTATACAGGAAAAGGAAATCTAAGAGGTGGGACCCAACTTAGACTATAAAAACCAGGAACTCAGCATTCCTCTTTCTCTTTTTCTCTTCATCACACCTGGAACCATGTAAGTTACCTTTTCTGTACAGGGGCTCCTGCCATGTGCTCCTGTCCACCATTAAACCTTCCTTCCAAGCAACCTTCATGAATCCAGTGTCTTTTTCCCCACTTGGAACTGAACCTAAAAGGATATTTCCTTATAACACTACAAAAGCTAAATATTTAGATTTAAACCCATTCTAGGCCATTCTAGCTGGAGTTTTGGTATTTTGAGCAGTTCATTTGACATGAATGAACTGCTTAACTGGCAACTACTTGGATTTAATTCCAAGGAGGATACTGGTTGATACTGTGGGTTTATATAGTTTTGGGGTTTTATGTTAATCTGGAGCTAGTTTTGCTTTGTATAGGTGGCACATCGTCAGCTAAGGGACCTATTTCATCCAAGGTCTACAACTATTCCAAATCTCCATCCTTATTCTCTCATTCTGTAGCCAGGCTCATGAACATATCTAAGTAGGTGGCTATCATCTCACCTAATTAATTTAATGACAGCGCTTTCCATGCATGATGGGAAATGTTGCATGGAGGTTGCACTTATTTTATGTATGTATGTATGTATGTATGTATGTATGTATGTGTGTGTGTATGTATGTATTTATTTTATTTATTTATTTATTTATTTATTTATTTATTTATTTATTTATTTATTTATTTATTTATTATTTATTTTGTCAAACATGTACAGGATAGTAGTTGTTCGTATAAACATAAGTAAAAAAGTACCGATAAAAGAGGACAATAGAACAGTAGGACAGGGACGGTAGGCACAGTGGTGCACTTACGCACGCCCCTTACAGACCTCTTAGAAATGGGGAGAGGTCGACTGTAGACAGTCTAAGGTTAAAGTTTTTGGGGTTTGGGGAAGAAACCACAGAGTCAGGTAGTGAGTTCCAGGCATTAACCACTCTGTTGCTAAAGTCTTATTTTCTACAGTCAAGTTTGGAGCGGTTTACATTGAGTTTGAATCTATTACGTGCTCATGGGCTGAATTTCATTGTTTGCCTGTCACACAACATGGCACATTCCCTGCCCCCCACCCCAAAAAACCATGGCAACCTTAATAATAATAATAATTTCATTATTAGGCGCCTAATGGAACCCGACGGATTCCAGAGGGAACTTGGGGAAATACCTGAATCCCTGGTACACAGTTCATCCGAGTCTCTGGTCGCCGCCTGGAATCAGGCGGCAGCGGGGGCTCTGGATCAGATTGCGCCTTTGCGACCTCTCCGTGGAAGTGGATCCAGGAGGGCTCCTTGGTTTACCGAGGAACTCCGGGAGATGAAGCGCCACAAGAGACGCCTAGAGCGACGATGGAGATCTAGTAAAGCGGAGTCTGACCAGACACTTTTAAGAACTTTCATTAAGTCTTACTTAGTGGCGATAAGGGCGGCAAAATGTTCACATTTTTCCACTCTTATTGCATCCGCTGACTCCCGCCCAGCCGCCCTGTTTAGGGTGACCCGCACCCTTCTTGCTAAGGAGGAAGGCGGAGACCTGGACTCCGATTGGGCAGTACAGGCCGAGATGACTGGGGCAGGTCTTAGTCCAGTTATATGGGATAGGTTTGAAC
Organism: Diadophis punctatus similis; assembly: GCA_023053685.1. Lineage (NCBI taxonomy): Eukaryota > Metazoa > Chordata > Lepidosauria > Squamata > Dipsadidae > Diadophis > Diadophis punctatus. The sequence goes on from JALIGW010000180.1 coordinate 204,195, forward strand.
CGGTAACTCCCGAGGATGTGCACAAGGCCATTGGAGCTATGAGCTCCGCCACCTGTTTATTGGACCCGTGCCCTTCCTGGTTGGTTTCAGCCACCAGGGAGGTTTCACGCGGTTGGCTCCAGGCATTGGTCAACGCTTCTTTGAGAGAGGGGTTTGTCCCGCAGCCTTTAAAAACTGCAGTGGTGAGACCCCTCCTCAAGAAGCCTTCCCTGGACCCGGCGGATTTAAAGAACTTCCATCCAGTCTCCAACCTTCCCTTCGCGGGGAAGGTTGTTGAGAAAGTGGTGGCGCTCCAGCTCCTACGACTGTTGGATGATACTGATTTTCTGGATCCCTTTCAATCTGGTTTCAGGCGCGGCTACAGTACGGAAACGGCTTTGGTCACCCTGATGGATGATCTCTGGCGAGCCCGGGATAGGGGTCATTCCTCTATCCTGGTGCTACTTGACCTCTCAGCGGCCTTCGATACCATTGACCATGATATCCTTCTGCGTCGTCTCGGAGAGGTGGGGGTGGGCGGCACTGTTTTGCAGTGGTTCTCCTCCTTCCTCTCTGACAGGACGCAGTCGGTGTTGACAGGGGGGCAGAGGTTGAGCCCTAGGCCCCTACTGTGTGGGGTGCCGCAGGGCTCGGTCCTCTCGCCCATCCTGTTTAACATCTACATGAAGCCACTGGGTGAGATCATCCGACAACATGGGGTGAGGTATCAGCAATATGCTGACGATACCCAGTTGTACATCTCCACCCCGTCTCAATTTGGGGAAGCCGTAGATGTAATGGGCTGCTGCCTGGCCGATGTTAGGGTCTGGATGGGGAAGAACCGGCTAAAACTTAACCCTGACAAGACTGAGTGGCTGTGGATATTGCCCCCTAAGGACTTGACCAATTGTCCCTCCTTGGTTCTTGGGGGGGAGAAATTAGCTCCCTTAGAACGGGTCCGCAATTTGGGTGTCCTCCTAGACCCACAGCTAAAATTGGAACAACATCTTTCAGCTGTGGCTAGGGGGACCTTTGCACAGGTACGCCTGGTGCACCAATTGCGACCCTACTTGGAGAAGGAGGCACTTCTCACAGTCACTCATGCCCTTATCACCTCACGGCTGGATTACTGCAATGCGCTCTACATGGGGCTACCCTTGAAGAGTGTCCGGCGACTGCAATTGGTGCAAAATGCAGCTGCGCGAGCTGTGGTGGGTGTACCCAGATGCACCCACGTAACACCGATCCTCCGCCAGCTGCATTGGCTGCCCATTAGTCTCCGGATCCAATTTAAGGTGTTGGTCGTTACCTTTAAAGCCCTACATGGCTCAGGGCCAGGTTACCTTCGGGACCGCATCCTGCCGCATACCTCCCTACGACCGGTTAGGGCCCACAGAGTCGGCCTCCTCCAGGTCCCGTCGATCAAACAATGTCGGCTGGTGGGGCCGAGGGGGAGGGCCTTCTCTGTGGGAGCTCCCTCCCTGTGGAACCAGCTTCCCCCGGAGATCAGGACCATTCCCACCTTACTGGCATTCCAGAAAGCAATAAAAACTTGGCTCTTCCGGCAGGCGGGGTGAAAGTGGGACCAATTAGATGAAATAAGGGTCTCCTCCCATGATGGTAATGAGATGCTCTTTTTAACTTTTGTATTTGTTGTATTTTTTAATTATTGTATTGATATTGTTTATATTTTAATTATTGCTTTTTACTTGTAATGGAATCTAACATGCTGTGAGCTGCCCAGAGTCCCCAGGGAGTGGGCGGCATAGAAATCCATTAAATTAAATTAAATTAAATTAAATTAAATTAATTTTTATTTTACAGTCACAGACCAAAATACAAATGCAAAAAAAAGAGAGAGAGAGAGAGAGAGAGAGAGAAAAATACAATCACAAAACAATTAACACCAGAAGCCTTGGCTAAAGGGAATTACAACGTTCTCCTCTAATCGTTACAGCTCTTAAAATTTTTTTTGAAACCTGAGAAGTAATATAGAAGGAATCATCCCCTAGACAATATAATGCCAAATTACTAGCATTAGAACCAGAGGGATCAATTCCAAGAAGAGACAATAATTTAATTCTGGCTGTGTTATACATAGGGCAGTATGACAAGACATGCTCCACAGTTTCGACCTCAGCCCTATCACAGGGGCATAGTCGCTCGCTAATTGGGATCCTCTTGAATCGCCCGTCGAGTAGTGCTGAGGGCAAAACATTAAAACGGGTTAGGGAAAAGACTCTTCTATACTTGGAGATGGTTAAAGTATAGAAATATGAAGCCATCCTCAATCCATAATTATTAGAATGGCTGAAAATCAAAGGGGAGCAGGTTTTGTTGGCTCTGGATCTTAAATATTGCAAATCTATGTCCACAAGCCATTGGACTACCCTAAACTGGACGTCCTTGAGACCATAATCTCCCAGAGCATCACCCGTAAAACCTAGTAAGTGGAGTTTCTTCATCAGCTCCCTCTCCCAACAGGAAATATGAGAGTCAGCAAACACCAGGGAAAAGTAGCTACCAGGGACTGCCAAAAAGAGTACCCGAAACCACCATTTAAAGGTGTTAATCCATGCCATGCATTCGACTGAACGAATGCCCAGTTCCAGGTACATCGAAGCAAATCCAACACAAGGAGGAAGACCCAGGAGTTTCCTTAGAAAAACAGCCTGGGTTCTTTCAATACAATCCTTGAAGCCTCATATCCATATGGGAATTCCATAAAGAGTTTGGGCCAAGGTTTTGGCTTTAAATATACGCAGAGCAGAAGGAATAAACTGCCCCCTTGGGTAAAAAAGAATCTTATAATCTGCTGGTGGCTACAGGAGGCCGAATTCAGCACCTGGGTTTGATGTTTAGTCCAAGCACCAGTGTTCTGGAATTGAATACCTAAATACTTAAAATGGAAAACCTGTTTAACAACATTACCATTGATAGCCCAATTGTATAATTTCCGGGCTCTAGAGAACACCAATACTTTGGATTTGTCATAATTAATAGACAAATGGTTCTCAGCACAGTAGGACCCAAATGCAGAAAGTAATTTTTTTAAACCAAGCCTTGATTGTGATAGAAGGACCGCATCGTCAGCATAAAGAAGAAGTGGGATCTTCGTATTTGACAACTTTGGGGGCCATGGCAACCTTATTTCCTAAACACATCAGAATGTCACTGCACTCACACATGATCATTCCTAACCCCCAGTCCCACCCCGCAGAGTATTAGTGGCAGTGTATCAGGGCTCCACAACTAGTTGAAACACAAATGCTGAGCATTTTACAAAGGAAAATGGTCAGAATTACTTCATAATTATCTGAGAAACTAAAGGAGTAGGGGAAATTCATGTGAACACAGCCAATTTACTATCATTAGAGCTTTGCCTTTTGATCAGGAATTTTGAGAATTTTTTAAAAAGCAGTTTCATGCCCAGAAACTGTTTGAAAAGTTTGTAACATGTCAATTTCTTACTGATCTTCAAGAGGCAGTGATGAAACATTTGTCTTATTTTTTTCCATTGTGGTCATTAATATTTGTATTATTTTCTTCATTCAAATTGACTTTTTGAGCAATGACATTTTTGAATTCAGGTAGTCCACATCTTATGACCACAACTGAGCCCAAAATTTATGTTGTTCAGTGAGGAATTTGTTAAGTGAGTTTTGCCCCATTTTACAACTTTTCTTGCCACAATTGGTAAGTGAACCGCTGCCATTGTTAAATTAGTAATATAGTTGTTAAGTGAATCTGGTTTCCCCATTGACTTTGCTGGTCAGAAGGTCACAAAAAGGGATCATATGATTCTGGGACACTGCAACCATCATAAATGTGAGTCAATCGTCAAGCATCTGAATGTTAATCACATGACCATGGGGATGCTGGAATGGTCATAAGTGTGAAAAATGGTCATAACTCACTTTCTCAGTGCCATTGTAACTTTGAATGGTCACTAAATGAACTGCTGTAAGTTGAGGATTCCCTATAGTTTGTAAGTCTACTTTTTTCTGAAAAAATAGTTCACCCTATTTTTTTTCTGGGAAAAATAGTGTTGGGGAATAAGAAAGCTTTTGTGACATGCCTGTGCAAAAATATTCACATTTTAAAAAATCTGTTTGGTCTACTTTCTCTATGATACCTTAGTACTTTTATTATCTTTATTTTTTGCCAGCTACTTGCTTTCTTGCTTGACTGGGATTATCCATGTGGCTAATCAGGCATCATGGATTAAAAAGTACAAGTCATAATATTACACAGGTAATCAGGTTTCACTTTGGAATTATGTCAGGGAGAGGAAGCAATATCAACTGAGAATGAGGGTAATTACTGAAATAATTACATTTATGGTCCCAACCACTCAGGGAACGTCACTATGCTGTACTCTAGCTGTAAAATTACATGGGTGATAGCAAATGAAGCTACTGTAACTCAGATCATGGATTTCCATAGGTAGACAAGGATGGGGCAAGCGTGCATCGCACTGCAAACTTCTTGACTTACTTAGGGCAACCAACAGTAGGATTATGAATACAAAAGGTATGGGTTGTGTCATTATATGGTAATACACATTTCAACAATGGTCTTTTAGCTCGTTTTGTCATTGTGGTTTGTGACAGATACCTATGACTCAGATAAAAATCAAGAAGGCAAACTCTTTGATGAAATATAAGTCCTTTTTTTTTAACTTTCTCTTTCAATGTTTTAAAGCAGCATAGACCAAAGTGAAAACTTTGGTGAAATGATTAGAAAATGTTTTGCTGTGTCCTGACTAGGGTTAGGGATAGAGAGCCACGCTGGTCTGCGGTGGCATAAAATCAGGAGAAGCCTCCTGGCTAAAGCATGTTATTAAAAGTCATTGGCTTAAAAAACAATGTGCTATCTTCTGATGCTATGCTTTAAGTCAGGGCTGTCAAACGCGTGGCCCGCAGGCCAGATGCATCACGCGCTGGCCACACCCAGTGACTGAACTTACCGGTACCTCAATGTCATGGGAAATGAGAAAGCAGAACACACATTCCTTCCCTTGGAGGCTGCCCTTGGATTGTGCCAGAATTAAGTCTGGGGGAAACTGCTTTAAGGCCAGTGCAGCTAAGGACCATTTAAAATGTCAGAGTTATGGGTGGGGACAATTGGAAGGTAAATTCATAGGAAGACATTTTTAAAAAATGAAGTTGCCAGGACATGTTTGTGGCACAATTAGGCCTGTGTGAAGAAAGGCCCTTCATTTCTCCAGCAGTGGCATGTACAAACATGTTTCCTCTGGCAGGCAAAATGTTTCCTGACTGGCAGCCGCAAGCAGTTATCCTGTATCCCCAGGAGTTTGACTAATCCCGTTTTTGATGGCCTGCACTTCAAAGGGTGGAGGCCTGTCCTATAATTTAATGTGTTGGGTGGAGAAAATTTTTTTGGTTTGTCTTGAATCTCCCCAGCTTCATTTGATTCCTCCAGAAAGAGACTGTCATATTGCGAGAAGAAGAATGCATTGTTTTATTCTGTTCCCCTTTACTCATCTTTAAAAAAATAATAATAATTAAATATTCCCGAGGGTACAGCTTTCTCTTGTGGAGGAGTTTCTTCCTGTCCCTTGATCATTTTAATTCAAACCTGCTGGGGTTGGAGACCCACTGTTGGAAATGGAGTTGCTCTGTCATGATAAAAAGCTTGCTGTAGCTTCAGGAGGAACTTGTTTTAAGAATCTGCCACTCTCCTGCCATGACACTTTTAATTTGTGGGGTTTCAGGATCCAATGGACTTCTACAAAGGTGGGTTCCTCCTGGTTCGGACCAGTTCTATAGAACCGGTAGTAACTTGGTGGCCTGGGTCTCTAGACCTGCCACGCCCCCAAGCTGGTTCTCTCGGCAGCGCTGTGGGTGCCGCCATCTTGTTTTTTGCTTTTGCGCATGCACAGAAGTACTTTTAAAGTACTGCGCATGTGCACGCACCCGCAAAGCGTGCGTACGGCATGCAACGTGTGCCCGCCCACGTGGCGCGTCCCTGAGCGAACCAGCAGTAAAGGAATCTAGAACCCACCTCTGGATTTCTAGCATGCTTATTCTTTTGTTGTGTGCTTTTATGGCCTTGTATAGATTTTATTACTAGCGGCTCTGTGAGTGAGATGGGTGTTTTCCAAATGTGATATATTAACCTATCAATCAATAAAATTATTTATATCTTATTTGGGTAGCCTATTTTAATTTTGGGACTTCAGGAATAGTACATATTAAGTTTTAATAAATCACATTATATCTCAAGTGTTGAATTTTTCTAAAAGTTGTGAAAAAGAAAGGCATATATAACGGGAAATGCTGCTACGGCAATATTGGTTTTATTTTGCCCTTTAAAAATTAACATAACTTTTGGTAAGATAATATAACTACAGCTATTTACTGCCAGCTTTGCAAGAATTTCTGCTGTTTATAGTATTATCATGTAAAATGTATAAAAACCACATGAAATGATTTTAAAAATATCAGTCTCCCTTTCCTGGGTATTTCAGGGACATTTGTACAAATTAAAGTTTCTGCTCAGGAGTTCTGTTTTAACTGCTTTTCTAATCACCACCAGATAGGCTGCTATCCAATCTCTGAGTGTAAATTATTACAAAGGAATAGAATGAAGACTAACAAACAGTGTCTCCCAATCTTCCCTTCCCAGACTTCATCAAGATCCCAATTCATTCTGAGATATAATGATATTTTGTTAAAGACAGATAAGCTGATATCCGCAACAGAACTAGAAATTCAGGGTATAAAAATGGGTTGGTATTTGAGGATGCAAGATTTGAAAAGGATAGTAAAGTAGAAGGAATTAATTTGGAAAAAACAGAACTACATGAAATATTAACAGGAACAGATGAAAAACTGATAAAGAAAATATATAACTATTTGCTTTAAATTGAATTAGAATTTGAACAAGTGAAAGAAGCGATGATAAAATGGATGAGATTTATAGGACATACAATAGATAGGGACAGTGGTGGGTTCCTACCAGTGCAGTCCACTCTATAGCACCGGTAGCGGCCCGCTGGTGACGTCACAGTATCGGTGTCGTTGGTTGCCGGTGTCTGGGCGCCGCCATATATATATATTTTTAAATTAAAAATTTTTTAAAAAAATTTCTTCTGCGCATGCCCAGAAACCTGACAATTAAGTCTTTCCCCGTCCCTTCGCTTGAAAATAATAAGAAGCTCCCATTTGACACTTTTCCTTCGCTTTTGCCTAAAGCTTCCCAAAGTGGGCGTTTTCCGAAAGCTTAACCTTTTATACTGTTAATTTTATACAGTTTTATACTGTTATTCTTTAAACGAAAACATTGAGGACTGTTAAAAGATACTGTTTCATCAATCCATGACTGAAACCAAAAATGCTGTATGAGACTTGCTTGTCTTTTAACTATAGCATTTTCTGCCATGGTGTAACACACACTTTGTATGCAAAGCTTTTCATGTAAGGTATAAAATAGCAAAAATAGTAGTAACAACTCTCTGAAATAACTAATATATGACCGGCAAGCCTTGCCCACCCGGTCACATGGCCAGCAAGCCACACCCACAAAATAAGCCACGCCCACAGAGTGGTAGTAAAAAAATTAGGAACCCGCCCCTGGATAGGGATATGTGGCAGCAACTATGGGAAAGGAATTATAAAATGACAATGGCAACAGCATTCAAAGAAAATATGTATAAGATGTTTTATAAATGGCATATGTCTCCAGAGAGATTAGCAAAAATGTTTAAGGATAAATCGATGAAGTGTTGGAAATGTAATCATATACCTGGTTTCTTTTATCATAGGTGGTGGACTTGCACGAAAGCTAAAAAATATTGGACAGAAGTCCGAATATGGATTGAAAAGATTTTAAAGCAAAGCATTGATCTAAAACCTGAAATATTTTTATTAGGCATATTGCCAGAAAAAATTAATAAAGAAGAAATAAGATCCCAATTCATGACAAGTGAATTGCATGAATGGATTCTACTTGACGGAGCTGATCTTGAAAACATCTGGGCTCCAAGCCATGAAGCATTTTGAATTTTGTGCTCAGGAGCCTCTTGAAAGCTAACACACAGCCCACAACATGGCAGCAGCTATCAACCACCAATAGGTAGGTTAGATTATATTAATTGTATCATCTCAATAGTCTTCAGAGGAAGCACCATAAAGAAGAGGCCGATTTTAGAGGACAAGGCCATGAATAATTAAAAGCATATTATATGAGAGTGTGCTGATTTGGACTGGGGACACCCAGATTCACATGCCAGCAAAATCAGTTGTTTTTTTGACATTTGGGAGACATTTTTACCTAAATCTTCCCTTCCCCTTCCCCTTCCCCTTCCCCTTCCCTCCCCCCTTCCTTCCTTCCTTCCTTCCTTCCTTCCTTCCTTCCTTCCTTCCTTCTCCTTCCCTTCCCTTCCCTTTCCTTTCCTCTTCACGTTTTTTTGGGATAGCACACTTGTTCTTGTAGGAACCCAAAGCAGTTTACACCACCCCACACACACACAAAGGGTAGAAGGAGTGGATAAGGAAAAAGAATAACCTTCACTGTAACTAACAGCAGTAAAATCAAAGTCTTATAAGTGGATCAAAATAAAAACTTCTCTAAAGTCTAAAATGTTCTCAAAGGTTGAAACCCTGACAGTGAGCCATATGATGGACAGAAGGAATTGGATTGTATCCTTCCATAACGACTTATTCCCCTTGGTATAGCAAAAGTTTAGTCAGTCGGTGTTGCTGTGGTTTTCTCAGAACTCCATCAATAATATTTTAGTTGTTTCAAGTGAAGTAGTTATTATACTCAACTGAATAATAGTATGTGAACAGTAACAGGGAGCGGAACTATTATTTGCTGTACACAAACATGCACTAAACAAAGATAGATAATTTATACTAAGGAGAAATTTCCTGACAGTTAGAATAACAGTGGAACAGCTTGCCTCCAGAAGTTGTGAATGCTCCAACACTGGAAGTTTTTTAGAAGATGTTGGATAACCATTTGTCTGAAGTGGTGTAGGGTTTCCTGCCTGGGAAGGGGGTTGGACTAGAAGACCTCCAAGGTTCCTTCCAACTCTGTTATCCTATCCTATCCTATCCTATCCTATCCTATCCTATCCTATCCTATCCTATCCTATCCTATCCTATCCTATCCTATTCCTTCCCAAAATGATGTTGCAAATCCCAGCAGCGGTCGTTCCAATGCCGAGGAGGGAAAAATCCTACACAGAGAAATAGCAATAGCACTTAGACTTATATACCACCCCATAGCACTTTATAGCACTCTCTGGATGGTTTACAATGTCAGCATTATTTGCATATTGCCTCCAACAATCGGGGTCCTCATTTTACCGACCTCAGAATGATGGAAGTCTGAGTCACCCTTGAGCTGTTCAGGATTAAAGCCCAGGTTTGGGTAGAGTGTGCCTGCAATACTGCATTCTAACCATTACGCCACCAGGGCTCCTGATGAAATGGCATATTGGTAGCGCCACTTAGTTTCACATTAACCCACCTGAAAATTATTTAGACCTATGTGAATCATGACCAATCCAATTTAAACCATCCCTTAAATTATTTATTTATCAAATTTATCATTTTTATAACTTATATGTTCAGACTGCTGAGTTGTTCCAGTTGGAATCACCGATCTGAAAATCAACTTTATTCAAAAATGAATTAGAGTTTAAGGAATTCCATATGTACATGTCAGCATTCCCGAAAGCTGGAATCTAACCTCAGCAAGAATGAGTAACGCTGGTTTTATAACTATAACAGAGATTTAGTTCAAAGAAATGCAGCATATTATAGACAAAGCCTCGCACCTAGCTGACTAATTCCTACAAAGAAGAAGGGTCCAGAAACAAGGTAGAAAAGAGGCAGAAGTCAGTGTTCCAAATTAGAAAGTCTTAGACAAAGAACAGGTTATGTGATAGATGAAAAGCGTAAATCCTTAAATCTCTTGTCTGTTCCCTACTGCCGCCTTGTGGTCCATAAGTCATGAGGTGCTGAAGAGTCAGTGCTATTAAATTTGGACCTCCAGCAATAAAATTGTCTGAAACAGCCTTATTTAATTTGGAAAAATATATTAAAAAAATGAAAGTCTGAAAGCATCCCATTTGGTCTAAATCTCATTGATTTGGAAGCTTCCAGTTAAATGATTGAATACCGAACACTCGTTTCAGTTCAGAAAGCTGAGTGAATCTGGTGACTCAAATGAATTGCCTTCACATCAATCACAAGTTACTTTTTGCCAGCCCAGGATGAATCCTATGAGCAGAAGATTTGGATTTTTGGATTTTGTGAAACAGAGTGCATGCCCGTCACTCTCCTTGAAAAAGGATTTTCTGACTAGAAGCTTTAGGGGTGCACCAAAACACTGCATTTGGAGAAGACTAGAAAGGGATGTGTAGAAACTCTCAGTGAAGATAGTCATGGTCCATTTGTTCCAATAACCTCACCCCATGTTTCATAATGTGTGGATCAGCTCCATGTCAACTCTGAAGTTGGCCTGAGCGAGGCCATTTTCTAACTTTAGCGTTGCTACACTGGAGCTGAAGGTTAGGGAGGGGGGGAGTAGAGATAGAGGGGGTTTGTAGCCAAAACAAAATACTTTATCTTGGAAACCAAGGACATTCCCACAGGTGGTCAGAGAGAGGTGGAGTGATGTTACAGGCAACCAGATGACATGATGATTGAACCATGTGACTGACTGTTTGGGGATGGGGAAAAACGTTTACTTTTAACTTGGTGAAAACTGTGGGAATATTCAGAGTCGGTTTTCACCAGTCTGTGCCAATATGATATTTCCAATCAGTTCCTTGAGGAATCTGTCTGCCTCGGAATTCTATTCATCATAGGAATATTACTTGGAACCTTGACACTCCACATGCTGCACCATGAGGCAGTTGACACACAAGACCCTCTAGCACAGGGGTGTCAAACATCGTCACGACACTGTCACGTGATGTATTGCAACTTTTTCCCCCTTTGCCAAACTGGGCATGGGCATAGTCAGTGCGTGACACATCCGGTCCGTGGGCCGCAAGTTTGACACCCTTGCTCTAGCATGCTCTTCTGTACTTTCAGAACATCCATAGAGCGGAACTCTATTATTCACATAATTTTGATGAATTACACATCTGCTCTGAAACCATAGAGGGATTTGCTGTAATTGTTTAATTGTATGCCTTGTTCTATGAAGCCACAGAAATGCCGCAATAAAAATGAACTGAACAGCTCCAGAAGTGGTGGAAAGAAACCCTCTCCAACTCCAGTCTTTTTTTGCATTGCTCAAGAGCTGATCTAGAACTGTACTTCCTACTTCTGGAGGGAGAGTGTCACGATGTGAACATTGCCAGTTGAGCACCTCTGCCATATTTCTAGGTTTACTGTATTTTTTCTAATCAGCAGACATGTGACATGTATTACTGCGCATGTGTGCATTCCAGAAGTCTCCTCCTTCCTTTCTTCTCCTGTGAGCCTCGCCCGAGGCAGACGTGATTTCTTAGCTGAGACAATGTAGCTTAATAAGGTTTGTATTTTTTTTGTTACTTTTGTACTGAAATAAATATTTTGTTAATTAGAATTGAATCTCGGTTTTATTTTCTAAGTAAGGATGACTTCAAGGAAGCAAGATCCTATATCGCCTCGATAGGAATAATTCTTATTCCGTCAGAGAGACTAAAGAAAACTGACTTGCGGTGTATGGTACAATTCCAATCCTGTCTGGGAAAACTGAAGGTGCATTCCAAAGTCAATGACTCAGAGAACATCCTCATCTCTTCATTTTACCAGGATTCATATTCTCTGGATTCTTCTCTCAGAGGTGCTGCTCCTCTGGTTCTTTCTTGCCCTCTTGACATATCTTCTGAAAAATAAAAGAATCAAAACCATCTTCCTGTCCCCTGGACCAAAGTGCACCAAACATCATAAAATTCTTTCAGCCTTTGAAAAAGGTGGTTTCTACAGTCTTTTTTTTTGCTTGCATCCTTTTTTTTTAATTTAACAGATTTAACAGATTAACAGAGTTGGAAGGGACCTTGCAGGTCATCTAGTCCAATCCCCTGCCCAAGCAGGAGACCATACATCTGCCTCTACCTAGGATCAAACTCACAATCTCCTGATTATGAGGCAAGAGCTCTACCTCTAGGCCACAGAGGTAGAGCCACCAGGAGAACACTAAAGAAACCAGTGCCAGCTATTTTCTCCCAACAGAGCCTTTTCTTGAAATCTAGTCTTCAGAACGTCTTGATTCATCCAGTCCTTTTGGATTTCTCCCAATTTGCTACTTACACAACGTGTTAAGGTAGAGCCACGTGACTACACCCATAAAATAGAACGACCATCAGAGCAATTATGCATTTTGTGGTTGCGCCAGTCTTTGAATTGCATTTGCAAAACCAAGGCTGGATTTGTAGCTCTATTTACTTGGGAATGAGTTGTAGTCAAGATATCAGATCCAACTTTTAAGGATAGATATATAAGATTATATTGGATTTCTGGAGAAAACATGAACTAAAGATACACAAAGTAAGTAAAATCACTTATGGAAGGAAGGAAGGAAGGGAGGGAGGGAGGGAGGGAGGGAAGAAGGAAGGAAGGAAGGGAGGGAGGGAAGGAAGGAAGGAAGGAAGGAAGGAAGGAAGGAAGGAAGGAAGGAAGGAAGGAAGGAAGGAAAGGAAGGAGGAAGTCTATCTCCAAAATTATCAGGAAAAAGTCCTGGGGGGAAAAAAACCAGGAAAAAAAATCTTGTTTGAAACCCTTCAGTAATCTTCCAAGCTGACAGTCTGGCTACTGAATTTCAATGATACACCAAGCCATTGTGTTTTAGCAGGATTTTGGCACAGAGATGCAAGGGCTATACTACAAGGCTTTTGATGACTCATGTGAGTCAGGAGAGGAGCTTAGGATCAAGCAAAAGGAGGAGGGGAAGAAGGCGTTTTGGCCCAGTTTAAGTCAAATGGTTTCCAAGGTAGAATTGCTCTTCCTTTTACATTAAAAATATTAAAGGTATATCTTTCTTAAGGATTCTTTTTAATTTTTTTATTGTGCTAAATTAATTATCTGAAAATGCATTGTAATGGTATGTAAATTGACCGCAGTAGACAGGAGGAAGAGCCACCTACTAGGCAATGGTCAGATAAGAGGTAGCTAGATGTTATCACATATGGAAATGAGCATGCAAGACAGGAAGGAGAGCTGTAAGCTGTACAACTGGCATGTTAAAGAAGTCTCAGCCCACAGAAGGAATGGGCTGTGGCAAATGTCTCAAAAGAGACCCTCCCTAGTTTCTTTGACTGCAAAGGCGAGGAGGAGATGTACTTTCTGACTTGCAAGATTCTATTAATGCAGAATTATGCACAATAAATATAAAGCTAATACTTCTGGTGTGCTTCTTGTCTGGACCATTTTACAGGGCTGACAAATATAGAGTAACATTAAAAAAAATCAATGGAACTACAAAATAGATAAGTATAGCGATTAAAAAAGGAAAACAGTGGGGCTGGGATACAAATTATATATTGCTGTTGGTTCGCTTCCTCCAGTGCCGCGTGGGTGCGCCACATGGGTGCACATGTGCTTTGTGTGTGCGCGCATGCGCAGTACCAATTTTTTAAAAAAAAATCAAAAAAAAGCTGAAAACAAGATGGCGACGCATGCGCAGTGCCAGAAACTTGGCTTCTGCGCATGCGCAGAAGGAAAAAAAACTGAATATAAATTTTTTTTAAAAAATCAAAAAAAAAGATGGCAGTGTCCACGGATCGGCACCGATTGAACCGGTTCCGTGACATCATCGTGACATCACCAGTGGGTTGCTACTGGTTCTGGCGAACTGGTCCAAACCAGGAGGAAACCCACCTCTGGTTTTAACCACCCGCTATTCAACATTCTCTGATGTGTCCAGGATACATTAAGCCATTTTTGTAGTTGTGTTAACCTTTTTTTAAAGCTATGAAACTAATTGTTTACTGTAATGTTCCATTGGTTACCAAGAGAGGATATGCGTGTTCTTTATTTCAGAGGTCGTGTAAATAACTAACATTAATTTCATTCTAATAAAATAAGGTTTTCTAGCTTAAGAATAACTCCTCCAGTTTTTTTAACACTGAGGAACTTCAGAAACAGGGATTGCACCTGGACCAAATAAATCAGAGAACTTATACTGCCAACAAGCCTCTGAGTTAAATCGTATCGTATTTGTTCTGCTTTTAATTATTTTATTTTAAGACCCACACCTTTTTATTGTTATTAAACATAGGAACTTCCAAAACCATCCAATCCTCTCTGGATCTTTGAAAGGGCCTGTGGATTGCCCCAACCTCTATATTTCCTTGTATGCAAGTCCCACCTTTCCACTCTCCAAATACTGAGCTTAATTCCAAAGGCTGTTATATTTCATTTATTTGGGAGTAAAACTTTCCCATTATTAATTTTGCTGTAAATCAAGCCAAATGGAACTCTTGACTTGTTCTAAACATATGAACTCCTGAAGACCTATAGAATACACACAGGGTTGGCCAAAATTCATGGTTTACCACCCATCTCCTTTTATCAAAGGATGCCAGAAGGAAGCCTGGAGATGTGATGATATCAAAACATTCAATGTGGCTGAATTTTGTGATAGTGGCTGAATGCAGTTGAACGTGTGATTTTGAAAAATGGTTGATTAGTCATAAAGGAGAACATCTCACATCTCTGTGAGGAAAAGAAGTGGAAATGGTCGTTCAGGCTGCATCCACAATCTCATCTTGAATAGATAGGGCTGGGAAGGTGATCTGTTACTGAACAATGATCTTTGTCTTCCACTCACAAATGGTTTCCCAGTGGATAGTGTGGCTGATTGCAGCAGGTAGCAATTATGCAGTCAGGCTGACAGAGCCCTAGATCCGTCTATGCCAGGCTGTTTGATCCTGTCAAACTGGCGGCCCACGGGACGGAAACGGCCTGCGCAGGCCATGCCCGCCCGGGCTCTGCAAAGGCAAAAAACATCCGGATACGGCCCGATACGGCTCGCGATGCGATCGGGTTTGACACCTCTGTTCTATGCCATGCCAAACACAGTATAGAATTGTTGCCATGCTTGGGTCGTTTTTAGATTTTAGTAACTTCATACTTGCTCACCGACCCAAGTAAGGATGCAACCAGAAGTGATAAAAGTTTCAGGATGAGACTCTAGAGTAGGGCTGTGAAACTCCCGGGCACTGGCCACGCCCACACTCGGTTTAGCGAAGAGGGGGGAGAAAAGTCCCGATACATCACGTGATGCCACTGTGGCGATGTAAGTTTGACACCCCTGCTCTAGAGTGACATTACTATCCTTAACTCCATCAGGAAACTGATTCCGGAAAAAGGGATGAAAATTAGCAGAAGTTCTTCTAGGGAAGTTGCAAACTGTAGCGCTGTAACAATTCTATTTATTTATTTATTAAATTTATTAAATTTATTTATTAAATTGATATGCTGCCCATCTCACTCTGCAAAGCGACTCAGGGCGGTTTACAGTAAAACATCACTTGATGTTAAAATATCATCAATGGTAGATACAAAATTAAAAGCTACAGGCAAGGACAGTATGGTGGTAGCATCTTCCCTATTAGACCATCAGCCACCTCCAACCTAGAGTGCCCCCAATTACTAATGAAGTGATTTAGAAAGTATAGATCTCTGCTTTCTGGGCATCCCACCACCAGGTCCAGCCCAAAAGACAGAGGCAGTTTTTTTTTTGTTTTTTTTGCATACACTGTCTGGCCTCGCTCAGCCTCACTCAGATCTAACACGTTGTACTTCTGAGCCTTCCTCTACTTACACCTAATCAGACACAAATTGAGAAGATATTTTTCTGTCACCATGATATCTTCATCTTATCCGAAACCCCCATTTGGGGCATTTTAAAGTCCTTAGCTGGTTCAGTGTCAAAGTGGTTTCCCCCGCCCCCTCCACTTTGCCATTTTATGGGAAAACTCTGCTTGCTTTGTTTTTGTTCTAACTGCTTTTGAATTTAGCTTTAGCGTTCTTTCTCCTTCCACACACACACACACACACACACACACACACACACACACCTCAGTCCTTCAATCTGGGGTGCAAATGCTAGGACTGTGAGGGGCGGCAGGAAAAGCAGAAAGAGGCAGTCTTTTAGTTGTTTTCTGATACTTTATCTGATCTGTAGGCTGGGGGGGGGTGGGGCCGCTGCCCAATGAATCAGGACAACTTTCCCCATTTTATCAAGCAGCCCTCATTCACCCCACAGACAGCTCCTCTTGTTATTAGGTTTAAACTGATGGCTAAACCCTCAGGGCTAGGCATTTGCAAAACCCTCCCCGAATTCCAATGGGGTTCTGGTTTGTACCATTTGACAGTACAGATAAAAAGAAGAAGAAGAAGAAGAAGAAGAAGAAGAAGAAGAAGAAGAAGAAGAAGAAGAAGAAGAAGAAGAAGAAGAAGAAGAAGAAGAAGAAGAAGAAGAAGAAGAAGAAGAAGAAGAAGAAGAAGAAGAAGAAGAAGAAGAAGAAGAAGAAGAAGAAGAAGAAGAAGAAGAAGAAGAAGAAGAAGAAGAAGAAGAAGAAGAAGAGCAGCTTTGGATTGGGATGATCAGTGGGAGCAGCGAATGTTATGCCAGTATATTTTTCGGACACTGAAGGATTGATGGACAACACTTTCATTTGGCAGTGGGGGAAGATCCACTGCCTCTCCGTGCAGGAACTCAGATGGATCAGAGAAGGAATTCTTCCTCCTGGCTGTAAATCTAGATATTTAGCCTCTGATTCACGCTTTGCACAGGTGTCACCGCAACTGTTTTAAAGCTAGAAGAGAGAACATAAATTGCCAAGTGGGGACAACAGGTAGTACGCTATTGTGGGGAAAACCCAAAAAGCAGCAGCGTGAAAGAGCGTTATCTGCTTCTTCGTTGGAATCGCAATAACCTTGTTGTAATGGACTACTGACTAGGGATTAGGGAATTTGTGTCTGGAAGACAGGTGCTTGTAGTAATGGATGGAATATATGGAAGCAGAAATAAACATTGTGCTTTCTCAACAGCCTTAGTCGTAAATGAAAGTCCGGGAACTGCAAGTAATTTTTTTTTTCATGACAGCGTCTTGGGCTCAGATTCTTTTATGGAGCGAGGATTAGAGCAATGGGGATGGTCTGGAGGAAACTCTACACATACATTCTACACCGCCTTCCCAAAGGAAGCTATTTCCAAGTGCTCTGGGAACCTGGACAGGTAACACAGGTATGTGAAGATTTGTGTGGGGGTAGGTCTTTGTCTGCATCAAATAACATTAGTCAGCCACCAGGAAGGCATCTGGGGAACAATTCAGCTATTGGGTCAGCCCTTGCTTCCTCCCTGTTTCAGACTCTCTATTTCAGTTATACTTCGGTGTATAACTGTTTTCATATGTTAAGTATGTAACAGGAGTTCTCCATAAGAAACATCAGGCAAAGATTCCAGTCAGGACCTACCTGAAAAGACTCTGATGACCCTATTCAATTGCTACACTTGGCTTAATTCTTTCATTAATAGAATTAGTAGAAGAGAATATTAGTATGATTACTCAGTAGCTGCACATTGAAATCTGGCATGCATAGGAGTAATACAACTCGAATGAAGAATTTGGATTTCATTTTCTCACCAAGAAGGTGAACTGATGTCCACCAAGTACCACTTCAGTTTCAAAGAGCAAGATTGGTCTAATAATTAAGACCGCAGGCTAGAAAGCAGCATACAGTGAGTTCTAATCCTTCCTTACAGCATGGAAGCCAGCTGGGTGACCTTGGGCAAGTCACTCTCAGCCATCCTATCCCACAGGGTTGTTGTTGTGGGAAAAGAGGAGGAAGAAGAATATTAGGCATTGATATCCATCTGGTTCAGTTCTAAGCTGGGAGAAAGTCGCTGGAAACATGGAGGCTGATTGGAAAGATGTTTATTGATGAAGCAGAATCACATGTGATTCTGGGCAGCTGACAAAATGGAGTTGAGGGTGGGTGGGTTTTTATATCTTCTTTGGGCTTTGTATTTGAGTTTCCTGTTCCTGTGCAAGAACATGTATTCTATTGGCTGTTGTCAGACTCCCATGGGGCCATATAGGGGTTATGAGGGGGTCATAGCTGTCTCTATAGGCAAAGTACAAATCCTAGGTGTTTGTCTGAGCTAGGTTTGGTTGAAGTTTGGACTGATCTGAGGGTGATGCAATGAAGGGCCTTGTGTTCTGAAGGGTGTTGGATAATTCCTATTGTGGCTTAATGGCTTTCTTCCTGTTTTAGCTCTTGGGTGAGGATATTTGCTTCTGAATAAAGCTATCTAGATACTTGTCTTTTTCCAATAAGCTCTTCATCTCTTAAGTGCTAACATCTGCTGAGGGCTATTAAGGAAAGTGGGGGTAGCTTTCTGCCTCTAAAAACATGTTTCTCCATTTCTCCCTTTGGGAAATATAATTATCTGCCTTTTTAATATTCCTCAAAATATTTCATTCTCCTAGGAGGGGGGCGGTGGCTTCCCACAACATGTTTGCCACATAGACCTGTTATTAAAACATAATAAAGGCAGGATAAAAATAAATAAAATAATAAATAATAATACTTCAGACTGGTGGAGCATAAGAGCTGGAAACTCACATGATGAAATGCTCCTTGTCATAGTGACAGGGAAGAACAGAACAAACTCTTCTATGTGACTAGCAGACGTTGTTGTTACCTGATTGATGTTTTAAGTGTGACATGTCAGTTTATAAAATGTGAACTGTTTTATGGTTTCTGTATTTTGTAAACTGCCATGACATGTTCCACATTCTGGATATACACGATCTATATCTATATCTCCTTATGTGTGTGCTTGTGTTTTGTGGGCTTGTGGTGTGTGTGTGAGAGAGAGAGAGGGGGGAGGGACAGAGGGAGGGAGAGGGAGAGAGATGTTCCACATTCAGGATATACAACATCTATATCTATACATGTATATGTGTGTTTGTGTTTGTGTGTGGGAGACAGACACACACACACAGAGAGATACTTCCTGGGATTTCATTATGGTATAGTCCCCTAGGCTAAATAGTTTGTTTCTGCTGATATAATGAGAAAAACTGAAATTAATGCCCTTTAAGGGTTGCAAAATTGTTGGAACATTGTAATATACTGCATATCACCAGCAAGATACATTGAGAAGGTCTCAGAAGCAAGCAGAGTTCCCCCCCTGTGGAAGAAATAAGATTTGCTTTCTTCCTGTCCACATTAGGGAAAGTTTGTTATGACCAGAGACTCTTTTGCATTTGAGCACATATGAGACCTGCAAGTGAGCAAACAAACCAATGCAACTTTTGTTGGTATGATTTGCTATGTATTGAAGTGGCATAATGGCATATATAGATTAGATATAACATAACAATATCATATCATATCAATATATATACTTATTATAATTATATTAAGGATTTTTATTCCACCTTTATTATTTTATAAATAATTGAAGGCAGTGAACTAAACTAAACTAGCTAGCAGTACCTGAACACACTTGTAAATGGATCATAAACTTCCTAACAGACAGGAAGCAGCAGGTGAAGGTGGGCAAAATCACATCAGATACCTGTACAATTAGCACAGGGAGCCCCCCAGGGCTGTGTGCTCTTTCCACTTCTTTTCTCTCTGTACACCAGTGTTTCCCAAAGTGTGGTACGCGTACCCCCAGGGGTACGGGAAGAGTTTGGTGAGGGTACGCGTTGCACCGGAGTTTGGTGGGGATCACGTGGGAATATCCACTGCACGGTGCTTAGCTGCGCCCACAGAACAAGGAAAGAAATAGGCACGTATCGCAGTTTTTACATGGGAACTGGGGCCATCGTACATCGTATCGCAACTCATAATGGCGGGAACTTCTGCGCATCCTTCGCGCAGCTCGGGTTCGGCCATTTTTAAACTGCGGGAACATTAACAGTTGACGTTGAGCCGCGGAGCTGTTTAAACGCCGGAGAATTGCAGTGTTATCTAACGGTTAGACAGTCTTGTGAGGCGTGACACGGCGTGAATATACTGCACTTCGTTGCAGAGACAACTTACTTCTTTAATAGTTAGTTCCGGGTGCCTGTTATCGTGCTTTAGTAAGTTCCACTGATTTTGATTATTTTTATAAAATACAATTTTTATCCCTAACAGAGATTATTAAAGCATATGTTTTTTATGAGGGGTACTCAGCGTTACGAAAATTATAGAAGGGGTACACATATGTCAAAAGTTTGTGAAACACTGCTGTACAACAATGTCTGCATCTCAAAAGATCCCTCTGTTAAAATACTGAGGTTTGCAGATGATACAACAGTGATTGGTCTCATTCAAGACAACGATGAATCTGCATACATATGGGAGGTTGAACAACTAGCCTTTTGGTGCAACCAGAACAATCTTGAACTAAACAGCAATGGCTCATGCCCAAAATTCCCTAGTCGTACCACAAATACTCACAACAATTTAACACAAATAGACTTCACTGAATACAATATTGAAAAAGCACTACGCGACCTAAAACCTTCTCTGTCAATCGGACCAGATGGACTATGTGCATATTTCCTAAAAAAAGATCTCCACAGCCATTGCTGAACCACTACGCATAATCTTCGAAAAATCCTACAGGACCAGTTCCCTACCAAACCTATGGTCATTAGCCACAGTCATCCCCATCTTCAAAAAGGGAGATCCCAGTCTAGTAGAAAACTACAGACCAATCTCTTTATGCTGCGTCACATGCAGAGTCATGGAATCAATCATAAACCAATCCATTACCCTCCACCTAGAAACTAACAACCTACTTTCAAACAAACAATTCAGTTTCAGGAAAAAACTATCCTGCAATCTACAACTACTACACTGCAAAAACATTTGGACCACAAAACTTGACCAGGGCAAAACAAAAGACGCAGTTTACATAGACTTCTGTAAAGCCTTCGACTCAGTGGTTCACGATAAACTACTTCTGAAACTGAAATCCTACGGCATCTCTGGACCCCTACATGACTGGATAACTGCATTCCTGTCAAACAGACAACAAGTGGTCAAAATAGGGAGTGCCCTATCAAATCCCATTCCTGTTAACAGCGGTGTACCCCAAGGTAGCGTACTAGGACCCACACTTTTCATACTCTATATAAATGAACTTTGTGATCACATTACAAGTGACTGCATTCTCTTCGCCGATGATGTAACACTCTTCAACACCATCGACAACACTGCTATCCTCCAAAAAGACCTTGACTTTGTGTCAGAATGGTCAAACATCTGGCAACTCCAAATCTCAACCAATCTACACATCTGTCCTACACATTGGCAAAAGAAATCAGAACACTAAATACAAGCTGAATAGACAAGACCTTACAGACGACCCTCACTTTGACCTTGGAATACTCATATCAAATGACCTAAGTGCCAAAGCTCACTGCAACAACATCGCCAAAAAGGCTTCAAGAATTGTTAACCTAATCTTACGTAGCTTCTTCTCCGGTAATATCACACTACTAACCAGAGCATATAAAACATTCGCCAGAGATACTTTACAAGAAGAGTCCTCTACTCCTACTCGCAACAGAATACCTTATGCAACCAGACTTGAAATCCTGGGCTTAGAAAGCTTAGAACTACGTCGCCTTCGGCACAACCTAAGCATAGCTCATAAAATTATCTGCTACAACGTCCTTCCTGTCAACAACTACTTCAGCTTCAACCACAACAATACACGAGCACACAACAGATACAAACTCAAAGTGAACTGCTCCAAACTTGACTGTAGAAAATATGACTTTAGCAACAGAGTGGTAAATGCCTGGAACTCACTACCTGACTCTGTGGTTTCGTCACCAAACCCCCAAAACTTTACCCTAAGACTGTCCACTGTTGACCTCACCCGATTCCTAAGAGGTCAGTAAGGGGCATGCATAAGTGCACCAGCATGCCTGCCTTCCCTGTCCTAATGTTCCCTCTTATCAGTACCAATCTTATGTACATAGACAATGTTACATCTATGTATATTACTAACACGTACTTGACAAAATAAATAAATAAAATAAATAAATAAATAAATACACTCAAAACCATAGAAATGGTGGTGGATTTTAGAAGAAAAACTCCTATACTACCACCTCTTACAATACTAGACAACACAGTATCAACAGTAAGGGTCCTTCAAGTTTCTAGGTTCTATCATATCTCAAGTCTTAAAATGGACACCTAACATCAAAAAGTCATCAAAAAAGCACAACAAAGAATGTTCTTTCTGCGCCAACTCAGAAAGGTCAAACTGCCCAAAGAGCTGCTTATACAGTTCTACATTGAGTCTGTCATCTGCACTTCCATAACTGTCTGGTTTGGCTCTGCAACCAAACAAGACAAACACAGACTTCAACGGATAATTAGAACTGCAGAAAAAACAATTGCTACCAACCTGCTTTCCATTGAGGATCTGTATACTGCACGAGTCAAAAAGAGGGCTGTGAAAATATTTACTGACCCCTCACATCCTGGACATCAATTGTTTCAACTCCTACCCTCAAAACGACGCTATAGAGCACTGCACACCAGAACAACTACCGGTAGACACAAGGACAGTTTTTCCCCAAATGCCATCACTCTGCTTAACAACTAATTCCCACAACACTGTCAAATAATTTACTAAGACTGTGTTGCTATTATTCTTCTCTTCCTTACTAATTTCTATCTCTTTCCACTTATTACTATAACCATGTTGCTTGTATCTTTCAATTTATATTGTTTTTCCTTGTTTCCTAGTACGATTTGATAGCTTATTAGTAACCTTGACTATCACTAAGTGTTGTATCTTTTTATTCTTGATGAATGTATTTTATTCTCCTTATGTACACTGAGAGCATATACACCAAAGACAAATTCCTTGGGTGTCCAATCACACTTGGCCAATAAAGAATTCTATACTAGTTCTTCCTCCTCCTGTTTTCTCCACAACGAACAAGCCTGTGGGATGGGGTGAGCTGAGAGAGAGTGTTTGGCTCAAAGTCACCCAGCTGGCTTTCACCCCCAAGGCAAGATTAGAGCTCACAGTCGCCTGGGTTTCTAGGCCCATACTTTTATTTAAAATACTTTTATTTAAAGAGCAACTACATATATACTAGCACTATTGTGACCTTGGAATTATTATTTTTTTGGGTGGGGAGGGGAAATTGCTGCCAGTCATTTTGTCAATATGACTGATTTTTCACAAGATTTTAAAATTAAAATATAAGTGTTGGAAGAAATGTCCACCTGGGTTCAGTTCCAATTGGGAAGAAAGACACTGGAAACATGGAGGCTGGTTGGAAAGACGGTTTAATGGTGGACAGGATCACATGGTTTGAAGTCCTGGGTAGCTGACAACATGGAGTGGAGAGTGAGATATATTTATACCCTCTCTTGGGCTTTGAACTTGTTTTCTGTTCCTGTGGCAAGGGCAATAGGGCATGTATTCTGATTGGTTGTCAGACTCCCATGGGGCAATACAGGGGTAACTTTGTAGGTTGTCTTGAGTCCCAGGCTTGGTTGAATCTTGTTGGGTGATGTAACCTTCCCAGGTGCCATGTGGTGAGATGGGTAGAGGGCTAATCCTATTATGTCCTGAGGGTGAAGGTCTTTTGTGTTGTAGATAAGATGGCCCAGCCTTTTATCTTGTAGATAGATTGGCACCAGTAGTGGGTTCCTACCGGTGCGGTCCACTCTACCGCACCGGTAGTGGCCCGCTGGTGACACCACAGGCCCGTCACGGTCGGTTGCCGGTGCCTGGGCGCCGCCATTTTTTTTAAAAAAAAAATTGAATTTTTTTTTAAATTTCTTCTGCGCATGCCCAGAGGCCGAGTTTCTGGCAATGCGCACATGTCACCATCTTATTTTTGGCTTATCTTCTTTATTTTCGAACTTTTCCGGATTTTTCTTCACTGCGCATGCGCAGCCCACCCGATGCTCCCTCACCCCACCCAGCTGCCGCTTACTTCTGCTCACCACTGCTGGCAAAGGTAAGGCAGAAGGGCACGGGCCGGCGGGTGGGCGGGGGAGGGAGAGCTGGCGGAGGGGTGATACCAGCAGTGGGTGGACCAATGTGTGCGTGGAGGGATGGGGGAAAGAGGGGAGCATGCGGGAGATCGATGAGTAAACTGCAGCTAAGATCTCCCGTGTGCTTCCTTTGCCTCTCCCAAACAATGGCCGCTACTGCTGCCGCCGGCTCTCCCAAGCCCATCCCGGAACTTCACCGCGGCAAAAAACTTCCCCGCACGCAGCGTGGTTCCGGGATTGTGGAGAGCGAGACCAGGGAAACTTTGCTGCCGCTCCCCCCCAAGCCCATCCCAAAACTCCACCACTGCTGCCGCTGCCGCCGCCAAGGGGAACTTTGCCGCCGCCGCGATCCCGAGCAAAGCCTAAGGGGCGAGCGACTTGGAGGCAAACCGGGCAACGAAGAATCACCACCCGGCAGAGACAGGGACGGGACCAGCCTGCGCCGCGCTCGCCAGGCTACCGCAATCCTCCTCAGGCTAAAGCCACCGGGCGAGGGCGAGAGAAAGGAGCGCGCCCAAAAGGCTGGGAGAGCTCCGATTAACGAGCGCGCGGCAACCTGGAGCCAGCAGCCACTTGGGACTCGGGAGGGCTCCCCGCGCAGGCACGCTCTGGCGTTACTGCAGTGTGGGTGCCCTCAAGAGCGGCGGTGGGCTTGGGTGAGCTCAGGCTGCGGGGACAGAACCCCGGGAGGAGAAGCGCGTCCCTCGGAGGAAGCGGGGAGAAAAAGAAAGGAGGCGGGAAGACCAAGCGTGTGGTGTCTTCTCCAGCGGCAGCTGTAATCCGCAGCCCTGTGCCGCAAGCTCCGTGGCTGGAGCTGAGGAACTAGGAGCACAGCGCTGCTCCTCAGACGGCACATTCGCTTTCCCTCCTTAGCTGGAATGGACCATTCAGACTCTCAGGCACGGGGTGGGGAGGGGGGGAAGACGCTGCCGTGGATGGAGGAGGTGGCACCGTCGCCCACCTGGCTGCTTGTACTGCTTCCCTAAAAAACCGCAACGCCGCCACTACCACCAACACCAACACCCTCCTCCCTCCTGACCTCGCGACTTGCCAAGAATTCAATCGAGTCTCTCAGTTGAAATCTTCACCTTGGAGTGGACGGTATTGGGAGGACGGAGCGAGCAAGGAGGAAGAGGCAAACGTGTACCGGGCGAGGTGGAGGTTAGGTTTGGGGAAGAGCCACGAATTAGCCGCTCGTACGTGCACCTACGCACACTCGAAGGCAAGGGAAGAAAACTGGCTAAGTTGCACACTGGCTTGGCTTTAGCGTGGCGAACGACGAGCGAGCAGCTCATGAGTAATTCAGCGTTTTAGAAAGAAAAGGCTTCGTTTCTGCCATTCCTTTATTCAGAATACACATAACGTAATAAACGCTATTCTTTTCCTCTCAGACAGATATTGCTTTCAGGGTGGAGTCAGAAAGAAAGGAATAAAAGGCTAAATGTCCTACCCTGGAGTGCCCAATGGGTTGTAATTCTGAGCCCAAATCCATTTTAAGTTAGAAGCAAAATTTGAAGTTACAGACTTTGAAAGCCTTTGAAATTCTCTTAGGGATGGGCAAGTTTTAAAAAACCCTTTCTCCCCCACCCTTCATTTACCTTAGCAATGACAACTGATGAAAAATGAAGTAGGGACTAGATAGATAGATGATAGATAGATAGATAGATAGATAGATAGATAGATAGATAGATAGATAGATAGATAGATAGATAGATAGATAGATAGATAGATAGATAGATAGATAGATGAGAGATAGAGATGATGATATAGATATAGATATAGATAGATAGATTAGATATAGATATTGATAGATGATAGATGATAGATATATTCCTTGAAAGGAAAGAAGGAAAGGAAAGGAAAGGAAAGGAAAGGAAAGGAAAGGAAAGGAAGGAAGGAAGGAAGGAAAGAAAGAAAGAAAGAAAGAAAGAAAGAAAGAAAGAAAGAAAGAAAGAAAGAAAGAAAGAAAGAAAGAAAGAAAGAAAGAAAGAAAGAAAGAAAGAAAGAAAGAAAGAGAGGATGGGAGATAGAGACAAGAAAGGAAGGAAGAAGGAAGGAAGGAAGGGAGAGTGAGAGAGAGACACGGAAGGACGGAAGGAAGGCTGGCAATGGGGAGTGCAATTGTTTCTTTTAGGGAGCACAACTGGCTGGAAGTTGTAGTAAGATATCAGTTTAATGGACTAATGGGGAGAAGAGGTGTCTGTTAAAACAAAATGTCTGTTAAATTCAAATGGTAAGTGGGATTTTTCTTAAGTTAATTTTTCATTTTTAGCCAATGGTATAAGGCAGTGGTTCCCAACCTTTCTAATGCCGCGACCCCTTAATATAGTTCCTCATGTTGTGGTGACCCCCAACCATAAAATTATTTTCGTTGCTACTTCATAACTGTAATTTTGCTACTGTTATGAATCGTAATGTAAATATCTAATATGCAGGATGTATTTTCATTGTTAAAAATTGAACATAATTAAAGCATAGCGATTAATCACAAAAACAATATGTAATTATGCCAGATCAGAAATTTTCGGGCCACTCATTGCAAGAGCACAAGGAATATCATCTTCCACAACAAGTCTACTTCTGTATTTAGACTTGATAACCAACAAGTGTACAGCAATATTTCTTAATCTCAACAACTTTTAAGGTGCCTGGACTTCAACTCCCAGAATTCAAAGCAAAGCTGGCCCCTTAGCTGATGCCGTCAAAGCTCGGCCGCCAGGAGTCACAAATGCCTCTCACCAAATGGAACCTCTCCCGACCAATCGGAGGGCTCGGGCGAGTTGAGTCGATATGGCCAGGCTTGTGACAGTGGGGGGGGGGGAGCTGAGGATGCCTGGGCGACCCCTGGGAAATGGTCGTTCGACCCCCAAAGGGGTCCCGACCCCCAGGTTGGGAACCACTGGTATAAGGGATTTTTATGCAGAAGCATAAATTCCATAGGCTGATTTTGTCTGCTGCATCTGAAATCACTAAACTAAGGGTCTGTTAAACCAAGGAATTACTCTAGAGGCATATTTGTTATTGTTATAGCTTTATTTTCTTTTTGTAAATAATGCATCTTGCAAAAAGAAGCATATAATTCCTATTCCTATATCTCTGGTCTCAAAGATCCCCATCCAACATACAAGTGAAATAATACTTTCTGGACATCGGAACAAAAGATCTGCAGGGCAGAGAAATACTAACTTGTTTTCTGATACTTCATTATGATCTCTGCTCTCACTGCAAAAAGCAGCACATTTGCTAGCAGGATGGTTCTCCAAAATCCTGTCATATCCATACCATCCGTAGAGAATAGGAGGGTGATGCCTCCTCTCCAAGAATCTATCAACATTGTGTAGCATAAGTTACAGTTTTCCACAGAGATAAACATTTGATGAACATCTGGATTTTTAAATAAAAGAATTCCAGGAAATGGTACAGAAAATGCAACAAAAATATCCAGATCCTTCATAAATCAAAGTGTAGCTAAACTTTGAAAGAAATTTCCTTGATACACATACAGTATATATAGTAGATAATGTATATTTTTGTGTGCCTGTGTGTAATATGTACTGTATGTACACATTATATAGGATTAAATAGTATATTTTGGATGTTCAGTAGTAGTAAATAGATAGGGAAATTGTATCTCATTGAGGCCTTTGAGGTGAGGAGAGGCCAGGCACCCTAACCCTAACCCTTGACGTGAGTGACGTCAAGTTGGCCACGCCCACCCAGTCACATGACCATCCAGTCACATGATCACCAAGCAACCCCCCACCCGGTCACATGGCCGGCAAGCCACTCCCACCCGGTCACATGACCGCAAAGCCACTCCCACCCGGTCACATGGCCGGCAAGCCACTCCCACCCGGTCACATGACTGCAAAGCCACTCCCACCTGGTCACATGGCCGGCAAGCCACTCCCACCCGGTCACATGACCATCAAGCCACACACACAAAATAAGCCACGCCCACAGAGTGGTAGTAAAAATTTTGGGAACCCTCCACTGATTGGCACCAGTCTTTCTGGGGCTATTAACAAAGCTGGGGGCTGCTTTCCAAGAGCATGTATCTCCTTTTCTCATCCAGGGAAATATAATATTTTGCCTTTTTAAAATTTTCTAGAATATTTCATTCTTCTAGGAGAGGGGTGGGTGCTAACTTTCTACATAAGGCAGTGGTTCCCAACCTGGGGGTCGGGACCCCTTTGGGGGTCGAACTACCATTTCCCAGGGGTCGCCCTGACATCCTCAGCTCCCCCCCCCCGCCACAAGCCTGGCCATATCGACTCAACTCGCCCAAGCCCTCCGATTGGTCGGGAGAGGTGCCATTCGGTGAGAGGCGTTTGTGACGCCTGGTGGCTGAGCTTTGACGGCATCAGCTAAGGGGCCAGCTTTGCTTTGAATTCTGGGAGTTGAAGTTAAAAGTTGCTGAGATTGAGAAATATTGCTGTACACTTGTTGGTTATCAAGTCTAAATACAGAAGTAGACTTGTTGTGGAAGATGATATTCCTTGTGGTCTTGCAAAGACTGGCCCGAGAATTTCTGATCTGGCATAATTACGTATTGTTTTTGTGATTAATCGCTATGCTTTAATTATGTTCAATTTGTAACAATGAAAATACATCCTGCATATTAGATATTTACATTACGATTCATAACAGTAGCAAAATTACAGTTATGAAGTAGCAACGAAAATAATTTTATGGTTGGGGGTCACCACAACATGAGGAACTATATTAAGGGGTCGTGGCATTAGAAAGGTTGGGAACCACTGACATAAGGGAAGCTGGCTGGTTGCAGATAAGGTGTCAGTCTCTAACTTTTATTTACATAATCATCTCTTACCACCGCAGGCATTCTTAGAAAATAAAAATTGGAGGAGGGTACAGTTTGGGGCTTTCTTTTCACTGGTGCCTCTCTGCCCTCCAAATTCCAATGGTAATAAGGAGAATCTGAAGTGGGTGGGAGGAACACAGAGCCAACCTCTCCAGGGTGCCTTCTGAAAATTGGATGACCGCATCCCCCATGTTGCTAGCAGTCTTTTGGGCAGAGTGCCCATGGCATCTGTTCAGATTTTTAAATGGGCCTACTGGCTCAGGGAAGTTACCTACCTTTGTTACAGAGAATGCACTTTACTGTGTAATTAATAAGTATATATAATTAATTAGTAAAATAGGTAATATGAATAGGCAATATGAAAATCTCCTTTGGTAGAGTGGCTTTTCAGTGGATACTATTTTCCTGCCAATAACATGCAATAATAATAATAATAATAAAAGAAATAAAGCTTGCTCAAGCATGCTTTTAAAATTGTCTAAGTGGCGTTTCTTGTGGGAGGGAGGACTGAAGGGCCTTTAATTTTACTTTTTTGGGGGGGGAAGGTTTGTTTTGTTTTGCAAAACAGAATATTGTGACAGGAGACTTAACAGCTTAACTTACATGGCCAGGCATCTCCTGTGAACATAAATATTGTCACCCAAGTTTCCGTAGTCATTTAGGACAACTGTTTGAAATTGGAAATAACATTTGAGCAGCCTTTTCTTTATACTGATCTTTGGCGTATCTCAGGGGTGTCAAACTCAATTTCATTGAGGGCTGCATCAGGGTTGTGTTTGACCTTGGGGGGGTGCGGTGGGCGTGACCAGGGTGAGCATGGCCAGCTCGACATCACTCGAATCGGGGGAACCTCTGCCAGTGAAAATGGAGCTTGGGTGAGCTCCATTTCCGACTGTGTTGGCCTCCCACAACCCTCTGCCAGCAAAAATGGAGTTCGCGAGGGCCACACGTGACCCTCCTGAACTCCATTTCCGGTTGTGATGGCCTCCTGCAACCCTCTGCCAGCTAAAATGGTTCTGTTTTCACTGAGGCACTGCGGGCTGGTCTTTCACTGTTTACGGGGTGGCCCCGTGGGGCCAAATCTAAGCACCCTACGGGCCGGATGCAGTCCGCAGGCCTTGAGTTTGACATCCCTGGCTTATCTAAACCACTGCTATATCCACTATTAGCCTGACACAAGCAGCTCACGCTGGGGGAAAGTTGGCGAGAAGCAAAGGCGAGATATTTAAAAAGAGAGCTTTGTGCAGCCTGGTTTGTTTTGCACCCCATAAGTTAGCATGTTGACATTGATCATCTTATAATATGAATACTGTACCATATCTAAGCTACACAACCACTAGATGGCAGCAAAGTTAGTGGGCTCCATGTCTCTTTGCTGCCATCTAGTCCTTAATCTGATCTTTGCAGCCCATATATGATCTACTATAATCTTTTCTCATAATGGATATGCACACATAAACAAGAGATTTAATTGGTTTCCAAACCAACTTTCTCTTTTATTGCGACTATGCTGTAAACCAAGGATGCACAGACAGCCATATCTAATGGTTTGTGAGAGTCAAAGGCCATCTTTTAATTCATATTGTACTTTTATTGTTTATCATTTCATTGCTTTGCTATTGTCATGTTTACATTTACATTTTTTTAATCATTTGTTTCCATTTTTACTCTTGTATAAGCCGTCCAGAATATCCACATGGCAAGATGGATTGGAAATAAATTTAACTAACAATAAATAGTGGGTCAAGCTGTGATGAAAATGGGTGGAATTGCATTGTGCATATATGCAGGCCCCAGATTTACTAGTGGCTTTGGAATTTTTTGAAATGGCAGGAATCCAATGGTAGACTCAGAGGTGCTACAGTGATTTGGAGATCTCTATAATTTTATACCCACAGACCATTAGCATTAGACCTAATTCTGATCACTTCCCTCTAGAGCAGGGCTGGGCTGCTGGGGATTCGCAGGGGATCAGGAGAACCTCTAGCTAAGACTCTGTGCAGTTTGGAGAACCCCCAAATCCCACTCCTGGCTGGTCCCACCCTGCCCCACCCTGCCCAACCCACGCCTTCCAGAAGTCCCCACGCAGCCCGTTTTGGATGCAGGTAAGTGAAGGGCGTGTGCAGAGGCTCGGGGAGGGTGAAAAACAGGCTTACCGGAAGTTCGAGAAGGCCCGTTTCCAGCCTCCAGAGGGCCTCCACAGCCTGGGGAGGCCGTTTTCGCTCTCCCGGAGGCTCGAGGAAAGCCTCCAGAGCCCGGGGAGGGCAAACCCCACCCCGCCGTGGTGCAGGAGGCCGACTAGGCCACACCCACCATGGCCACACCCACCCAGCAACTGGGCAGAGAACCCCTTGCTAAAATTTTTGAAGCCTACCCCTGCTCTAGAGGGAGCTAAGCCAATTCTTGCAGCCCATGGATGCGGGATGGCTTCAACCTTTGGGAATCCATGTTGGTCTACTCTACAGGTAAAGGATGACTCTACTTGAACCTGAGTTTGTAGTAATATGTCTGAGAAGCAGATGCCCTGCCTGTCTACACATACAGATACAGTCTGTTACATGAATGAGCCCAGCTGTTTCAGTTTCTCACACCTGTGCATCTGTGTTCTCTGTATCATTAAAATCTGGACATGTAGACCAAGCTTATTGATAACATATCTCTAGGGTTTTGTTTTGTTTTTTGGTATAGGGAAAAACTGTTCAGGGATTATAGCAATGTCATATAAGTGTGGAATATTTGTATTCATGAACATTAAAAAAAATGACAATGCATGTTTGAGAAGAAAAAAATCCTCGTTCACCTGGGAAGGCTCTTCAATGGGAAGAAAATTGCTGTTTCAAGGCAAACAGAGAGGAACGACCAAGATGGGGAGCGTGAGCAGAAAATTCCAGTCAGCAAGGAAGGAGACACAAAGAGTCGGACTTTGTCTGATGCTCTGGATTTCACGCTTTATGAAACTGTTATCTCTCTCCATCTAGTGATCAGAATCTGCATAGCAGGATGCCAACAGCGGGAAGCAATACTGCTGATCCGAAATCAGGGCAAAATTAAATGGAAAGGTCTCCGTATTAGCAGCCAAAAGGAAAAAAAATAACTCTCCTCTAAGCATAAGGGAGAACAGTGTAGGTTGGCGTGAGAAACATAGAGAGTACACCGAGAGGAGACAGAAAGGGTCTGCTGGAGGGTATCAAAAATGGGAGCAGAGGATGCTCTCCTCCATCTCAGCTTCTTTTTATAGCATCCTCAGAGAGTTCAATTCAGCTATGTCGTTCTTCTGATGGGGTGGGATCTCCCTCCAAAGCAATTCACACACCTGCGCACAACCAAGAAGATGAGCAACACACCTGGGGAAGCACACAATGCCTAGCAAAACAAGTGAATGTTGTCTGGTTTTTGGAGAGGAACATTTCGCAACCTCTATGACTGTCTCTTTTCTTTCCTCTTCTTATGAAAGAAGTAAATGATTGACCTAATTTCAAATTTCAATCTAACTTGAAAGTCAGTCTCGCATTTCACATCAGCTATTATAGAAATAAGTAGCAGCAAGTGCCATTTTTTTACTGTCCCTAAAGCTTATTGGGAAAATGAAGATGACACTCTATTTTGTCAGGATGTTTTACAAGATTGTTGAGGTTCAAACAACCGGGGGGGGGGGGATTCTCTCATATTGCCTGAATTTCTTTAAATCTCTCTGTCTCTCATTCAGACAGCTCCCTGATCACTCACTCGATCATTCTGTCTAGCAGTCTAGGAAAGCTAAGCCTTTTCCAAATATTGTTATTATACAAAAAAAAATTTAAATATAAATGTATATAAGATATTTAAAGGATCTACATAGGTACAGAATCAACAAGAACGTGTTTTTTTAATGGAGTGGTGGGTGGAGAAAGGAATTATTTTATACACAAAGCAACTCCAAATTTTTAACCAAACTGTTTGAAATCCATGTGCTTCCCATGTGACCAAAAAAAGGAGGAGGAGGAGGAGGAGGAGAAAGAAGAAGAAGAAGAAGAAGAAGAAGAAGAAGAAGAAGAAGAAGAAGAAGAAGAAGAAGAAGAAGAAGAGGAGGAGGAGGAGGAGGAGGAGGAGGGGGGGAGGGAGGAGAGGGGAGGGGAGGGAGAGGGAGGGGGAAGGGGAGGGAGGGGGAGGGGGAAGAATGAGATGGAGAATGAGAATGAGAAGGAGAAGGAGAAGGAGAAGGAGAAGAGGAAGAGGAAGAGGAAGAGGGGGAGGGGGAGGGGGAGGGAGGAGGGTGGAGGGTGGAGGGGGAGGGGGGAAGGGGGAGGGAGGGGAAGGAGGGAAGGGGGAGGGGGAAGAAGAAGGAGAAGGAGAAGAGGAAGAGGAAGAGGAAGAGGAAGAGGAAGAGGAAGAGGGGGAGGGGGAGGGGGGAGGGGGGAGGGGGGAGGGGGGAGGGGGAGGGGGGAAGGGGGAGGGAGGGGAAGGAGGGAAGGGGGAGGGGGAAGAAGAAGGAGGAGGAGGAGTAGAAGAAGAAGAAGAAGAAGAAGAAGAAGAAGAAGAAGAAGAAGAAGAAGAAGAAGAAGAAGAAGAAGAAGAAGAAGAAGAATTCAAACATTGACAGATAGTATGTATCAACCATCAATAGCTGCAACTCCCATAACAAATAAAGCTCCATAATTCCTGATATCTGGATAGAGTTGATATAATGAAGATAGCCAAGAACAACACATGCATCTGTAACATTAGCAATTGATCCAAGAAATATTAACCATTCTGTTGATCAGCATAAAATCCAACCAAAACAAGTTAAGACCAAACCACATATGATCATGGCCCAACTGCTGAGTTACATTTCTGTCTGTAAAGGTCACTGTACTGTACTGTACTAATAAGGGCCACTATTAAACAATCTCTGACATAGACAGTATACAGAAAACAAGGAAACAAGGTTGTTTAATGTCATCCTCCAGTTATTTATCAAAGCAGGACATTCAAAATGGTTGTTCCAAAGGCCACATAAATAACATTTGTCCAATGTTCATTTGTTCAGTAACTTCCTGTAGAGAAGATTTCTGGCTTTAAAACCACACTGTAGCCACCATAAAAGTTCAAAAGGAGCAATTGGATTAAATCTGGATTAAATAAATTAAATTGTAAATGCTTAAATTGAATAGATTGCCAAAAACACTTGAAGCTAAGCAAAGCATATACAAAACTGTTTATGTTAGGTGAAATTTAAAAATAAATGAACAAATAGGAATTTTTAATGTGGGAGTGTTTTTCCCAATTGAGGGACAAGTTCTGTTTTGGTAAAAAAAAAAATGGGGAAACTGATCCAAATGGGCAAATTTATCCATTCCTACCTTAGAAGACTGGACTTCCCATTGTATGAAACAATTATGCAAATACATGCAAAGGATAATTCCCTTACTGCTGTAGACAGAGTAACAGCTGGAAAATGCTAGACATCTGTTACTTCACCAGCAACAACATTTTCTTTCCTGAAATCACTTCCAAATAATGTCATCGTTATTTGAAAAGCAAACTGAAGATGTAAAAAAAAATACTAATTATATTGTTTAAATATAACAGCGACAATTTGTAATGAAACGAGCTCGCTAGAAACAAGAATGATGTATGTCATCTTCTATTGTTCTGTGTTTGGATTTGAAGACACGTCTTCGGAGAGGGAATTAAAAATAACCATCTGGCTAACACCACTGCATAATTATCATAGCTCATTATTTTCACATTAATATTTGTTTAAGGGATTATCTCATTTTTACACACTTCTGAAAGATGAGATTCCCCAGGCTTCACTATATAGCTCACTTTAACTGCTAAGTTCCAAGCATGAGTAGAGAGGGTTAGAATATCCTGCAAGTTTATTTCATAATTTTGTGAAATTTCACCTGCTTTGTGGAAGAAACTTTCAGATCCCAACTCTGGCATCTTTGTATACTCTTAAAAACTTCAACCCACTTCAACCCACGCTTATGAGATCAGCCACCAGTCCAGGTAAGCTGGGATTGAGCACTTGTGACTCTTTGGGTATGATGTAGCTGGCTGGCATGATTAACCTAGTTCCGTGATGGTGAACCTATGGCACACGTGTCTGAAGTGGCACGCGGAGCCATGTCACCTGGCACGCGTGGCATCGCCCATTCCTCTTCCGGGTTTCTGGCGCGCATGCATGCGTGACAATCAGCTGGCGTTTGTGCATGCGGCAGTGCCAGAAACGGGAAGAGCTGGTCTTCCATTTTCCAGTGTGAGCATGCGCACCAGCCAGCTGATCATTGAGCATGCATGCACGCCAGTAACCGTAAAACTAGCTGGCCAGCACACATGCGCTGGAAACCAGAAGTTGATTTTCCGGCACGCGCATGCCCCCTGGGCAGCTCCTCTTCCAGGTTGCGGCCCAGATGAGTGTGCACACTCCCTTTTCGGCACTCAGTGCTGAAAAGGTTCGCGATCACTGACCTAATTGGTTCCTTACTATCAATCTGACAGCAGGTAGTATCAGTTACAACTTAAAGCCCAACAAAATGTTGTAGTGTAAGACCAGTAGAAGAAGCCTATCCAGAAGAAAAACACTTTGCTTATCCCTTCCACTCTACTGTATTCTCCTTTTCCAACTTTCAGTCTCCATTCCGTGGCTGTCGAGCTCTTTCTGCATCAAGTTTCTCTGGAGGGGAGAAATATTGTTGATTATAATTTCAATGTATATCTCATATTTACTCTAAGAATTCAAGGGATCTCCCTTCATTTTGTCCAATCAGTAACATCCCTATAAAGAAGATTGGACTGAGAGAGATTGAGCAACCCAAAGTCATCCAGTGAACGTGGCAATATATAACCGGGATAGGCAAATTGGAGGCGGCAGGGGCCACACTTGATATTTTGATAGCCTGTTGTGGACACTCGCAAAATGGCTGCCATGAAAAGCTTATCTATTCACAAAGTGAGCATCATGATAGGTGTGAAGGCCAAGTGGTGAAATTATTTTCTTTTGGTGTTCTAGCCTTCAGGGGTGCTTTCTAGTATCTCAGCTGAGAGAGAGAAAGAGAGATGAGATAGATAGATAGATAGATAGACAGACAGATTGACAGATAGATAGGGATGGATGGATGGATGGATGGATGGATGGATGGATGGATGGATATGTATGTACTGTATATGTACAGGTAGTCCTCGAATTACAACAGTTCATTCAGTGACACTTCAAAGTTACAATGGCACTGAAAAAAAGCAACTTATGACCTTTTTCACACTTATAGTTGTTGCAGCATCCTCTTGGTCATGGGTTCAAAATTCAGACGCTTGGCAACTGACTCATATCTATGGCGGTTGCAGTGTACTGGAGTCACATGATCAGCTTTTGTGACTTTCTGACAAGCAAAGTCAATGGAGAAGCCAAATTTACTTAACAACCGTGTTACTAACTGAACAATTGCAATGATTCAATTAACAATGTGGCAAGAAAGGTTGTAAAGGGGGCAAAACTTTTTTAATTCATTCATTTAATAAATGTCTCATTTAGCAACATACATTTTGGGCTCAGTTGTGGTTGTTAAGTCGAGGACAACCTGTGTGTGTGTCTGTGTGTGTGTGTGTGTGTGTGTGTGTGTGTGTGTGTGTGTGTGTGTACACGTATAGATATATCCTTCTTAGAGCTGAGAGAAAGGGACTGGCTCAAGATGCCTAAAGCAGGACTAGAACTAGAACTCCCACACCCCAGTTTCTAGCCTGGTGCCTTAATCCCTACACCAAACTGGCTCTGGATATACATGATTATATTTCCAGGATGGGCTGCAAACCTCCCCCCCCATTCCAATTTTCTAAGAATATCTGAGGATTCTATGTGAAATTTTGAGGCAATTTGAGCCAGGAATATAAAGGCTGAACTTTCATGGCCACATAAAGCTCCCAAACCTTATCTAAAAATTGCTGCATAGTTATTACTTTTACTGTTATTTGTGCTCCTAGAAGATTGCATGTTATACTTTCGCTCTGTAAGCTGCCTTGATTGTGTGAGCTGCCAGTTCGCTTCCAATGCAAGGTGCTGGTTTTAATCTCGAAAGCTCTTCATGGCATCAGGCTGGACTAACTGAGGGACCACCTCTGCCTGGTTACATAAGCCCACCCCATTAGATCTGGCAGAGAGGGGCATGCTGCAGGTACCATCAGCTAGGGAACTACATTTGATGGGCCACAAGAGATGTGCTTTCTCTGCTGTGGCACCCACCTTATGGAACATTCATTCCCCAAATACAATAACTCCATCCTTTTGATATTCCAGAAGGGCCTCAAGACCAGTTACGCCATCAGGCCTGGAGCTCCACTGTTGAGGGCAGCATTCTTATTCTCTAAAGAGACAAACTGGGCCAAAGACAGAGAAGAATACATCATAAGTATATCATAAATACATCATAAATATATTATAAGATATGTATATATGATACATCATATCAGAACACCAAATACAAGCTGAATAGACAAGACCTTGCAGATGACCCTCACTCTGTCAAAGACCTTGGAATACTCATCTCAAATGACCTAAGTGCCAAAGCTCACTGCAATAACATCGCCAAAAAGGCTTCAAGAACTGTTAATCTAATCCAGGGGTCTCAAACTCGCGGCCCGCGGGCCAACTGCGGCCCGCGGGACAATATTTTGCGGCCCCCCGCCTGGAAAAGCACTTAACCACCTTCCCTCCGGTGCTTGAAGAAGATGAAGTCGCCACTCTGAACGCACTTGGTGCAGGTCAGCCTCCGGCGGTGTTACACAGCGGGCAGCGCTCCACCGCCAAGTACAGTACCTCGGCGTCTCACCAGGGGGAGTAAGTGGCAGTGGAGCGCTGCCCGCTGTGTAACACCGCCGGACGCTGACCTGCACCAAGTGCGTTCAGAGCGGCGACTTCATCTTCTTCGATGGGAGGGACACGGAGAGGCAAGTACCAGCCTGTCAGTCACGCTCTCCACGCCTCACTTTTTTTCTTCTCTTTCCCGTTCAGGCGACAGGACGTTCTGCCATTGGAGGCCCTGCATGGGAGGAGGAGACGCAGGGGTTTCTCAATGGGCGTCTCCTTCTCCCTGGCTGTGTTGTGATCCAATCACATCAAAGAGTGTCACAGACAAGGAGTTTTTTCTTCCTGGCTGTGACTCTCACTGTGATTGGATTGAGGCACATGGAGAAGGAGACGCCCATTGAGAAACCCCGGCGTCTCTTCCTCCTTGATGCTCAGTATTAGCATACAGGGCAAGAAATATACAGGGGGGCACAGCAGAGTGGAGGAGTGCTATTTTTATAAACCAGACAGGTGCGTGCCCACCCTAAAGGCATTTGGCTACTCCTGTGAGTAAAAATCAGGTCCTCTTTAATGTTGCCGAAGGTCATGCTAGGCAGCTAGGGGGACTAGGAAACTCTATTTCCGCTCATCCAGAGCACCTTGTGCTGAAGTGGGTATCTCAAGGCACCATAGGCCTAAGTTTTTGGTACGCAGCCCCAAATATGTCTTGCTCAAAGCCTGCAGTGAAGAGAAAGGTTGATGATGAGCACAGACAATTTCAGGAAAAGTGGGAAAAGCAATATTTCTTTATTGAGCACAAGGGCATCCCAACTTGTCTTATTTGCACAGAGAAAGTTGCAGTGCCCAAAGAATACAATTTGAAGCGTCATTACACAACTAGACATGCTGAGGAGTATGCAAAGTACCAGGAAGATGAGAGAGCCAACCAGGTTGCTAAACTTAAGACATGTCTGCTGAGGCAACAAGATTTCTTTAAGAAAGCAACCAAAGAGAATGATGCAGCAGTCGAAGCCAGCTACGTAGTTAGTATGATGATTGCTAAAGCAGGAAAGTCATTTAAAGAAGGGGAATTTATAAAAAAGTGCATGTTACAGGCTGCAAGTATTATCTCTCCAGAAAAGAAAGGTCAGTTTAGCAACATCAGCCTTTCTTCCAACACCGTGGCAGAGCGCATTTCTGACCTTTCAAGTGACATTTATGATCAACTGTGTGAGAAAATAAAATGTTTCAGTGTATACTCAGTCGCTCTTGATGAGACCACAGACATCACCGACACTGCCCAGCTTGCAATCTATGTCTGGGGTGTTGATGACAATTTTGAAGTCACAGAGGAGTTGCTCTCACTAGTTCCAATGCATGGCCAGACCACCGCCCAAGAGATATTTCACCAGCTGTGTGATGCTTTTCAGAATGCTGGTTTGCCTTGGAGGAAGTTTGTCGGAATAACAACTGATGGAGCGCCATCAATGATCGGGAGGAAAAAAGGACTGGTGGCACTTGTTAATAAAAAAAAGAAAGAGGAAGGTTTAGAGGAGGTCATTGCTCTGCACTGCATTATTCATCAGCAGGCCCTTTGCAGCAAATGCCTGAAGTTTGACAACGTGATGTCTTTCGTTGTGAAATGCATCAACCAAATCAGATCCAGGGGCTTAAAACACAGAATGTTTCGTGCTTTTTTAGAGGAAATAGAGTCAGAATATGGGGATGTGCTCTACTTTACCGAGGTGCGTTGGCTCAGCAGGGGAAACGTATTGAAGAGATTTTTTGAGTTGAGAGTGGAAGTGAAAGCTTTTATGGAGAAAGATGGGGCTTCTGTTCCTTTGCTAAGTGATCCAAAATGGCTCATGGACTTAGCTTTTTTGGTTGATATCACACATGAGCTTAATGTACTGAATAAGAGGTTACAAGGCCAGGGGCAACTTGTCAGTGCTGCCTATGACAGCGTGAGAGCGTTCTCTACAAAACTTATATTGTGGAAAGACCAGCTTTCTCAAACAAACCTTTGCCATTTCCCAGCATGCAAGTCACTCATTGATTCAGGCACACTATTCAGTCATGAGGAGTATGTGGATGTCATTTTGAGGCTACAGGAGGAATTTGATCATAGATTTGCAGACTTCAAGAGACACAGAGCCACATTTCAAATTTTTGCAGACCCCTTCTCCTTTGATGTGCAAGATGCCCCTCCAGTGTTTCAAATAGAGCTCATTGACCTGCAGTGTAACTCTGAACTCAAAGCCAAGTTTAGGGATGTGAGTGGAAAAGCAGCCAAACTTGGGCAATTTTTAAGAGAATTGCCCCCCAGCTTCCCTGAGCTTTCCCGAATGTTCAAGCAAACCATGTGTCTTTTTGGGAGCACATACTTGTGCGAAAAGCTCTTCTCTACCTTGAACTTCAATAAGTCAAAGTACAGGTCTAGAATTACTGATGCTCATCTTCAAGCTGTGCTGAGGGTCTCAACTGCTTCCTCACTTACGCCAAATGTGGCTCGGCTATGCAAGAGTAAGCGCTGTCAGATCTCTAGCAGCAAGAAGTAGGCAGATAAAGCCATGTTCAAACAGTTTATGTCCATTCATGTTCTAAAAGTTAAATGTTAAAGAACTGTTAATAAAGACATTTGAATCTGAATAATGATATTTTGTAAGCGCATTTTTTGTGGAAAACTTGATGCGGCCCAGCCTTACTCAGAATCTACCTCCAGCGGCCCCCAGGTAAATTGAGTTTGAGACCCCTGATCTAATCTTATGTAGCTTCTTCTCCGGTAATATCATACTACTAACCAGAGCATACAAAACATTCGCCAGACCAATCCTTGAATACAGCTCATCTGTCTGGAACTCACACCGCATATCGGACATAAATACATTAGAAAGTGTCCAGAGATACTTTACGAGAAGAGTCCTCCACTCCTCTACTCGCAACAGAATACCTTACGCAACCAGACTTGAAATCCTGGGCTTAGAAAGCTTAGAACTACGTCGCCTTCAGCATGACCTAAGCGTAGCTCATAAAATTATCTGTCAATGACTACTTCAACTTCAACCACAACAATACATGAGCACACAACAGATACAAACTCAAAGTGAACCACTCCAAACTTGACTGTAGAAAATACAACTTTAGCAACAGAGTGGTAAATGCCTGGAACTCACTACCTGACATTGTGGTTTCGTCACCAAACCCCCAAAACTTTACCCTTAGACTGTCCACTGTTGACCTCACCCGATTCCTAAGAGGTCAGTAAGGGGCGTGCATAAGCGCACCAGCGTGCCTACCATTCCTGTCCTAATGTTCCCTTTTATTAGTACCCATCTTATGTATATAAACAATGTTATATCTATGTATATCACCAATACGTATTTGACAAAAACAAATAAATAAATAAAAAATAAGTCTGCCGGTAATAATGTGTTATAATATGGAGGAGGACTTTAACTGCTATTCCTCTACAGAAGTAAAATACATATCTGCAAATCAAGCAGATCAAGAGTTCTCTTGACTATACAACTGATATTGGATTTTGGACTTAATGAACCAAAGCAAACCACAATACCCAACAAGAACAAGAGCATATGAACAGGTGGATGATTGACTACTACTGGTATGTGATCAGCATGATAAAGGCAAAATTTGTAAACAATATTAAAGCTACGGCTGAATCTAGAACAAATCGCGGAACAACAGATTGTATTGAGTGATCTGAATCCTTCCTTCCTTCCTTCCTTCCTTCCTTCCTTTCTTCCTTCTCTTCCTTCCTTTCCTTTCCTTTCCTTTCCTTTCCTCCCTCCCTCCCTCCCTCCCTCCCTCCCTCCCTCCCTCCCTCCCTCCCTCCTTTCTTTCTTTCTTTCTTTCTTTCTTTCTTTCTTTCTTTCTTTCTTTCTTTCTTTCTTTCTTTCTTTCTTTCTTTCTTTCTTTCTTTCTTCCTTTCTGCTAATTCTGCTGATTGCCAGCTGCCAGCGGTTTGGCAGTTTGAGTCTCACCAGCTCTAGGTTGACTCAGCCTTTCATCCTTCCAAGGTCGGTAAAATGAGGACCCAGATTGTTGGGGGCAATATGCAATAAACTGCTTAGAGAGGGCTGTAAAGCACAAGCAGTATATAAGTCTAAGTGCTATTGCTATTTCTTTCTTTCTTTCTTTCTTTCTTTCTTTCTTTCTTTCTTTCTTTCTTTCTTTCTTTCTTTCTTTCTTTCTTTCTTTCTTTCTTTCTTTCTTTCTTTCTTTCTTTTCCTTCCTTCTTTCTTTCCTTCCTTTTTCCCTCCCCAAAGATATAGTTTTCGAGAGTAGCAATGGATGGGTCTCCCCTTTAACCTGCTATTTCTAACCCAAAGGGGAAAAGATGATGGAAGATTATTTGAAAAAGGGCCTGAGCTGCAACCCTAAAGATCTCAACACTCCCCAAGTTATTTAGGACATTCACCTCCCCACAAGAAAATCAGTTGTCAGAGGTAATCTATTCATTAAAAAGGAGCATGGGAACCTCATAATGCTCCCAAGGATAATTTTGGACAACAGTAGCCTCAGGCAACAATCTTCAAATGGATTTCCCCTCTGAAATAAAGTGGAAGAGCTGTTTCATCATCTTAATGAAAGGAAAGTTATCGAAAGAAGGTAGGGAAAAAAATGTGCTAAAGGCATCAGTGCCCTGACAACCTGTGGTGCTTACAATTGCCAGTTCAGGAGAAAAATGGTGCAAATCAATAAAGCAAAGAATGATAAACCTGATGCTCTAAGAATACTCTTCTCATTTAAAGCAATTTTCAAGGGAATGGAAGTGCTAGTCCATCATTTAAAAACAAAATGTTTGTCCTAGGGCACCTTCAAAACTAACATTTATTATAGGATGTGTTTTTGTGAATTACATAAATTGCACTAGTTGAATGAAATGCTATAAATGTATTTGTTATATAGAGGGAGGGAGGGAGGGAGAAAGGAAGGAAGGAAGAAAGGAAGGAAGGAAGGAAGGAAGGGACCAATTGCAGAAAATACATACCATGCTATGAACATTGCTAACAGAAACCTTCACTAAAATGGTGGTGGCGATAACAGCACCCAAAAGACTCAGGTAGTTTCCAGACTGAATTAATTAACAAGACAATGTCTAGCTTGGCTGATTCTAGTAGCACTATGGGAATAGCTAATCAGATCTCTCAAGCTACTTCTCATTTTATTTAAAAGTAACATGTACAGTATATAGTCACCAGGACAGGCCTGAAATGTTTTGTTGCCTGAGATGTATTTTATTATCTGATTTTATTTTATTTTATTTATTAAATTTGTTTGTTGCCAATCTTGCTGCAAGGGAAGACATACAGCATCAAACTAAAACTCTCTCTCTCTCTCTCTCTCTCTCTCTCTCTCTCTCTCTCTCTCTCTCTCTCTCTCTCTCTCTCTCTCTCTCTCTCATAATAAAGTCATAATGAAAATACAAATTATAACTAAAACTAAAAGATGGGGAGGAAAACAGCAGAATGTATGGGTGGAGGGAGGTGGCAGCTGCTATTAGTCAAACTACCACCTCCACTGTGCTGTTCCTCCTTTGGGGCCCCAAGCCAACTGGCAGAGCCAGGTCTTCAACCTCTTGCAGAAGGTCAAGAGGGTCTCATATCTTACAGATTACAGATTATTAGAGTTGGAAGGGACCTTGTAGGTCATCTAGTCCAACCCCCTGCTCAAGCAGGAGTCCCTACACCATTTCGGACAAATGGCAGTCCAATCTCTCCTTGAAAATCCCAAGTGTTGGAGCTCTCACAACCTCCACAGGCAAGCTGTTCCATTGGTTGATCGCTCTCACCGTCGGAAAGTTTCTCCTCGTTTCCAGGTTGAATCTCTCCTTGGTCAGCTTCCATCCATTATTCCTTGTCTGGCCTTCTGGTGTCTTTGAGAACAGCCTGACCCCCTCCTCTCTGTGGCATCCCCTCAAGTATTGGAACACTGCTATCATGTCACCCCTGGTCCTTCTCTTCGCCAGACTGGCCATGCCCAGTTCCTGCAACCACTCTTTGTATGTTATAGTTTCCAGTCCCCTAATCATCCTGGTTGCTCTCCTCTGCACTTTCTCTAGAGTTTCAATGTCCTTTTTGGAGTGTGGGGACCAAAATTGGATGCTGTACTCTCGGTATGGTCTTACTAAGGCTTTATAGAGTGGTACTAGTACCTCCCTAGTCCTAGATTATATCCCTCTATTAATGCAATTTAGAATTGCATTGGCTTGTTTGGCTGCCACTGCACATTGCTGGCACATATACCTGTGTCGGTCAAGACTGACTCAAAGACGGAGAGAGAGAGAGGGAGGGAGGGAGGGGGAGAGAGAGGGGGGAGAGGCATTCTTACCAGTAATGGGTTTCACTTACCTTTGCTACCTGTTCAGAGATGCGTGCGCACTGCTTTTGCACATGC
Organism: Diadophis punctatus similis; assembly: GCA_023053685.1. Lineage (NCBI taxonomy): Eukaryota > Metazoa > Chordata > Lepidosauria > Squamata > Dipsadidae > Diadophis > Diadophis punctatus. The sequence goes on from JALIGW010000180.1 coordinate 248,182, forward strand.
ACAGATCATCCGTAGGTGTGATGACATCCAGGCGGGTGGGCGGAGCCTCCCGCCACTCCCGCCAACCCGGGGCAAACCGGTAGCAACCCACCACTGATCCCTACACTATACTTCTTTACAAAGAAAGACAGTTCCATAGAGCAGTGGACCACCAACTGGTGGTCCACAAGAAAATTTTGGTGGTCCGCAGAGAAATCTTTGCATTTCTCTCAATGAGCCGCCCGAAGTTCCTGCGCCGCTCGTGCTTCAGTGCTTTGACTCCCAGGGACAGGCTGGGGTCCTTCTGGCAGTTAGCTTGGCCGCCTGTTAGTGGAGAGAAGCACCCAGGATCAACCTTAGCTTTGCTGTCCATTGCAGACGCTAGATCGGCAGATCATAACCAAGGTAGCCTGGTTGTCTTTAGCTGTTCCAGCATTAAAGTAACACTTTCTCTCTCCAGACAAAACTATTTTTGCTCTAGGCACAATATAATATGCTGTGTTGACAACATCTTTGTGGTTGATGATGTGGTCTGGAACTAGGGTTTGCTAAGCTCCTGACCATCCAACTGGTGCCTTCTAAAGTGTTGGTCAGGATTTATATGGGTTCCTTATATCCATGCGATGGGTGCTCATTTGAAAGAAATCTCTCTTATTTCACCTGGTGCCACTTCATGATTGCTTACACGTCAGCTGGACTATTTTTGGATATAGGTTTAGCATTCTTTTAAAACAGTGCTAGACCCTTGTTAAGAAATAGCCCAGTTTCTGGATCATACAGTAGGTGTCATTCTGTCAACCTATGCAATTGGTGTGATTATGTATTTATCTAAAATGGGTGTAAATTATATGCATTCTATTTTAACAGAAAGTTTAGTGTAATGGTTGCCCTTCCCATAAATGTTCTGTTAAATCACGTTGACTTAGAATCGGTACACATCTTTCCCTAATGTATATGGTTGTTAATATAAATTATCCAAAAATCCATTTAGAAAGGAAATTCCCCTTACTGACATTCTTTGTTATGTGAATTTCTAAGCTAGAAATTCACCCCCCCCCAATTTCCTAATTAGGATTTAATTTTAAAATATAACCATTGTTGTTTCTCTTTCCAGTTTAGCTTTTAATTATAGATTTTAGATCTATAATTAAAAGGGAAAGAGAGTCTTCAGAAAAGGGCAAAGCAATGGTATTCTGATGTCAGAGCTGTCCAGTAGCTCAACAAAAATCAGGTAACTTGAAGTTTTGTATGGGTGTAAAGGCATCAGGATAGAAAATGGGAGCCTATGAATTCTAGTCCTGCCTTAGGCATGAAACTAGCTGGGCAGGGGTGGGTTCTAACTTACCTCGCTGCCGGTTCGTTTCCTCCCGTGCCAAGTGGGCACATATGCACAGTGGCAAAAAATCCAACCCCCCCCCCCCAAAAGTCAAAAACAAGATGGCGACCGCATGCACAGTGCCGGGAACTTGGCTTCTGTGCATGCTCAGGAATTTTTTTAAAAAAAAATTCAAAAAAAGATGGCGGCGCCCACAGACCGGCATGGACCGAACCGGTTCCGTGACATCATCGTGACATCACCAGCTACTGGTTCGGGTGAACCGGTTCAAACCGGGAGGAACCCACCTGCAGCTGGGTTACCTTGGGCCTTATTTTTTTTCCTCAGGAAGGATGTAAGGACAAATCACTTCTAAAAATCTTGCCAAAAAATCTCCATGAACTATTCCAGGCAGTTGCCCAGAGTGAAGGCCAGCTCGAAAGGACACACATATATTAAGCATGAATTTCTACCCCGTCACAATCCTTACATTTTACACAGACAGTGAGTGGTTCAGGTGTTTTCAGCCCTGGCCACCTTCCATGGCCACCCTTTGGACGAAAAGAGTGTTCTTGTACCGGTCCTAGGAGGATCAGTGACACCCAGGCTGTCACCCTTAATTGAAATTTGAAATACTAATAAAGATGACAAGTGGATGTCACACACACACACACACACACACACACACACACACACACACACACACACACACACACACACACGAATTAAGCTTGGGCCAAATCTGAGGTTTCTCTATTAAGGACGCATGCGTAGCTGAATAGGTTTTCCTTCACTCTACAAAATGAGAATTTGGAATAAAAGTTAGATAAAACAAGGCTGTTGTACTTGTGTTACACACATACACACACACTGGGGGGGGGGAGAGGGAGACTGTTCCTCTCTGTCTCCACCTTCTCTCCTTGCCCTTCTTTTTCACTGTACCTTCCAACTTCCACAAGGTCAGGACCGCTGGGAAAACTGCACCTGGCATATTTATGACTTAGTGTTGTCTGTTCTTGTTCCCCCTCTCTGTCTCTCTGTCTCTCTCTCTCTCTCTTTTAATGACTTAAGCCCACACCAGGAATGGTGCCCCAGTGTCAGAAAAGCAGAAGGAAATCCAAGGAGAAGACAGGGGCAGCCAGATGGGGCAAGCATTACACGCTAATTCCCTTCACCAAATGCTCTCTTCAGAAACTCTAAATTCTGTCAGATGGCCATAAATCACTATCATGATGCGTGCTTGTCTAATTAGGATTAATTTGAATGATGATGAGATGCGTTTTCATTCCATTCTTCCTTCAAGGAACTCACATATGCACACTTCACACTGTCTTACTTGTATCAGATGTCTTAGGACAGGGTGTCAAACTCAAGGCCCGCGGGCTGGATCCTCTACGCCAGTGCTTCTCAATTATTTTCTGTTACGCCCCCCCAGGAAGAAGTAAACATTTTGCGCCCCCCCAACTCTCCGCCGGAACGATTGTTTGCAATATTCGGCATGTTTTCGCTGAAAAAACTCAAGCGGCTTATCAGCGTGATTGGGGTGTAATGTGTTTAAATGACGCCTTAATTTATTTGGCTTCATGCTGTCTGCTGCCAACATTTTTAGACACAGTAAACATACCGATCTTTCCTTGTCTCCCACCATAGTCACAGTGAAGCCAAGCGCTATGTACGATTCATCATATTTCCTCGTCTTAGCTTTCGGGAGACTTACATTTGTCTCATTATCTCTGTCTCTCTCCTCCTTTCTTTTCATGCCTGTAAAATATTTTTTCATGGTGTCTCTTAAGGGTTTGTTATCTGCACTTCATATCTCCTGCTCTGTGCTGTGCGCTATTGTTCGGTGCAAAAAAACCCTACTCCCTGCGGCAAAAAAAAGCACATTCCCCGAGGTCATGCGCCCCCCCTGGCATCACTCTGCGCCCCCCCCAGGAGGGCCCGCCCCACTATTTGATATGCACTGCCCTACGCCCTGGTTCGGCCAGCAGGGTGCTGCAGGAGACGTCCATCCCACCTCCACACATACATACACCCCGGCTGGCTCGCGGAGGAGAACTTCAATGCTGATACGGCCCTCGCAGAAATCCAGTTTGATATCCCTGCCTTAGGAGGAAAGCAGCTATTTTTATTTATTTATTTACCTATCTATCAAATTCCCATCACACTTGCATGCCTTTGCGTGGTTTACAGATAAAACGGTAAAATGATATGAAAGCTATAGGTAAAAACAAGATCAAAACAAAGTTAAAGCAGACAATTATGAAGTTAAAAAAGGCAGATGGGGCACCATCAACCATCCATAGCATTCTTGGACCCGTGGCCCAGTTGGCAGAGCCAAGTCTTAATGTTCTTTCAGAAGGCCTGGAGAATGGGGGCCTGCCTTGCCCTTGGGGTGAGTTTATCCATAGGATGGGGCACTATTGTTGAAGTCATAATTATGCAGTGGTTGTGTTAATACAATACGCTAAACTAAAAGACTCAATTGTACACAGGCTGTTAACAATTGTACACAGGCTGTTATTCTGCAAGTCTTCGCTCTCTTACCTTCCCTATCAGGTGCAACAATTTAATCAAATTATTGATTTCCCCCAAAAACCCATTAACCTATCATCTAAAACAAACTTTGAAGGCAAGCTGCAATTTCCAAAAACCCAGAATCGGAGCCATGTTGGGTTCAAGTGACATAATAACCTATAAATCTTGGCTTAAATTCATATATGTAATTATTTAATCAATTTATTAACCATCTCAATTACCGAAACAATTCAATCGATCCCACCACTCTCAAGAGGGAGATAGATAACCTCTCCAAAACCTGGGAGGGTGGCCCTACTTGGAGACCGCATCTTTTGTTCCTTCTCCCAGAGAGGGAAAAACTGAGACCAACTTTAGAGCTAGTCTAAACATCTCCCTTATGTTGAACAACAGCAGAGGTCCGGCATCCGGTGTACGGCTTAAGGTGTTCAGTGTCTGGGTGTCCGGCATCGGGTGTCCAGTGTCTGGTGTCTGGGTGTCTGGCGTCCAGTGTCCGGCGTCTGGCATACGGCGTCCGGCATCTGGCTACCATATTACCTTTTTAAGGCTTTCGGAGGCTACAGTTTCCTGAACTCAGAACTAATAAAGTCTTAGACCCCAACTGGGAACAGGAGAAGGTGTCTGGAAATTCAAATTCTCTCCAAAGTAGGAAGAACATTATTGTAGGTGTCACTGGATGAAGGTGGGATGTTTTTTTTTTTCTCATTTGAAATGTATTGCTCTAACATTTTTAAAAAATTCATTTAAACCTAAAATTATATAGGAGGAACTTTCTGATATGCCAGTAACATCCACAGTCCAGATGGTTAGGTGTGACTGTACAATTGAAGCTCTCCTTCTTTTAATCTTGTATAACACACAGGACCGACATCTAAAAAGGGTGGGGCACCAATCGCACCATTTGCCTGCCTTCTTTTAAAAAACTTTTCTACTTTCCCCCCTCAGATACCTGTTGGAAGGAAGCACCCTGGTTGATAACTCTAAATTTTGATTTGCACTTTAGATCCGAGCGCGCAGAGTGACTTGTTTAAACGTGGCTCTTCGTTTTCAAAATCTTCTTAACTTGATTGCTTGGGGGAATATTCCACTTGCTTCTGGCTGCCAGATAGATGGCTTTTGGTAAGCATGATTGACTAACAAAGCCTCTTCTAGGAATCTCATTCATTTATCAGTTTTATGCCCTAGTGTTCCATCCCTTGCAATTCAGTAAAACAACATCATTTATGAAGGGCGATAATAATTTAGGATTAAATATTCCAGTGCTTTCTGAAACCTCCGGGTGTTCCACTGTTGTCTTTGAGGGAAGGAATATAAGAGCCAGCAATTTCCTCCAAGGCACCCTCCTCGCCCAGCCTTTCACATCTGGCTAAACATTAGTCTAAGCAGATTATGTAGCTAAACACAATGTGCTTTCATCAGAAGTTCTACTTTATTCTACGGGGATTAATATCTGTGCACAGAATTGTAGCTTCACAGCAGAATCCAATGCAAATTTATTCAGAAGCCAATGCCTATGAGCTGCCTAATGGAGTTGTGCACAGGATTGCAGCCTTCATTTTCTATCTTGAGATAATGGCAGAATAGTGCTGCTGAGGCAGTGAATATAATTTGGTTTTGATTAAATCATGCTTTTACTATAGAGCCATTATTGATGTGTCCATTTTTACTTAGCCCTGTTAATAAACATTCTGGATGGCAATTACTGTACCATAAAACCACATTGAACCCAAGGTAGGCAGACAGCTAGGTAGACAGTGATCAATAAACAACGTTGTTAAAGATCTAAAAGTGACTAAATTGAAATGCATAGTTGGTTATGCTCCTCCTCACACCCAATTTACAGGATTATTTGATATCTGCGCACCAGTTGACTCATCCACTCTGCAACTTGAATGGCTTAATTACATGGAAGTTTCACCAGAAGAACAATAGACCTCAGAGAGTAGCTATGGGGTAGCATGAACGCCCTGCTCTGCTTAGAGAGAAAACTGCAAGTAGTAATGTCATTGCTGGACCCCAGGGGTTGGATAGATGTAGCCAGAAGAATCCGAGTAAACCAGGAACATATCTGATTGTTGAAAGCTTTGGTTTTTCCCAGGCACAACTGGAAAAAACAGAGTAGAGCAGTTCTGTGAGGGCTTCAACTCACCAAATGCTGAAATACTTTGCTATTACTGGTTGGAGAGGAGGGCGGAGGAGGAGGCAGTAAGTAGCAACCACATCAGTTTGACTTTATTTATTTATTTTATTTATTTTATTTATTTATTTATTTATTTTGTCAAGTACGTGTTGGTAATATACATAGATATAACATTGTTTATGTACATAAGATGGGTACTGATAAGAGGGAACATTAGGACAGGGACGGTAGGCACGTTGGTGCACTTATGCACGCCCCTTACTGACCTCTTAGGAATCGGGTGAGGTCAACAGTGGACAGTCTAAGGGTAAAGTTTTGGGGGTTTGGTGACGAAACCACAATGTCAGGTAGTGAGTTCCAGGCATTTACCACTCTGTTGCTAAAGTCGTATTTTCTACAGTCAAGTTTGGAGCGGTTCACTTTGAGTTTGTATCTGTTGTGTGCTCGTGTATTGTTGTGGTTGAAGCTGAAGTAGTCGTTGACAGGAAGGATGTTGTAGCAGATAATTTTATGAGCTTTGCTTAGGTCTTGCTTAGAGAGCTTAGAGAGTTCTAAGCTCTCTAAGCCCAGGATTTCAAGTCTGGTTGCATAAGGTATTCTGTTGCGAGTAGAGGAGTGGAGGACTCTTCTTGTAAGGTATCTCTGGACACTTTCTAATGTATTTATGTCCGATATGCGGTGTGGGTTCCAGACAGATGAGCTGTATTCAAGGATTGGATGTTTTGTATGCTCTGGTTAGTAGTGTGATATTACCGGAGAAGAAGCTACGTAAGATTAGGTTAATAGTTCTTGAAGCCTTTTTGGCGATGTTGTTGCAGTGGGCTTTGGCACTTAGGTAATTTGAGATGAGTATTCCAAGATCTCTGACAGGGTGAGGGTCGTCTCAGTGACTGGCTTAATCCATTGCACTTTTGGGGAGAAAATCTATACCAGGCTCTCAAAATTCCAGATCAGCTCTTCTTCGCATCCCAAGAAGGACCACACTGAGGGTGTAAAAGGAACAGAATCAGAACAAGGAAGGACAACATCTTGGCAACTGAGCCAATTTGTATTTGTATTAGCTCCTGAGGCTTGTGATGGAAGTAGCTAATAATGCAATGATATCATTAGTTTGAGCACAGCCAAAAATTTTATTCTATAGTCAAGAAAAACAGCATGATCTAGTCTAGAGGTTCTGTAAGGGTGACAAAATGAAGGGTCTGTGTATGACATAGGCAGCCTTTTAGTTATGGTCACACTCCAACAATATGGTCTAGCCCAGGTTCACATTGTGCTTCCGGGTTGATTTAATTAGACCACATTGTTGGAGTATAACCATAACTCAAAGGCTGCCTATGTCAACAATGACATTGTTGCCCGGAGGATGCCCAGTTAGGGGCTCCTTTCATGTCCCTGGCAAGAGCTGGAGCGAAGGACAGGCGCTCACACCGCCCCACGACAGCATTCGGGTCTCGAATGCAGGCTTGCTGCTTGTCAACCCAGCGTTCTAACCATGTGAGCCACTATGCTCCTTTAACCAGGATACCATCACAATATGCCTAGATCAATTATCACTGATTTTCTAAATGGAACTACAATACCCAGGCAGAATTCCCAGGCAGCATGATTAATGTCCATGCCAGGTTGGCAATCTGAGTGGCTCAGAGTCCCAACCTAACTCGATCGGGTGCCAGATCAAACAAGACTGCTGCTTTTCTTCAGAGACCCAGTACGATTTGGACTGGAGAGTTCTTGCTAGAAAACCTGTTTTGAAGAGATAGAACATTCAAATAGTTTATGCAAAGCTCTGCACACCACCCAATTTTTCTGCTGTTCTTCCCTGCTTGCCCAGGGCAAGTCATATTTTCTTTTGATGTGCAAATAAAATATAATTAGTTTTTTTTATATCATGATCATTATGCTAAGGGTGAGCAAGGAGGTTTTGAGCTGGAAAATTCTCATGAGGGATTTGCAACAGAGTTAATGACTCTCAGGCACTTGAGAACGTACCTCTCAGACACCCATTTATTCAAGTGTTTTTGACAGATGTATAAGGGGTATCTGTACATATACAGTACCATATGTATGTATGTATGTATGTATGTATGTATGTATGTATGTATGTATGTATGTATGTATATGTATATACATACACACATACTATATACATATACATATACAGTATATATACAGTATATATATATATATATATATATATATATATATATATATATACATACATACATACATACATACATACATACATACATACATACATACATACAGTATACACACACACACACACACAATATACATCTATATTAATTATACCTATGTGCATATACATACATGGGCATACACACATACCCATACCAGGAAATACTGTGAAATCTCTGCAGAAAAAGATACAAGGTGGTTACGTCTAGTCCATCCCAAAGGACTGGGTTTCTAGTGCCCAAGTCAGGAAAATGGAGAAAGGGAAAACCATCTCCTTTGTCTCCCCATTTTTTCTCTAATTCCCCAATTTGGTTGTTGGTTGTATTAATATAGGGAGGGAGGGAGGGAGGGAGGGAGGAAGGAAGGAAGGAAGGAAGGAAGGAAGGAAGGAAGGAAGGAAGGAAGGAAGGAAGGAAGGAAGGAAGGAAGGAAGGAAGGAAGGAAAAACTAGAGACTGATTATAATCAAAAAGTTTTTGTTGTTGAAAGATATGTTTTTAAAACATCACAGTGACACTTCTAACATATTTTGAGATGTGTAGTTGAAAAAACACACAGCTCAACTGAATAAATTAAAATGTGAATAGCCTTTCTGTTAGGCTCTGTCCCAGCTTCCACATTCCCAGGATCACAACCGTGTCCTGAGGACGCCATATTTCCCCTGAAGCCTCGTGGCATGCTTTGGGAGTAGTAGTGGGAGATATGGACCTCCTACTCCTTTTCCTCTGATCACCCGTTAGCCACTTTCATAGCCATTTCTGTCCCAGCTTTTGCCCTGGACTTCCTGAACTCATTTCATACCTGCCATTGCACATCCTTTCTATTTTTTGACATCATCTTCTTCTCTCCAAACTTCCAACAAAGTCTGGGAAAGTAGAGCAGAGCTCCACCATTTCATATGGGGAAAAACAGAGAGCATATTTGTGCTTAGCGGCTAAATTAAAATGCATCTTTATCTTTAGATTCAGCAGCCCTGTTTCTCTTATTGCATTACCCAGAAAATAATGAGGGGTGTCTTTCTCCTTTCATCCTGGGATCAAAACAGGAGAAGTCCGGTAGCACCTTTGCCAACCAATACATTTTATTAAAAGGCATCAAACACTTATTAAAAGTGTTGCTGCCAGTTCGGACCAGTTCTTTAGAATCGGTAGCGGAAATTTGTCGCCGCTCGCCGAACTGGTAGCGATGACCGGCGGTCCACGCTCCCGAACCGGTCCTCCAGTTGCTGCGGCTTGCAAAAAAACCCTCTGTGCATGCGCAAAGGCTTCTGTGCATGCGCAGAGGGTCATTTCCGTGACGTGATGTAGGCGCGCGCGCATGCAAAACGCGCACTTCCGTCACGATTGTGAACCGGTAGGGAAGGTAAGTGGAACCCACCCCTGAAAGGCATGTTTTTCACCAGCTGCATGATCAAGCCTCCTGGAGAGCCTAAATTGATATAGAGTTAAATTGGGAGGGGTGGAAGGGTGAGGAAGACAGATTGGTTACACAAATGAAGGTTACATGGGAGACAGATTACAGGTCCTGTATCAATCAACACTTGTAAAGTGTTAAAATCCCATTGTTGAGACCTATGGAGAGAGCCTGAAACTTTTTGATGTATGTGTGAGTTCAGCAGTTGGTTTTCCTGTCTCATTTTTCTACAATGGTCACTTTGAAGTCACTGCAATAGAGTGTCCTGGGAGGTCGAAATGCTCTGAATATTACTTTGTCCTTGTTTTGAGTCCAGATGTCAAACTAGTGTTGATTAATCCTTTTGCACAAAGTTTGCCCCATTTGTCTTAGGTAGAAACCTAAGGGCATTGCTAGCAGATGCCTGTATATATCACATTAAACAAAAAAGTGTGTGTGCCTACATGATGGTAGATATACGGGCAAAATTAGATATCTGGGTTTGTTGCAAAGTTTGGTTCCAACATTAAAATTGTGGTCCTGTTGTTGCTTGTGAGAATCCACTTCAGGTTGGATGGTTGTCTGTAAACAATTATGAGCTTACTACCCAATGCCTGAAAAGGTGAAATATCAGTATCCTAGTTCCATTCTGGGTTATATAGTTTTCCTGGAATCTTCCCATAAGACTCTTTAGTTCATATTATTTTAACTTGGGAGATGCCAAAATGAGGCTAAGGATTGGAGTGGGACATCTAAATCAAACTTGAGAAGTACTTAGACTTACTCCATGCTTGCTACAGTGCTCTGATTGGTTTTCCCCACTGGCTAATGACCTGCCATATGGGAAGGACAGAAAGCCAGAGGGGAAAACCCCTTAGCTTAAAACAGATGGCATGTTCACAAATTGACAAAGCACCATTTGGAAGAGGGACACAGTAGCTCAGTAGTTAATACACTGAGTCTTATACCGTTAAAAAGTCCATAGCTCAGCAGTTCAAGACCCAAGTGCCACGAGATGGAGTGAGCTCCTGTCAATTGCTCCAGCTCCTGCCATCTTAGCAGTTTATTTATTTACTTATTCATTAGTGAGACTTATATACCGCCTCAAAGTGCAAGCACTCTCTAAGCGGTTTACACCATTAAGCAATGTATATTTATATTGCCCCCAACAATCTGGGTCCTCATTTTACCTACCTCAGAAGGATGGAAGGCAGAGTCAACCCTGAGCCGGTGAGATTTGAACCGCTGAACTGCTGATCACAGTCAGCTAAAGTAGCCTGCAGTACTACACTCTAACTGCTGCGCCACCTCGGTTCATCAGTTTGAAAGCATGGAAATGCAAGTGGATGAATAGGTACAGCCAGCGGTGAAATCTACTTACCTTCCCTACTGGTTTGGAAGTGCACACTTTTTCACCCGCGCTCCACTCGCACGTGCGCTTTTTCACCCTCTGCGCATGCGCAGAACACTTTGCACATGCGCAGAGGGTTAAAAAAAGAAAATGACGACGTCCGGGTGGGTGGGCGGAGCCTCGCGCTGTCGCCACTACCGGTTCTCCAAACCACATCGGTACGCACGAACCGGGCTGAACCGGTAGCATTTCATCCCTGGGTACAGCATATAAAACATGCGGGAAGGTAACAGCGTTCCATGTTTCACTGTATTCTCAGCCACATGACCGCAGAAACATCTTCAGCACAGAAGCAGGAAATAGATTGATAAAGGGGACAGCAGTACTTTGGGCCAGGTTGGGTAGATAGCACTCAGCAGTGAGGAATGGGCCTCTAATTTGAACATCCTTCCTAGCCTGAGAGGATGCAGGATGGTCAGAAAAGAGAACTACCTTAATAGCTTTCTCAACAAGAGTAACGGTGACTGTTAAGAAGCGAAGCCAGTCCTGATATAGGTAGAATAGAATAGAATAGAATAGAATAGGATGGGATGGGATGGGATGGGATGGGATGGAATGGAATGGAATAGAATAGAATAGAATAGAATAGAATAGAATAGAATAGAATAGAATAGAATAGAATAGAATAGAATAGAATAACAAAGTTGGAAGAGACCTTGGAGGTCTTCTAGTTCAACCGACTGCTTAGGCAGGAAATCCTATACCATTTCAGAAAAATGGTTATCCAACCTCTTCTTAAAAACTTCCAGTGTTGGAGCATTCACAACTTACGGAGGCAAGCTGTTCCACTGATTAATTGTTCTAACTGTCAGGAAATTTCTCCTTGGTTCTAGGTTGGTTCTCTCCTTGATTAGTTTCCACCCATTGCTTCTTGTCCTGTCCTCAGGTGCTTTGGAGAATAGTTTGACTCCCTCTTCTTTGTGGCAACCCCTGAGATATTGGAACACTGCTATCATGTCTCCCCTAGTCCTTCTTTTCATTAAACTAGACATACCCAGTTCCTTCAACTGTTCTTCATATGTTTTATCCTTGAGTCCCTTAATCACATTTGTTGCTCCTCTCTGCACTCTTTCTAGAGTCTCAACATCTTTTTTACATTGTGATGACCAAAACTGGATATCAGGTATATCTAGATCAGATTTGGTTTGTGTGAATGTCCCTTCTGTTTCATTAAATTTCAAAATAAATTCTTTAAGAGAAAACCCCAAAACTTCATAGCTGATAGCACATGGATTTTGTATCTAGTGTAATACAAGCATGATGAGCTGCAAGAATCAAGCTACTAGCACATCATGATGATGCCAGGTTAGAGACGTCTGCTGCAGGTGTGGGCTCCTCCCGGTTTGGACCAGATCGCCCGAACCGTTAGCAATCCGCTGCTGATGTCACGTTACTGGATCGGCCGGTGCCGGTCCATGTGCGCTGCCATCTTTTTTTTTCATTCAGCAGCTCAAAAAAGGGTCCTCCCACCCGCCCCCAGGTTAATACTTTATTTCTTCGCCCGAAGCACAGCTGATGAGCTCCAAAGCTGTGTTTGGGCCTGATTCCAGCTCCTGAGCATGCGCAGAAGCCTAATTGCATGAGGGGACGCGCGCGCAAAACGTCGCAATGCAAACCGGTGGAGAAGGTAAGTAGAACCCACCCCTGGCGTGCTGTAATATGACAGTAAGTTATACTTCTCACTATTTATTATTTAATCATAATCTTAATACAGAGAAAACAGATTCAGGCATATTCTCTGCCATACTGCCAGTGCTAAGCCGGCTCTGAGATGATTTATCCTTTCTATTCTGCATTTAAAATGGATTCAGTATATCCACGACTACGCTAATGAAATCCTGCCTCTTTTATTCACAGCTTGCAGGGCTAAAACTGAATTTTCTAGGCACAAACATTAATCAGCCATCTTTCATCACAGGTAAACTGTTATTAAGCGCACTTGATTATCCATGAATAGATATCCGAGATATTGGATGATATACCATCGCCAATACTTAACTGTAAATTTTGACATTGGTATTGTTTCACCCATGCCATGTTATTGACCCTTTTGGTTTCTTAAGATCAGTTGTTCTCTCTGAACCTCACAGAATTCAAAGAAATACAGTACAGGTAGTCCTCAATCACAATTGGGACCAGACCAGAATTTCCATCGCTAACCAAGGCAGCTATTAAGTGAGCCTTATTGTCACACAGCCTGACAATTTTTCAAATTTGTAAGCAATTGGAATATCCACAAACAGTTCATTATATGTTAACAGCTGAGCTAATAGTCAGGGAGATCTTATTTGAATATACCGAAGGCAGCAGTTTTAAACCATTAGTGATAGTAAGGATAAATACGTAGATAGAATTCAGTAGTTGTTACACACACACACACACACACACACACACACACACACACACACACACACACACACACAGTGGTTATTCCATATTTATATACATACATATAAACACACACATTGTATATGGAATATCAGCCATCACATTGCTATGTGGAGTTAAGAGAGATTTCAAGTAGATGGATAACAAATATGATTATCTAAGGGCCAGAGAGAAATACTACACTAGAGCGTTAGTACATTGGGACATTCTTATCCATGAATGTGTGCTGGGCTAATTCTTATTTCTCAGTCCAAATTTAGAAGAAGGACTAAATAAAAAGCATATCATGAGGGTTACACAAGAAAAGGCATGCAAACAGCAAATGACTACAATAGGGGGGGGGTCAAACTGGCGGCCTGCGAGCTGGATGAATCACGCGCTGGCCACGACCACCCCAGCTCCGCGAAGGGGAAAAATGCCGCAAAACATCACGTGATGGCAACGTGACGCCACAAGTTTCACACCCGTGGACTACAAGAAGAACCAAGGCAATAATAGTCAGTCCCCTTACCTGGGTTTTAACAAATACTCTGCAGTGCCAGTCAACCTGTTATGAGTTCGATCCTAGGTAGAGGCAGATGTAGGGTCTCCTGCTTGGGCAGGGGGTTGGACTAGATGACCTGCAAGGTCCCTTCCAACTCTGTTAATCTGTTAATCTGTTAGCCCTGCTTATTACCTTCATTAGTGAAATGAATGCTTGCTCTTCCTTCTTCCTTTCTTCTTTTCTAACCCTGGGATATGGACCAGAATGTCTACTTCCAGCAGACAATGCCTTCCAACGGTGTGCTATAGAATAAGATGGACAGCCTCCAGGTCAACACAGGTAGACTTAGACTTACAACGGTTCATGTAGTGACCGTTCAAAGTTACAATGGCACTGAATAAAGTGACTAATGACTGTTTTTCACACTGTTGCAGCATCCCCATGGTCACATGATCAAAATACAGATGCTTGGCAACTGGTTCATATTTATGATGGTCGGCGTGCCCCCTCCCCAGGGTCACGTGATCAGCTTCTGCGACCTTCTGACAGGCAAAGTCAATGGGGAAGTCACATTCACTTAACAACCGTGTTACTAATTTAACAACTGCAGTGATTCACTTAACAAATGTGGCAAGAAAAGTCGTAAAATGGGGCGAAACTCACTTAACAAATGTTTCACTTAGCAACATTAATTTTGGGCTCAACTGTGGTCGTAACTCGACTGAATCTACCTGTACTAGGTTGGAATGAAGAGAGCATCAAACTAACTGATAGCCAATGCCATTGTGGTCAGACAAGGTTTTTAGGCCTGGAAACCATCTTGGGCCTTGGTCTTCAGGCCTGCCACATTTAGAACTGTGGGAAACTGGGAAGTGGGGTTGTATGGAGCTGGGGAGAGTAGTCATAATAGCATTCCTTTCTCCGAGAGTCAAGGTCACTCTGCCCTGCACCTGGAGGGGTGTAACTAGGAGGCCTCTCCAGTTGGGACGGTGCCTTGATTGGACCATGTGATGGACATGTGGGTGCTGGGGCAGGGTCTTGGACTTTCTTTTGGGTGGGGAAAACCTGGAAGCTTTCAGATTCGGGTTTTCCCAGATGTGCCAATCTGACATCTCTAATAAAATGGAACTTTGAGGAAACTCAAACCTCGGAGTTTTCTTTCGTTGGGGGTGTTACCTGGATCCCTGACACAAGGGGGTTTCTGCTTGCACACTCCTGCAGAGATAGTTTTAGGGGTTCCAGTTTATCTTGAAGGGAAATTCCATCGAAGAAGCAACTTATAGGTACCACTTCTACCAGGGGTGGGTTCCTCCCGGTTCGGACCGGTTCGCCTGAACCGGTAGTGACCCGCTGGTGACGTCACGATGACGTCACCGAACCGGATCGGTCGGTGCCAGTCCATGGGCGCCACCATCTTTTTTAAAAAATTATTTTTCCGAATTATTTTTCTTCTGCACATGCGCAGAAGCCGAGTTTCCGGCACTGTGCATGCGGTCGCCATCTTGTTTTTAGCATTTTTATTTTTAAAAAAAATTGGGAGTTTTTTTGCACTGCGCATGCGTGTGCGTGGCCACGAAGCGCGGCCATGCGACGCGGGAGGAAGCGAACTGGCAGCGAGGTACTGTAAGTTGGAACCCACGCATCTTCTACTTAATGAGTTCATGGTTGGTATCTTCTCTTCTGTCTCAGGAATGGGCCTCCACTACATTTGGTTCATGTCAACATCATGATCTAAGATGTTGTTCTAGGGTGGATTCTGCTGAGTTTTCACTACAGGGCTGAACTAACACAGTTTGTAATGTTTGGAAAGAGGCCACTGAGAAGTGAGTCACAATGTCATTCTCAACAGAGCATTCTTGTTTCTTTTACTGGCAGAGTGTGGAATCTCAAACTCTTACTTCCAGGGTGACAACTCTTGAAAAATTACTTTGGGTAATTTCCAGTTTAGTGTACACCCAGTGCACTCCCAGTCAATTCACATTTTAAGAACAGATCAAACACGTATGCCACTCGGTTCAGCCAGCAAAAGTGTAGCTTCAAGGTTTTTTTTAAAATTAAATGTCAGTGAACATCAATTAACAATTAACTGGCAAAATGGGACAAAAGGTAAACAAAGGCAGGAAGAGGGGGACATGAACAACAAGCAGGGAATCTATATTATTTGTATATTTCTAGATATGGATATGTCTCATGTATCTGTATGTAGATATAGGAGGTATATTTTTATATCTTAAGAGCCATCGTGGCACAGTGGTTAGAATGCAGTACTGCAGGCTAATTCTGCTGACTGTCAGCAGTTTGGCAGTTCGAATCTCATTGGTTCAAGGTTGACCCATCCTTCCATCCTTCCGAGGTGGGTAAAATGAGGACCCAGATTGTTGGGGGCATTAAGCTGAACTCTGTAAACCGCTTAGAGAGAGTTGTAAAGCACTGTGAAGCGGTATATAAGTCTAAGTAGCTACCGTAATAGCTACTGCTACTGCTACTGCTATTGCTATTTTAAAAATATCACTTCTCACTCCTATGGATGATATGTGTCTTTCTCAGTCTTTGGGCCTCTATCAAAGGCCTGGGAGACTGAGGGTTGTGTGCAGTATCTTAACTGTTCCTAGCACTGCATTATTCTGGGCAGAGAGCTGTGACATTGTTCCTGGGATCTGTTGGAGCCATTCTCCAAGCCTAGGAGTCATAGCCCTGAGTGCTCTTAACACTACCGGGACCACTTTGGCCTTTACTTTTTACATCCTCTTTAGTTCCTCCTCCAGGCCTTAAAATCTCTCCAGTTTCTCATCTTCCTTCTTCCTGGTATTGCTATCACTTGACACCACTATATCTATCACTACCACTGTCTTCTATGTCTGGTTGATGGGCTAGTATCTGCCTGTCCATCTGGATTTGGAAGTCGCACAACCCTCTCATTCTCCATGACCTTCTGTAGGATCTCCCATCTGGACCTGGGAAGCTGTAGCCCTTACACCGTGCAGATGTTCCTGTACAAAAGGCCAGTTACTTGGATGTGCCATTCGGTGTATGCTGCTCCTGCACAGATCCTTCCAGTGGAAAGAATATTGTGAGCAGTTATAAAAGCCCCAAAGGGAATGGCCTTTGGTTATTACAGCTTTAATTCTGTTTTGTACATAATGACAGCAGAATAGAATAGCTCTCTAACCCTCTCTATTCTGCAGCTTGAAGAAAATCATTGGGTGGATGGGTATGATATATCCATATATCATCCACTAACCCTAACTCTACTTCTGTACATTTTCTCTCCATGAATGGAGAAGCAGACATGAAGAACCGGCTCATAAACTCAGCCAGTAGAACTGGAAAATTTATTTGGAGGGGTGGTAGTGGAAAAATTAGCATGCTCGATTCCCTAGAGCACACAGAGGAAGCAGCGAGAAGGCGCCTCAGCTTGGCTTATTTGGGCAGGTGTCAGGGCCCCATCCGGGAGGGGTGGCACACGTGGTTAGGATGCTGGGCTGATGATCGGCAGGCTTGCGTTCGAAACCTGGTTGCCCTGTGATGGGGTGAACGCTTAACGGGGACATGAAAGGACCCCCAACTGGTTATCCCCCAGGGAACGGTGATGTCACTGGCTAATTCTCTCAACCCAGAAGTGCTTCGGTGCTCCTGACATGAATGTAGTAGTAGTAGTAGTAGTAGTAGTAGTAGTAGTAGTAGTAGTAGTAGTAGTAGTAGTAGTAGTAGTAGTAGTACCGTGTTTCCTCAAAAATAAGACCCTGTCTTATATTTTTTTGAACCCTGAAATAAGCGCTTGGCCTTATTGCCATGCACTCAAAAGCCCGATTGGGCTTATTATCAGGGGATGTCTTATTTTGGGGGAAACAAGGTAGTAGTAATATAGTAGTAGTAGTAGTAGTAGTAGTAGTAGTAGTAGTAGTAGTAGTAGTAGTGCCTCATCTTTCAGTGCCTCATCCTCTGTAGTAGTAGTAGTAGTAGTAGTGCCTCATCTTTCAGTGCCTCATCCTCTGCTGTGGCCTAGAGGTGGAGCTCTTGCCTCACAATCAGCAGGTTGTGAGTTCGATCCTAGGTAGAGGCAGATGTAGGGTCTCCTGCTTGGGCAGGGGGTTGGACTAGATGACCTGCAAGGTCCCTTCCAACTCTGTTAATCTGTTAAAACAGTTTATGGACCCTTCCTTGTTTCTGTGTTCCCATAATAAATGGTGGTTCATGTGTTCTATGCCAGCTGGATAAAGAAGTGTTGCCAGTATAGCATAATGGTTGAAGTGATTGGAGCTCAGTGGTGACTTTAAATCGGTCACTCCCTTTCAGCCCAGTCTACATTAGAAGGTCATTGTTTTGGGGAAAAGTAAGGAAAGGCTCTGTATAAGCCATTTTGTTTTCTCAGAAGACAAAATACAATTAATTATAAAGAGAGCTTTCATAACAGGACACATCAAAGAAGGTATATTCCAGATGCTGGAGGGGGGGGGAAAGAGTTGGGACCTATCTTATGCATAAATTTGCATACATCCCTGCCAGTTAAAGGGCCATATTTAATAAAGAGCACCAATCAAGGAATGGTAATCATGCAGAGGATTGTCAGCTGCCAGTCAACTACATCATTTGCAATATTAAATGTACAGTGCACACATGAAGGTTCATGTTTGAACAGGTTTGACCAATTAAGAAATTAGCATGCTCTCTCAGTGTTTTGGACAGTAATAGCAATAGCACTTACTTATATACCGCTTCATAGTGCTTTACAGCCCTCTCTAAGCGGTTTACAGAGTTCAGCATATTGCCCCCAACAATCTGGGTCCTCATTTTACCCACCTCGAAAGGATGGAAGGCTGAGTCAACCTTGAGCCTGGTGAGATTTGAACAGCTGAACTGCTGAACTAGCAGTTCAGATTGCAGTGCTGCTTTTAACCACTGTGCCACCAGTGGTAATTAAGGTAATTAAGTAATTACCTTAATCATTCCTGCAAGCTGGGAATATATGTGAATAATAGTCCAAAACACCTGAGAGCAGCAGATAATTATTCTCTGAATCAGACTCTGTTCCTTCTCCTGATTAGCAAGAGTCAAGCAGCACGTGAAAACAAGGAAATGCATGAACGTTTCTTTTGTAAGTATCACATTAAACAGGTTGTAGAAACCCAGCAGTCCTTGTCAGCAGAGAAACTTGGGCTGAATGCTGGTTTGATTTGTTTCCGCTAAGACAAATTACACGTAACCTTGGGTCCTTTTCTGCATATCCCCTCTTCTCTTGCCTGTTTTTATTGGCATCTCAAAGGTGCTCATTAGTAGACTATCTGTTTGAGAATTTTAAATTTTTTTATTATAGGGTTTTATGGCTTTTTTCCCAAGAAAACCCAAAAAGAAAAGGCGGGGGAAAGAGGACAAAAAGACAAAACATATATCCCATGACCAGTTTGCCTGGAGGGATGTGATATAAAATTCAGAACAATTTGTCATTTACAACAGGAAATAAAAATGAAATATTAAAGGGACACTGCCAACTTAAAACCATTCTCTTGTCTGAAAATGTTCTACCTGCTTTTGTAACAAGAAATACTTTGGGTGATTTTAACTGAAAGAGACTAGAGGGGGAAAAAACAAGACAAAGAGTAGGGCTTTTCTTAAGCTTTCTTGTTTCTAAGGCTTGACAGAAGCAATAGATTGTTGTTAATTTTTGCAGCTTCTCATCCTCTCTTCTAAACAATTCATTGAGTGGGGGGAAAAACACCCCCAAAAGAATATTCAATCGCTAGAGAAAGAAAAGAATGCCACACTGATATGGTTAGTTAAAATCGCAAACCCCAAAACCTAAAGTAAAAGTGACCCCAGATCGAGAACCTTGGAAGACAATTTCAGTCTTTCCCTTTGGTCTGCTCTCCACTTATAAATAAGAGGCACAGCAATCCAGAAAAAAATGGGGTGGGTGGGTGGGTGGCCATTGCCATTCAGGTTGGTCCAAGTGGGGACAAAACTTGCTAGACTTCAGGTTCTAACTATATCAGGGGCGAGTTCCTAATTTTTTTATTACCACTCTGTGGGTGTGGCTTATTTTGTGGGTGTGGCTTGCCGACCATGTGACCAGATGGGCATGGCTTGCCGGCCATGTGACCGGGTGGGTGTGGCTTGCCGGTCATATATTAGTTATTTCAGAGAGATGTTACTACTATTTTTGCTATTTTGTACCTTACATGAAAAGCTTTGCATACAAAGTATGTGTTACACCATGGCAACAGAACAACCTTTATATGCAGAAAATGCTATAGTTAAAAGACAAGCAAGTCTCATACAGCATTTTTGGTTTCAGTCATGGATTCTTTAGACGAAAATATTGAGGACTGTTAAAAGAACAGTATCTTTTAACAGTCCTCAATGTTTTCGTCTAAAGAATAACAGTATAAAACTGTATAAAATTAACAGTATAAAAGGTTAAGCTTTCGGAAAACGCCCACTTTGGGAAGCTTTAGGCAAAAGCTAAGGAAAAGTGTCAAATGCGAGCTTCTTATTATTTTCAAGTGAAGGGACGGGGAAAGACTTAATTGTCAGGTTTCTGGGCATGCGCAGAAGAAAATTTTTTTAAAAAGTTTTTTTTAAAAAAATGGCGGCGCCCAGGCACCAGCAACCGACCGCACCGGTACTGTGACATCACCAGCGGGCTGCTACCGGTGCTATAGAGTAGACCGCACCGGTAGGAACCCACCACTGAACTATATCCCCATGGAAGCTAATACTTAATGGCAGGATACTTGATGGAGTCAATGAAGCCCTTCTAGAAATTTTAACCCAGGGACTGATGCTGTTGGCCATCTGGCTATCTTCTTATCTCTGTATGTAGAGGAATGTATTGTGGGGGGGAGCAATCATTACCCTTCAAAAAACATTGGGCCATTTTTCTCTGAAATATTCTTACCAAAGCAAAGAGATTATAAATAGTACAGAAGTGTATAACAGCATAGTGTCGTGTGGTTGAATCTCACTTGTAAACTGGTCTATATTCTATCTATTCCAACTTAAAAGTTCGCAGGACAACCTTGAGTGAGTCATTTGTCTGTCAATTAACCTACCTTAAAGTCAAAAGGAAGTAGAGAACCATAAATGCTTCTCGGATAAATACAACATATGCAGGCATCCTTAATTAAATAGAAACAGCAATAACAGTAATTTAAAATTATGATAGCAAGAACAATGAATGCCCACATTGGATGAAGATGCAAATATTTAGAAGCATATCAAGGAATAGTTTCAGAATCTTAATGGGAGCTATTATGGAAATTATAATCAAACCTGAGAGGTCTCCTTGACTTACCTAGCATCAGTTCATGAAAAAGCTAAGCAAATCTGACAGATTGGAACTGTAACATTTTCTCTACTGTTCTGAAGGATGCTAAACTAAGATCCCCCAATATAAAATAACTTTTCAGGAATTGCAGGGCACTGAGTGAAATGCAACTGAGGAGTTTGCAGGGAGGCGGGACCGACTAGGTGGTTCCGCCCCAGGCGCCTAATGGAGCCGGAAGGATTCCAGAGGGAACTTGGGGAAATACCTGAAACCCTGGTACACAATTCGGCTGACTCCCTGGTGGCTGCTTGGAACACCGCAGCATCAGGGGCTCTAGACCGAATTGCGCCTAAGCGACCTCTCCGTGGCAGTGGATCCCGGAAAGCTCCCTGGTTTACCGAGGAGCTCCGGGAGATGAAACGCCAGAAGAGACGTCTGGAGCACCGCTGGAGGACCAAGAAAGCCGAGTCTGACCGAACACTATTAAGAATTTACATCAGATCTTATTTAGTGGCGATAAGGACGGCAAGACGATCCTATCTTTCCGCTCTTATTGCGTCCGCAGATTCTCGTCCAGCCGCCTTGTTTAGGGTGACTCGCTCCCTCCTTGGAAAAGGGGGGAGCGAGGAACATTTGCAAGGCAGAGCTGAGGAATTTGCTGAGTTTCTGTCGGATAAAGTCGCTCAGATTCGGTTGGACTTGGACTCTGGCAGGGCAGAGTCCATAGAGTTGACAGGGGCCAGTCTTAATCCATCTTTGTGGGAGGAGTTTGGGCCTGTTTCTCCCGAGGATGTGGACAGGGCTATGGGAGCGATGGGGACCTCCACCTGTTTATTGGACCCGTGCCCCTCCTGGCTGGTCTCGGCCAGCAGGGCGGTGGCATGCAGCTGGATCCGGGCGGTGATCACCGCTTCTTTGAGGGAGGGATCCGTACCGCGGTCGTTAAAAACTGCGGTGGTGCGACCCCTCCTGAAGAAGCCTTCCCTGGATCCAGCTGATTTGAAGAACTATCGTCCAGTCTCCAACTTACCTTTTTTAGGGAAAGTTGTGGAGAAGGTGGTGGTGACTCAGCTTCTGCAGCTCCTAGATGAAACAGACCATCTAGATCCTTATCAGTCGGGTTTCAGGCGCGACTACAGTACAGAAACTGCCTTGGTCGCCCTGATGGATGATCTCTGGCGGGCCCGGGATGGGGGGAACTCCTCCATCCTGGTGCTACTTGACCTCTCAGCGGCTTTCGATACCATCGACCATGGTATCCTTCTGCATCGGCTCGGCGAGTTGGGAGTGGGAGGCACCGTTTTACGGTGGTTCTCCTCTTATCTCGCCGATCGGATGCAGTCGGTGTTGGCAGGTGGGCAGAGATCGTCCCCTAGGCCCCTATTATGTGGGGTGCCCCAGGGGTCGGTTCTCTTGCCCATCCTGTTTAACATCTACATGAAACCGTTGGGTGAGATCATCCGCAGACATGGGGTGTGTTTCCATCAGTACGCTGACGACACCCAGCTGTACATCACCACCCCGTCTGACTTCAGGGAGGCAGTGGATGTAATGTGCCGATGCCTGGACGACGTTAAGATCTGGATGGGGAGGAACAGGCTCAGACTAAACCCCGATAAGACTGAGTGGCTGTGGATATTGCCTCCTAAGGTTCATGACAACTACCCCTCCTTGGTTTTTGAGGGTGCGAAACTGACCCCCTCAGACCAGGTCCGCAACTTGGGGGTCCTCCTAGATCCACAGCTAAAATTGGACCACCATCTTTCTGCTGTGGCTAGGGGGGCCTTTGCACAGGTTCGCCTGGTGCACCAGTTGCGGCCATATTTGGAGAAGGAGGCGCTACTCACGGTCACTCATGCCCTTGTCACCTCGCGGTTGGACTACTGCAATGCGCTCTACATGGGGCTACCCTTGAAGAGTATCCGGAGACTTCAGCTGGTGCAAAATGCGGCTGCGCGTGCTGTGGTGGGTGTGCCAAGGTACACCCACGTGACACCGATAATCCGCCAGCTGCATTGGCTGCCCATCGGTCTCCGGGTCCAATTCAAGGTGTTGATCACCATCTTTAAAGCCCTTCATGGCTTAGGACCAGGATATCTTCGGGACCGCATTCTGCCTCATACTTCCCTCCGACCGGTTAGGGCCCACAGAGCTGGCCTCCTCCAGGTCCCGTCGGCCAAACAATGTCGGCTGGCGGGCCCCAGGGGGAGAGCCTTCTCTGTGGCTGGCCCCGTGCTCTGGAACCAACTACCCCCAGAGACCCGGACTATCCCCACTCTGCTGGCTTTCCGTAAAGCCATTAAGACATGGCTTTTCCTGCAGGTGGGGGGGACAACTTAATTCCACCTGAGCCTACCCCCCAAGTATGTATGTGTCGAATGGATGTTGCTGTTTTAAATAATTGTTTTAAATTTTTGTACTTGTTTTTAAATTTTATGTAATTTCTTTGTTTATTCTTGTATTTCTCCTTGTTGTAAGCCGCCCCGAGTCCCTCGGGAGTTGGGCGGCATATAAGAATAACAAAATAAATAAATAAATAAATAAATAAATACTCCATCCAGCAAATCAAAAGTATTTTCAACTAGTACAAAGAAGGTCATTGGCCACAACCTAAAGTATGCCTCTTCCACATCGTATAGATCTGTACAGAGGATTACATTTATTACTCTCCAGATCTATGACATCTATAGCCGGTGTTTAAAAGCAGTGCTTGGACTTTTATGAAGAGTTCTTATTGTAAGCCTTTTTGGGTTAAGTTACTAGGCTTCAGGTTTGTTCTTGGAAACAATTCAGGGTAGTGAGTTTGACCCATAAAGCTCCAAAAAAGTGTAGAGTTGGCTATTTGAAAGAGTGCTTCCTGTCATAGGAACCTGCATGCAATTTGCAGTACCGCTAGAGACATTGAATATGTTGTACCACCTAAAGATTTTAGCTTTGAGGAGACATGGGATGGAACCTTTCTGATAGCAACATCGACCCAAAGGTGCTTTTTCAAGAGGCAACTGGACTTTCTTGTTTTTTCTTTGAAGACGTTTCGCTTCTCATCTAAGAAGCTTCTTCAGCTCTGACTGGAATGGAAGGCGGGGAATGGAAGGATTTATATTCTTTGTAGACAGCTGGTCATTTGCATTCTTTTTAGAGAGTCATTGAGGCCACTTGGAGGTTTGTCTGTGGCCTCAACGACTCTCTAAAATAATGCAAATTCTTATCATAGAGACAATATAAATTGTTTGAGTGAACTGAGGAGGCCACTCAATTCACCTCTACAAAGAAGAAGCTTGAAGCTTCATCTTTCTGTGCCTGGAAGGCCCCACGCCCCCAGGTTTTTCCCATGGCACAAAAGTTTCTGCAGCCTCCAAAGGAGAGCCAAGAGAAATGATGTTTCATCCATCATGTTCGAAGAGGACCTTGACATCTAACAGGTTGTGGGCTGTCCATGATGTGTCCGCAGGTGGCTGGTAAGGCCTATACAGGCACGAAATGTTCTGCCACATGTTGGGCAGACATGTGTGGGCCCCATTGTTGCAGCATTTGCAGCTCTGGCTTTGCGGAGTGCTCGCTTCTCTTCCGCTATGATTGTTCTGCTGTCCTCAGATGTCTGGCAGCCTTGGTGGATCAGCATGCGCCATGTTGATCGATCTTGTGCCGGGATTTCCCAGGAGGTGGTGTCGATATCCAGGGACTTGAAGGAGGCTTTCAACGTGTCTTTGTATTGCTTCCTTTGTCCCCCATGCAATCGCTTTCCTTGAGACAGCTCACCATAGAGGAGCTGTTGGGGGATGCTATGGTCTGGCATCCTTGCAACATGGCCTGCCCAGCGTGTCTGGGCTTTCATCAGCTGGTTGTGAACTGATGGCAGGCCTGCTCTGGAGAGGACTTCTGTGTCTGACACCTTATCCTGCCACCAGATCCTCAGAATTCTACAGAGGCAGGTCATGTGGAAGTGGTTCAATTGCCTAGCATGCCTCCTGTATACAGTCCAAATCTCACTGGCATACATCAGGGTAGTTAGCACTACTGCTGAGTAGACTTTGAACTTTGTAGCAAGGCTTATTCCATGACAGTCCCACACATTATTCACTAATCTACCAAATGCAGAACTTGCCTTGGCGATTCTGCAGTTGACCTCAATGTCAATTGTCACTGCACAGGAGAGGGTGCTGCCAAGGTATGTAAATTGGTCCACTGCTTGCAGCTTTTGTCCCTTCACTGTGATGGTGGGCTCTTGGTATTTGGCTTTCGGAGCTGGCTGATGCATCACTTCAGTCTTCTTTATGTTGATAAGGAGGCTAAAGTTGTTGCATGCTGCTGCAAATTTGTCCACACTGGCTTGCATTTCCTGCTCTGATCCAACATTCAGGGCACAGTCTTCAGCAAAGAGGAGATCATGTAGCACAGTCTCCTTTATCTTGGTGACAGCCTGAAGTCTTCGCAGGTTGAATAGTTTCCCATTGGTTCTGTATCTCAGGCTAACTCCCAAGGAACTGTGCTGGAAGGCATCTGACAGCATGGCTGAAAACATTATGCTGAACAAGGTCGGTGCCAACACGCACCCTTGCTTGATGCCGTTTGTAACAGGAAAGGCCTCTGAAGCTTCTCCGTCATCCAGAACATGGGCCATCATACCATCGTGGAACTGATGTACAATCAGGATGATTTTATCAGGGCACCCACATTTTGACATGATGTGCCACAGACCTCTAAGACTGACAGTGTCAAAAGCCTTAGTGAGATCTACAAAGGTGGTGTACAATCCACGATTCTGCTCTTGACACCTCGTACACCTCTACAAGAGGAAAGGGAATCGACAAGTCTGTGACAATCATAGAGGAATATCACTGCTTTCCATCCCAGGCAAGATCCTTGCATGAGTGTTGCTGAACCGCCTGATTGATAACCTGGAACAGGGTTTATTACCCGAGGCACAGTGCGGTTTTCTCAAAGAGCGTGGCACTGTGGACATGATCTTCGCAACCCGACAGCTCCAAGAGAAGCCAAGGGAAATAACATGAAAGTGAGGAAGTTCTGAGGTTGCTTCATGAAACAGTATCAAAATCACAACACTCCTTGAAAGGATCACATTGCACCTCTCAGTCCCTCCCCACAAGATTCATTTCCAGTCCCTAATACTCTTTTTTTTTAGACACGCAGAAAAATCTGCCCTCTACAATTGGATTCAGGGGTATCCGTGAGGTATGGTTTAAAAAAGAAGTGGTCAGACTCTGCACTCCAGTTTCTGCCTGTTTTTCTGTACAGGTAGTCCTCAACTTACGATGGTTTATTTAGTGACCGTTCAAAGTTACAACGGCACTGAAAAAAGTGACTTATGACCGTTTTTCACACCTACGACATCCCCCTGGTCACATGATCAAAATTCAGACGCTTGACAACTGACTCATATTTATGACGGTTGTAGTGTCCCGAGGTCGTGTGATCCCCTTTGGTGACCTTCTGATAAGCAAAGTCAATGGGGAAGCCAGATTCACTTAACAACCCGTGTTACTAATTTAACGACTGCAGTGATTCACTTAACAGCTGTGGCAAGGCAGGTCGTGAAATGGGGTGAAACTCACTTAACAAATGTCTCACTTAAGAATGGAAATTTTGGCCTCAACTGTTGTCATAAACTACCTGTAGATTAAAAACAATGCTCGGATCGCACTGTCACTGACCCTACCCTGCTCCTCTGACTGGTGTTTTGTGAACTACGAAGCTGTGATTCCATGTTAGGTTTAATTCCATGTTAGGTTCTTCAGACAGAGATCTTTCTTAGCCATTCCTAAGAGGTTGGTAAGGGGCGTGCATAAGCGCACAATCGTGCCTACCGTTCCTGTCCTAATGTACCCATATATTCATACCTCTTTTACTCTTATTCATGCTTGTACTATTACATATATATTCAATCATGTTTACTGTTTATACTTTGCTTATAATCATATATGCTTGACAAATAAACAAATACAAATATACAAATACTTGAAGCTGGTTCAGATTGAATCCTGGAGTTCTATCATTGAATTATGGAATTCCCCTTTGACTTTGGTTTTATGATGAGTTTTAATTCTTTTTTTTTTTATTATTGCAAATGTCTGGTAGGGAGAAGGTGACATTTATAAATGTGTTCAATCTCTTCACGCCCCAAAGCTTGGGGGGCAAGATTTTTCTCCTATAAGGATCTTTCCTGCCATAGCATCCCGGTCACCAAATTCCTTTGCCCGAATTGCTTTCTCTTTTTGTCTTTAAGAAAAACAGACAAAGAAGAAAAAAGAAGGTTTGAGTTTCCTTTCCTTTCTTTCTTTCTTTTTTTCTTCGACATACGCACTGGATGAATTTTATGACTGCAGTGAAAGCTTCACTGATTTTATGGTGGCTTCATAAGATGATTTTCTTTTTACTTTTTTTTTTAGTTTTTCATACTGTGATTTTATATGTGAGATAAAATAATACATTTTCAAAAGCAAGACATTTCTCCACCAGCCATCCTAAATACATTAGAGACATTACAGAGGCCAAATGGCCCATATGAGAATTTACAGTAATAAGACTGGAATACTGTAGCTCCTTCAGTTATTGTTGGACTGGTCAAGGTTAGTTGGTGCTTGTAATCTGGTAGTTCCTAAAGACCCACTGGTTTTTCATATATAATCTCCTTTAGCTGATGTAT